>JAHZTW010000150.1:0-71618 GCA_020283515.1 Alliaria petiolata | reverse complement strand
TCCCGGCGAATCAATTGACTTTCCTTTTCGCACCTCTTCGAACTGTTCGCTTTCTTCTTCTTCTTTGGATCGCATTTTTCACCATGGCTCCTTTCAGTGAATGAAAAGAATCGATGTCTTCTGAGAAACCTTTGAACAAACTTCGACAGTCCTGTGAGATCCTCAAGGTTGTCGAATTGATAGCTCTGAACGGTGGAGACTCCTGAAAACGTGCCTCTTGAGTACTACTGTGGTTATGAGTCCTGCTTCGATGGTTGTGGACTCTGATTTTGAATTCCAAGGACATTGCTCTGATTTCTCAATAACATCGGGCTTTGCTTGTCTTAACTATCATCGAACTGCCTTCGTCAACATCTGGGGCCGCTCGCACTTGCCCACGGTGATGAAGTCCCCGTTTTTGCTCCTGATTTCCTTCGCCTTGGGTCCTTCAAGAAGTCGGATACGAAAGGGACCTTTAGTTTTACAGCTAAGCACCAAGTGCGGATTATTTGCAATATCCCTAGAAAATATTTCGACTGGTTGAAACCCTACTTCTTCTTCCGGATAAGCGAGGCTTTTTCTATTGCTGGTTCACCTCCATTTCAGGCCGTGTCCCAACTTCTACTTCGGCGAGCTCTCCTTCTTCTTCTGTGAAGTTTTCGAGGAAGAAAGCTAAGAGGAATGATGTCGAAGTTTATCTTCCGACTCTTCTTGAAGAGAGATTTGAGAAAGAGAATGAATTCATTCCTCGAGTTGTGGCGACGGCCTCTCTGGCCGTTGAGGTGAGCGATACTGCTAAGACGGATGATGAAAGGACTCTGTCTCAGGAGTATTTTGTGAAGAAAAGGAGTTTAGATGGAGGAGAGGCTTTGAGGGTTGATTATGGTATTATATCCAACATGGTCTCTCCCATCACTGCTATTTACGCTTTCGATGAAGATGCGGAGGAAGATCTTGGCGGGTCCGATCTTTAGCTAGGGTGAGTTCCGACTTTCCCACTTTTAGACTCGAAAGTCGTTGAACAACGTCTGGTTGAGCCGCATGTGGTTTCGTTAACCGACAAGCCCGTAGTTGTGGGTTAACACTCAATAGATAGTTTTATGTATTGTTGTGGTTAATCAGGATGATGGCGATCGCGTTCCTTCTATGGGGGAGGCCCCCTCATCTTCTTTTATTTCTGATTTGTGGTGAGCGCGATGCTGGTTGAAAGTGATTTTGTCTCCGAGGGTCCTCCCCTTGATCTTTTATCATTCTCAGAAGAGAGCCTGGAGCGTTACTCCCATACTGCTGGTTACTTGATGCAATATGTTTTAGAGTCTATTGCCTGCAAGTGCATATATGGGCATTGTAGTATTTAGGGTGTCTATCCACATAGCCTTTGTTGTCTAAAAACGAATCTACTAATGCCAAAAATCAAACAAGAACGAGCAAATAACAATTGGGTGTTTGTCACCATTTTGCAAGGTAAATAAACGGGAATTGAAACGATTAAGTAAACTATAAAACACACTTTGGGTCTAGGGATCTCTCGAGGTTTTCATTGATCAGTTTAGCAAGCAAACATATTGTCCAAGGCAATCGATTCTACTAGCTCTCAAGCTAAAACACGGATGCTCGCTAGAGCTCCTTTCGAAGCACCTAACGCCTAAGCCTACACTACTTAACTACTATTCGTTCGATGTTTATCACGCATCAAGTTTAACACTAAGATCAATTGCAATTGACGTTCACAACACTTCGTAAGTATACTTTCGTATTTTACTACACTATTGCTTTCTTAGACTATGTCCGATTAACAAATTTAACACATTATTGGCTTTGCGATCCTAATATCGATTCTATGTGTTCGACAAAGAATTAGGTAGTAGGAACAAATCTAAACAAAGAACTATAAAAAGTAATTCAGCCATCGATCTAGCAACCTATTAAACTAAACCATGAGATTCCTTTGAAAAACCTTTTTAAACCCAACTAAAGAACTACTCATACATGATCGTGTAATTCATCATCATTTAGATCGCTAAGAATTACGCAAATTATGATGAATAGATAAAGCAATGGAGTTATAAGAACATATGTAGCAAGGAGCAAAGAATTCAAAAGATATAGATCAAAGACGACTTTCGCTCGTCTTCTTCCTCCTTGGCGGCTGTGGGTTTTTATGTTGAAATAGATGTAAAAATGTGATGATAATGAAGCCCTAAAATTACTCCTTAGATAGGTCTTCACGTATCTTTAGGTTGGCTTTGGGCTTTAGTTGCGAGAAACATTAAAGAGATGTAAACGGGCTCAGATTGGTTCGACACAGATTGGTTAGACAGAGCGTGGCCGCGTGGTCGATGCTTCATGGCACGGCGAAGTGAAGCTTGGCCGCGTGATTAGCCTTGGTGGTGCAGTGAAATATGGTCTGGCCGCAGGTTCAGCTTCCCAAGTCGCGACCACTTGTTCCCGATATGTCTTCTTGTGAATCATGGATCTTCATATCAAACCGTTGGATTGTCTTCAAATCACTTCAATATGAAAAGTAGTAGATTAGGCTATCTTGCATCCAAAACTTGGCTTTATTCATGTGGTGGGAAGGTTTTCATCTGATGTTAAACTTATGTTATCTCGCTTTTGTTCTGGAAATGCGTCTTTTGCTCCATTTTGTGTAGTATTTGCCTTAAGTTCCTACAAAAAACTTTTAAAACTAGAAAATGTAGAAATATTTTGAAAATCATTGAAAACTATGTTAAAACACCTGCAAAAGATATTGAAATCGTATGCAAAAATGGTACAAAAACGGGTGTTATCAACTCCCATAGATTTAAACCCTTTTTGTCCTCAAACAATACATAGATCGTAGTCGGAGAAAACTCAAAAATCACAGGGACTTACAAAATTCAGAGGCAGTCATTCTAAACCAAAACGATTGAACCACATCAGTTAAAGCTTAGCCTGGAAAATTCTCAATATAGTTCCTTTGATATTAGTCTTGATTCTGTTATATGAAAATCAAACTATCTAGAATCCAATTTTCGGTCTACTATCACTCTACGTAGTATTAATGGTTGGCGTGGTTCTTGTCAAGGGCATTAGGTAAATCCAAACAACGTTAGGCATAAAAAAGGTTTTTACAGGTGAGGTTTAAAGTATTTTGAGTTACCATATTTTCTTCGAAGGATGAGAGATATTATGCAAAACAACAAGATAAGGTGGAACAAAGATGTAAAAGACTATTTTGAGCAATTCTCAAAAAGTCAAGCTCAAAGAGTGTGTCGAACCGGTTTTGACATAATTCTAAGAGCAAAATAACCAGAAATAGTAGTAAATAGTTTTAGTATTAACGATTTCGAGCGTTTACAAAAGAAAAAACAAGAATGTGAACTGAAAAATGAATTGCGAGAGAAAGTAGAGAAATTGTATGTTTCGAGTAGATAGTGTGTAGTGTCTAGATAGTGAGGAAAACTTATCCATTGATGCTTGCTCCTTCTCTTGTTTTATAGCTCTTGAAAACGTGTTTAACGTCTTCATTTACTCCTCTTGATTAGACAATAATTGCATTTACTCCTGTAAATTTAGCCGTTTTGAGTCAAAGCGTTGTTAAATTATTATTTGTTTGAATAATTTTTCAGTTTGCTGTGAGAGTCGGTGTTAGGTGTTCCCCGTATGTTTTTATCCCTTACCATTTCCGATTTTCGAACTGAACGAGTATATAAATTGAGTTGGCCTTAGGCGTTCCCACTTCGGTAATGATGTTGACCACTTTGCTGGGCCTCTGGACTTTTGACTGACTAATATGCCTAAATTTTTTGGACCGTGATTTACACCCAAACAATTAGCCCCCTATTCCTTAATTTGGATTTTACTCCAATTCCTTAAACTAGATTTTACTCCATTTAAGGAATTTTACTCTACGGGTTTCTTTAGTATATTCAGAATTTCCGGCGAATCAATTGACTTTCCTTTTCGCACCTCTTCGAACTGTTCGCTTTCTTCTTCTTCTTTGGATCGCATTTTTCACCATGGCTCCTTTCAGTGAATGAAAAGAATCGATGTCTTCTGAGAAACCTTTGAACAAACTTCGACAGTCCTGTGAGATCCTCAAGGTTGTCGAATTGATAGCTCTGAACGGTGGAGACTCCTGAAAACGTGCCTCTTGAGTACTACTGTGGTTATGAGTCCTGCTTCGATGGTTGTGGACTCTGATTTTGAATTCCAAGGACATTGCTCTGATTTCTCAATAACATCGGGCTTTGCTTGTCTTAACTATCATTGAACTGCTTTCGTCAACATCTGGGGCCGCTCGCACTTGCCCACGGTGATGAAGTCCCTTTTTTTGCTCCTGATTTCCTTCGCCTTGGGTCCTTCAAGAAGTCGGATACGAAAGGGACCTTTAGTTTTACAGCTAAGCACCAAGTGCGGATTATTTGCANAACGATTGAACCACATCAGTTAAAGCTTAGCCTGGAAAATTCTCAATATAGTTCCTTTGATATTAGTCTTGATTCTGTTATATGAAAATCAAACTATCTAGAATCCAATTTTCGGTCTACTATCACTCTACGTAGTATTAATGGTTGGCGTGGTTCTTGTCAAGGGCATTAGGTAAATCCAAACAACGTTAGGCATACAAAAGGTTTTTACAGGTGAGGTTTAAAGTATTTTGAGTTACCATATTTTCTTCGAAGGATGAGAGATATTATGCAAAACAACAAGAGAAGGTGGAACAAAGATGTAAAAGACTATTTTGAGCAATTCTCAAAAAGTCAAGCTCAAAGAGTGTGTCGAACCGGTTTTGACATAATTCTAAGAGCAAAATAACCAGAAATAGGAGTAAATAGTTTTAGTATTAACGATTTCGAGCGTTTACAAAAGAATAAACAAGAATGTGAACTGAAAAATGAATTGCGAGAGAAAGTAGAGAAATTGTATGTTTCGAGTAGAAAGTGTGTAGTGTCTAGATAGTGAGGAAAACTTATCCATTGATGCTTGCTCCTTCTCTTGTTTTATAGCTCTTGAAAACGTGTTTAACGTCTTCATTTACTCCTCTTGATTAGACAATAATTGCATTTACTCCTGTAAATTTAGCCGTTTTGAGTCAAAGCATTGTTAAATTATTATTTGTTTGAATAATTTTTCAGTTTGCTGTGAGAGTCGGTGTTAGGTGTTCCCCGTATGTTTTTATCCCTTACCATTTCCGATTTTCGAACTGAACGAGTATATAAATTGAGTTGGCCTTAGGCGTTCCCACTTCGGTAATGATGTTGACCACTTTGCTGGGCCTCTGGACTTTTGACTGACTAATATGCCTAAATTTTTTGGACCGTGATTTACACCCAAACAATTAGCCCCCTATTCCTTAATTTGGATTTTACTCCAATTCCTTAAACTAGATTTTACTCCATTTAAGGAATTTTACTCTACGGGTTTCTTTAGTAAATTCAGAATTCCCGGCGAATCAATTGACTTTCCTTTTCGCACCTCTTCGAACTGTTCGCTTTCTTCTTCTTCTTTGGATCGCATTTTTCACCATGGCTCCTTTCAGTGAATGAAAAGAATCGATGTCTTCTGAGAAACCTTTGAACAAACTTCGACAGTCCTGTGAGATCCTCAAGGTTGTCGAATTGATAGCTCTGAACGGTGGAGACTCCTGAAAACGTGCCTCTTGAGTACTACTGTGGTTATGAGTCCTGCTTCGATGGTTGTGGACTCTGATTTTGAATTCCAAGGACATTGCTCTGATTTCTCAATAACATCGGGCTTTGCTTGTCTTAACTATCATTGAACTGCTTTCGTCAACATCTGGGGCCGCTCGCACTTGCCCACGGTGATGAAGTCCCTTTTTTTGCTCCTGATTTCCTTCGCCTTGGGTCCTTCAAGAAGTCGGATACGAAAGGGACCTTTAGTTTTACAGCTAAGCACCAAGTGCGGATTATTTGCAATATCCCTAGAAAATACTTCGACTGGTTGAAACCCTACTTCTTCTTCCGGATAAGCGAGGCTTTGTCTAATGCTGGTTCACCTCCATATCAGGCCGTGTCCCAATTTCAACTTCGGCGAGCTCTCCTTCTTCTTCTGTGAAGTTTTCGAGGAAGAAAGCTAAGAGGAATGATGTCGAAGGTTATCTTCCGACTCTTCTTGAAGAGAGATTTGAGAAAGAGAATGAATTCATTCCTCGAGTTGTGGCGACGGCCTCTCTGGCCGTTGAGGTGAGCGATACTGCTGAGACGGATGTTTAAAGGACTCTGTCTCATGAGTATTTTGTGAAGAAAAGGAGTTTAGATGGAGGAGAGGCTTTGAGGGTTGATTATGGTATTATATCCAACATGGTCTCTCCCATCACTGCTATTTACGCTTTCGACGAAGATGCGGAGGAAGATCTTGGCGGGTCCGATTTTAGCTAGGGTGAGTTCCGACTTTCCCACTTTTAGACTCTAAAGTCGTTGAACAACGTCTGGTTGAGCCGCATGTGGTTTCGTTAACCGACAAGCCCGTAGTTGTGGGTTAACACTCAATAGATAGTATTATGTATTGTTGTGGTTAATCAGGATGATGGCGATCGCGTTCCTTCTATGGGGGAGGCCCCCTCATCTTCTTTTATTTCTGATTTGTGGTGAGCGCGATGCTGGTTGAAAGTGATTTTGTCTCCGAGGGTCCTCCCCTTGATCTTTTATCATTCTCAAAAGAGAGTCTGGAGCGTTACTCCCATACTGCTGGTTACTTGATGCAATATGTTTTAGAGTCTATTGCCTGCAAGTGCATATATGGGCATTGTAGTATTTAGGGTGTCTATCCACATAGACTTTGTTGTCTCAAAACAAATCTACTAATGCCAAAAATCAAACAAGAACGAGCAAATAACAATTGGGTGTTTGTCACCATTTTGCAAGGTAAATAAATGGGAATTGAAACGATTAAGTAAACTATAAAACAAACTTTGGGTCTAGGGATCTCTCGAGGTTTTCATGGATCAGTTTAGCAAGCAAACATATTGTCCAAAGCAATCGATTCTACTAGCTCTCAAGCTCAAACACGGATGCGCGCTAGAGCTCCTTTCGAAGCACCTAACACCTAAGCCTATACTACTTAACTACAATTCGTTCGATGTTAATGATATATCATGGTTTTTACCCATTTTTGGACCATGATATAAGTATTTTTATAGAGTCTTTTGGTCTTTTTAGAGTCCTATTAGAGTCTTTGCAGGTTCAGCTACGTTTTGAGCATAATTGGAGATTTGGGAGCATTTTGGAGCATTGTGGAAGAAGCTGCTGAAAAGATGGCGTTGAATTGAAGATTGGATGAACAGTGTCGATCGACACCAACAGTGTCGATCGACACCAAATATTTTCGGAAGAAAACGCGATTTCTACAAGTTTTGAAGAAAAGGAAATTGCCCAAAAGGATTTCCTTATTTGCAAGAATGACTAATTCGTGTTTTGGACCTTATATATAGTTGTCAAAGCCATTGTTTAGGCAGAATCTCATACTTTAAGAATCATAGAAGTTTAGGGTTTTTGGGGAGAAAAATCAGACTCCTTTAGAGCTGATTTGGAACTCCTTTATTTTCTTCTATTGATTTCTTTTATGCTTTCTATTCAAATAATGATTTCTGTTTCATTGATCATGTCTGAGTAGTTTGCTTGTTAGGTTTAGGGTTTTTCAAAGGTGATTGATGAATTGTTAGGTCGAATTAAATTGTTAGGATAAAATCATTAGAGTTCTTCATCTGGATTTGTGTTTAATGCTTATTCTAGCTTCGCGACCTAGAATCTGATCTTAGGTTAATTAATAGATGCGAGAGTATTATTGATTGCCTGAACTAATGTTAGATGAGCAAAATACCTATTCGCAAAGAGATTTGGTTTAGGATTTTGTGAACAATCGAACCTGATATTAATGCTTGTATGAATTGTTTGAATTTGCAAAGAGATTTGGAATTCTAGGGTTTAGACATAGATAATCTTCGCAGCGAGAGTTGGTTGATTTTACATTAGTGTTTCGAGTTGAAGAACAGTTCTTAATACTATCCTAGCATTCTGTCTAGACCTGCAATTTGGATCACCTGAGAATTTCTCTGAACCTAGCGTTTCGTCTCCTGACCTTACATCGTTTTTAATTGCTTTCTGTTTTTAATTCCATATTTCTTCTTAGCTTAATTCGAACTTAGAAATTTGATGTGTGACTATCCCTTCCCCGTGGATTCGATCCCTAAGTACTACAACTGATCTCTTAATTGGAGAGAGTAGCTCTAGGGTAAATTTGAGAGCATATCAAATTTTGGCGCCGTTGCCGGGAAAGGAGATTAGTTACCTACAGAGTTCTAATATTAGAATTTTGTCTAGGTTTTATTTTATTTTTTATTTTTTTATTTTTGGTTACTAATTTTAGTTTCTTATTCTTGTTTTCAGGTGCATGATTAATCGCATTACCAGAAGCAACAAGGACAAGGAACTAATCGCACTCAACCAGGAATTAGGTCGTCTCGAACGCAAGAACCGAGCATCTACACGAGTGTCGATCGACACCAATAGCATCGATCGACACCCTGCGCAGGATACGATGTCTGATCTTATGGTTCTGATCCGAGACGCTGAAGGCAACTTGGTTGATACAGAAGGGCGCAGAAGGAACGCCCAAGGACAGAGACTTGATGAGGCTGGCACCGTCATCGTCGAATAAGAGTTGCTCGATGGTGTCGATCGACACAACCTCGGTGTCGATCGACACCGAGCACATGCAGACGCTGGACGTGAAAGAACACTTAGTGAATACAACCGACCAGACCAGTTCTATGCTAATAGAGCTGCGATCCGCCCTCCTGCATTCCAGATGAATGATTTCGAGCTGAAACCTGCTTACTACACATTGGTTTCTCAGCATCCATTCCATGGTCTCCCTAATGAGCATCCAATGGACCACGTAGAGAGGTTTGAAGATTTGGCATCAAGCATCAAGGCCAAAGGAGTCACATATGATTATCTCTTATGCAAGCTGTACCCTTACTCGCTTGCTGGAGATGCATCATACTGGCTGAAACAATTGGAGCCAGGATCCTTGACCACATGGGAAGACACAAAGAATGCATTCTTATGCAATTTCTTTGATGATGTAAGATCTGAGGAGCTGAGGATGAAGATCACTACATTCACTCAATGACCAATTGAAGCATTCAAGCCTGCTTGGGTGAGATTCAAAGCTTACCAGAGAGACTGTCCACACCACGGTTTCAGTGAACCACAACTACTGGGAATTTTCTACAGAGGGATTGATTGGAAGTACCAGATGGCTCTGGACACTAGATATCCAGAAGATGCATATTTGCTGATTGAGAACTTGGTTTCTAGCAATAGTACCAAGAATGCAGATTTGGATAGGAAGAAGAAGGCTGTAAACATGGATGGACGTCAGATTGCTGAGGTGAATGCTAAGCTAGACTCATTGCATAGCCTTCTAGTGGGAAAGAAACAAGTCCAATATGCAGCAGAAGTGGAAACCTTTGAGCCAGAAGAACAAGAAGTCAACTACATCAATGGAGCTGGTTTTCAAGGACAGAGATTCAACAATCAGCAAGGTTATGGTTCTTCTTACCATAAGCCTTTTCAGAGCAACAACTTCAATAGAACATATGGTTCTTCTTCTTACCAGAATCCTCCTGTTCAAGATAATAAGATGGAGTCCATGATTCAACAAATCTTGGAGGGACAGCAGAAGATGATTGTGGACTTCAATGGGAAGATCGATGCCTTGTACACTGATCTGAATGGGAAAATTGAGTCTCTAGGTACTCATATGAAGCAATTAGATGTCCAAGTAGCTCAAACTGCAGGAGCTTTGAAGAGACAAGAAGGATTTCTTCCTGGAAAGACGGACATGAACCCTCGACGTCAAGTCAATGCCATTATGGTGAAGAGTGTAGAAGAAATCGTGGCACCTCAGGAAGTTGAGGAAGACGAGATTGTTGTTGCAAAGGCAGTGTCGATCGACACCACTGAGTGTCGATCGATACCACTAGAAAATCCCAACGATTCGAGCTCTGACGAAGCAAAATCGACCGAAGCATCGACATCAGATATCAGTGTTGATCGACACCAGGAGGGTGTCGATCGACACCATGCCCAGACCTCGCTGGATCGTGCTGAAGCTTCAACAAATGCAGAGGAAAGAGTGTATAAGCCGAAGATACCTTATCCTATACCTCCTAGAAGGTCTAAACAGGAGAGTGAATAAGCCAGATGCAATGAGATGATGGATAAGCTGATTGTTGAGCTACCATTAGTTGATGCGGTCCAACTTTCACCTGCATTAAGAAGATATGTCAAGAGAATGGTAGTCAATGGTATAAGCCCTGAGGAAGGCGCATTGCTTACTAGAGACATGAATGCCATCCTCTTGAACATAGTTCCAAGGAAGAAGAAGAAGGTGAGAGTTTCTGAACAAGTTAGTGTTGTGATTCAGAGGAGGGTTCCAGAGAAGCTACCTGATCCAGGAAACTTTGTGCTAGATTGCTCAATCTCAACAGGAAGGTTTCCTCGTTCTCTCTGCGATCTAGGTTCAAGTATCAACTTGATACCATACTCTGTTGCTGTTAGACTTGGAATGACTGATTTCAAGCCAACCAGAATCTCTCTTGTCCTAGCTGATCGATCAAAAAGAATCCCAGAAGGTGTTCTAGAAGATGTTCCCTTGAAGATTGAAGGCTGCATGATTCCCACAGACTTTGTGGTTTTGAAGTATGATGAAGAACCTGCAGATCCTCTTATTCTGGGAAGATCATTCTTGGCTTCAGCTGGTGCCATCATTGATGTGAAAAGAGGGAAAATGGAGCTTGATTTGGGTGACGTTGTCATGAACTTTGACATGGAAAAGTTAAGAGGACCATCCACCATCGATGGTCAAGCTTTTTTCAGTAGAGATGTCCGTGGATGAAGGTCCAATCATGGAAAATTCAGAAGACATTACTGCTGGGTATGTCAAGGAGCTTGATACTGAAAAGCAAGAGGACAAGCTGGTTATTCAAGAGGCATTACCTGAGAATTCTAAGGAAATTGTGGAGCTTGAAGACTAGGGTGGAAATGATCATCTCTTCCGTACTATGAGCAGAGAAGATGTTCAAATCAATGACAAGATGATGAAGGAAGACGTTTTCATCATGGAAGCAAGGATTGCAGAGCTGAAGTGTAGAAAAAGTGCAGAGACTCGAGCTGTAAGCTTGGTGTCGATCGACACCACTAGTGTCGATCGACACACTTCACGGATCACACCAGAAGTCGTTTCCAATGTTGCAACTCCATCACATGTTGTCCAATAGCTGCCTCCACATCCTCCAGCCACGAAACCTCGAAGAAAGCAAAGGTATGCATTTCCTGGAATCAATTCCAAACCTCCTGATCATCTCAATAAGAATACCAAAGGTTTAAAAGATGCTGCAAACTTATGCAAGCCACGAGATTCTCGTAGAAGGCTTGATGTTTCTTTTGATGATTCTGTAGGAAAAAGAAGTGTCCCACCAGAACTCAAGTCCCGCCCTGATGCTGTTCCTCGTTTTTTTTTGTCGCTTTCATGCACCTAATGCCTATACACCGCCTTGGATGAGAAGACATTCGTCTGGGAAGCATTCAATGCCACCCTCTGATCCACCAGACGTCTGAACCCCGACACAGTCAAGCTAATGACTGAAAACGAGCGCTGAGTGGGAGGCAACCCACTGTTAGGTAAGGTTTTTCTTTTTATTTCGTTTTGGTTTTACTAAGTTTTAGTTTTAGTCAGTTGAAAAAAGCGACATTGGACTTAACACAGACCAGTCTCGATCGACACCACTATAGTGTCAATCGACACCACGCGCAGACGAAGGTAAGTCCTCTATCTGGTCTTTTATGTTGTTTCTAATCTTTCTTTTAGCCAACTTCGGGCTTTAAAACACTGGGGACAGTGTTGTTTAAGTCTGGGGGAGGTGATTACTGACTTTGTGTTTTGTTTTGAGAGTCATTTGAGTCAGTCAAAAACTTTGTTTTATTGAGTCAAAATCAGTTGAAATTTTCAACTTTTCTTGGAACTAACCGCAGAATGTTGACACTTGAAGGACCATTGCTTTAGTAATTGATTACAGGTCTTACTAAGAGAGTTCAGGTCCCCTTATGAGAACTAGGTATGCGCAGAACTTGATTTCTCTTTCAGCTATGACAAGACAAGAAATTGCAGTCTCTCCTTGATCTTCCCTTAAGAAAAGAAAAGAAACAAGAAGTCTGACCAAGGAAGAGTGCAAAGATCCTCATGAGCCTGTCTCCTCACAAGGAACAATATTAATGAGAGCTCATGAACCTGTCTCCTAACAAGGAACACAAGTAAGAGTAGCACTATTCCAAGGCTTCAAAAAGAATAAGAAGAGTCAATGAAAAGATCCTAGAACACCCTGAAAATGGGCAGCAGTTGACTAAGGGAAGAGAAAAAAGGAGAGTTGTACAAAAAGAATCTTGTTCAGGCATTAAGGAAGGGAAAGAATCATAAAAGTTCTGTGGCAAGACCATTGTTAGAGTTCGAAATTTTACCAAGGAAAGGATCTGGATTCAAACTGGGAGATTGCTAAGCTTGTGGTAAGTACACTGAACATTACCTAAGGTTGGCTCTATAACATGTGGATTCAAGAATGTTAATGATTGTGGCGTTCTGAAGGATAGCTGGATGTTTCTGTTTTCAAACCTCGACTATATATTTGGTTTCTGTTTTGCTTGAGGGCAAGCAAAAACTAAGTCTGGGGGAGTTGATATATCATGGTTTTTACCCATTTTTAGACCATGATATAAATATTTTTATAGAGTCTTTTGGTCTTTTTAGAGTCCTATTAGAGTCTTTGCAGGTTCAGCTACGTTTTGAGCATAATTGGAGATTTTGGAGCATTTTGGAGCATTGTGGAAGAAGCTGCTGAAAAGATGGCGTTGAATTGAAGATTGGATGAACAATGTCGATCGACACTGTTGGTGTCGATCGACACCAAATATTTTCGGAAGAAAACGCGATTTCTACAAGTTTTGAAGAAAAGGAAATTGCCCAAAAAGATTTCCTTATTTGCAAGAATGCCTAATTCGTGTTTTGGACCTTATATATAGTTGTCAAAGCCATTGTTTAGGCAGAATCTCATACTTTAAGAATCATAGAAGTTTAGGGTTTTTGGGGAGAAAAATCAGACTCCTTTAGAGCTGATTTGGAACTCCTTTATTTTCTTCTATTGATTTNGGTTTCGTTAACCGACAAGCCCGTAGTTGTGGGTTAACACTCAATAGATAGTATTATGTATTGTTGTGGTTAATCAGGATGATGGCGATCGCGTTCCTTCTATGGGGGAGGCCCCCTCATCTTCTTTTATTTCTGATTTGTGGTGAGCGCGATGCTGGTTGAAAGTGATTTTGTCTCCGAGGGTCCTCCCCTTGATCTTTTATCATTCTCAAAAGAGAGTCTGGAGCGTTACTCCCATACTGCTGGTTACTTGATGCAATATGTTTTAGAGTCTATTGCCTGCAAGTGCATATATGGGCATTGTAGTATTTAGGGTGTCTATCCACATAGCCTTTGTTGTCTAAAAACGAATCTACTAATGCCAAAAATCAAACAAGAACGAGCAAATAACAATTGGGTGTTTGTCACCATTTTGCAAGGTAAATAAACGGGAATTGAAACGATTAAGTAAACTATAAAACACACTTTGGGTCTAGGGATCTCTCGAGGTTTTCATTGATCAGTTTAGCAAGCAAACATATTGTCCAAGGCAATCGATTCTACTAGCTCTCAAGCTAAAACACGGATGCACGCTAGAGCTCCTTTCGAAGCACCTAACGCCTAAGCCTACACTACTTAACTACTATTCGTTCGATGTTTATCACGCATCAAGTTTAACACTAAGATCAATTGCAATTGACGTTCACAACACTTCGTAAGTATACTTTCGTATTTTACGACACAATTGCTTTCTTAGACTATGTCCGATTAACAAATTTAACACATTATTGGCTTTGCGATCCTAATATCGATTCTATGTGTTCGACAAAGAATTAGGTAGTAGGAACAAATCTAAACAAAGAACTATAAAAAGTAATTCAGCCATCGATCTAGCAACCTATTAAACTAAACCATGAGATTCCTTTGAAAAACCTTTTTAAACCCAACTAAAGAACTACTCATACATGATCGTGTAATTCATCATCATTTAGATCGCTAAGAATTACGCAAATTATGATGAATAGATAAAGCAATGGAGTTATAAGAACAGATGTAGCAAGGAGCAAAGAATTCAAAAGATATAGATCAAAGACGACTTTCGCTCGTCTCCTTCCTCCTTGGCGGCTGTGGGTTTTTATGTTGAAATAGATGTAAAAATGTGATGATAATGAAGCCCTAAAATTACTCCTTAGATAGGTCTTCACGTATCTTTAGGTTGGCTTTGGGCTTTAGTTGCGAGAAACATTAAAGAGATGTAAACGGGCTCAGATTGGTTCGACACAGATTGGTTAGACAGAGCGTGGCCGCGTGGTCGATGCTTCATGGCACGGCGAAGTGAAGCTTGGCCGCGTGATAAGCCTTGGTGGTGCAGTGAAATATGGTCTGGCCGCAGGTTCAGCTTCCCAAGTCGCGACCACTTGTTCCCGATATGTCTTCTTGTGAATCATGGATCTTCATATCAAACCGTTGGATTGTCTTCAAATCACTTCAATATGAAAAGTAGTAGATTAGGCTATCTTGCATCCAAAACCTGGCTTTATTCATGTGGTGGGAAGGTTTTCATCTGATGTTAAACTTATGTTATCTCGCTTTTGTTCTGGAAATGCGTCTTTTGCTCCATTTTGTGTAGTATTTGCCTTAAGTTCCTACAAAAAACTTTTAAAACTAGAAAATGTAGAAATATTTTGAAAATCATTGAAAACTATGTTAAAACACCTGCAAAAGATATTGAAATCGTATGCAAAAATGGTACAAAAACGGGTGTTATCAACTCCCATAGATTTAAACCCTTTTTGTCCTCAAACAATACATAGATCGTAGTCGGAGAAAACTCAAAAATCACAGGGACTTACAAAATTCAGAGGCAGTCATTCTAAACCAAAACGATTGAACCACATCAGTTAAAGCTTAGCCTGGAAAATTCTCAATATAGTTCCTTTGATATTAGTCTTGATTCTGTTATATGAAAATCAAACTATCTAGAATCCAATTTTCGGTCAACTATCACTCTACGTAGTATTAATGGTTGGCGTGGTTCTTGTCAAGGGCATTAGGTAAATCCAAACAACGTTAGGCATAAAAAAAGGTTTTTACAGGTGAGGTTTAAAGTACTTTGAGTTACCATATTTTCTTCGAAGGATGAGACATATTATGCAAAACAACAAGAGAAGGTGGAACTGTTGAGGAACTGTTGAGATCTACTATTTCCAGTTACTTTTCGCATACGTACTTCTGCGAAATCCTCTTTTTGTATATCTCCATCGCCATTCCCCCAGACTTGGATTTTTGCTTAGGGTTTGAATCGGATGGCGTCCAACCCTTCACAAATTAACCATGCTTTGCCTCTATGAATGTTTTGGCTCTCCTAGACTCTTTTTAGGTTTTCTTTTATTGCCGTTCTGTTTTCATCACTCTTTTTTTTATAGACAAGCGCCATCACAATTCTTTTTCGAGAATTCAGGCTTCTATGTCTGAGGCGTGGACGAGTGTATCTGAGACGTGGAAAAATATCCTCAGCGGCTGACTCATGTATAATGTCAATCATGTTTATTCAAACTCATGACATCGGAAGTGTGGACGAGTGTAGGTTGGTGGAATCTGCCTTTCTTGACAAAGAAGTGAAGAAGTTGATCACTTGTTTAATAAAAAATTTCTCGCGCATGGCACCATGAACGACATTTGTTATGTTTGTGCTGTTGAAAAGTGGGAGAGAATAGACTCGGTACTTCTCTGTTGTAATATTATTTTTTGTTTTGGTGGTCGCTTCGCGTCAGCAACATAGTCCGTCTGATACTGTGGACTTCGTACTTCTCTGTTGCGGATTATATCTATCCAAGGATAACTCTTATTTTGTTTACTCTTAAGTTATGGTAGATGCTGCTAAGGATAGCTCAGATATAACACGCACATACGTTAGCGTTTATATAACTAAGTTAACTATACGATGGGTATCTATACAACGCATACCCATTTTACCAATGTTTACTATTAAGTTAGAGCAGATATGTAGTTAACTTATATCTCAGTTATATGTCGGATAAGTTAAATATATGATGGATAATATAATTAACAATACAAAACTTCAATTAACATCTATTTTAACCCGCATCAAATCACTAGCATAAGTCTCGTTGTCATGGAATATGATTAACGGTCTAATGTGATTAAATCAATATTTACATTAAAAGTTAAGGTTCTATTGTAACTTATGCATGTGCAGATGTTCCATTTTCATCGAACACGTTACCATTGCAAAGTAATGAATAAACATGTCCTAAATTATTATGTTTACCCAGAAATTTATCTCTTAAACACAGATTGAAAATAAGGTGCTCTAACTAACGACTTTCGCCTTTTCTGATCTAATATATGTATCAAAGGATAAATTTCTAAAATAATATATATATATATATCTAATATGTTTTGCTAACTATTGTGTTACAGCAGATGAGGGTAGCTTATATCTCAGCTATATATAACACACAAGTTAGCAATTAGGCAGTTTAAGTTAAAATTCCGATTAACGTGTATCTTTCAATGAGAAATTAGGATCACTTCCCAAAATTTTCGTTTCCGTAACTCCATAACACAATATTATACGTTAGCTTAGGAAGCATTAAACATTGTCTACGTCACGTTCGTGCCACTGAAACATATTATACAGGAGAGAAATGTTCGTGATTTCAGCTTTGTAATAGAATTACACGGAAATTTTTCGATCCCGTATTGAGACACTACTTTATACACATAGATCATACCCCAAAAGTTCACCTTTTACTCCATCTTCCAAAAAACGACCCATCCCCGCTTTTCCTATGGCCCATGCACAAACATCCAGTTAAGTTAGAGGATAACATAGTTGCAATATTCAAGATGCAGCTTAACCAAAGTTCATTTACCGTTATTGGGACTTTGCAAGTGGACTTGTAATGCCCTCTCGCTCAACGCAGGGTGCACTTCATTCGGCTGACACGCTTAAAGCACATAAAAAATAGTTAGTAATCGACGTCAAACAAGGTAACATCATTACTCAAATTATATAACCTATACGAACCTTGAACTCTTAAGATAGAACCTTAGAAGGAAGATCCTCTTGCAATAATCCCAAGAATTGACCAAGTGAGATGGTAAAACTCTCTCCCATTGGCTTGCCTTTTCTCCAAGTGAAAATGGAAACAAAATGAGCTTGATACTATCTTCGGGCACACCTTCAATCCTAAATGTGTTGCACAACCGCTCAAAGAAGTCCAAATGATCATAAGTATTCTCCATTCCCATACCCAAGAACTTAGAGCATTGAATCAACCTTATGAAGCTTGGCTTGATCTCATATGCATTGGCTTCTATTGGAGGAGGATGTATTCCATAACTCAACTCATGACAATGAGGAGTATCAAAGCTTCCAATTGTTGGTGTATTCTCTTGAGCTTGGGTTGGAGATTTAAGAATGCTTCTTTGGCTGTTCATCTCTAGCACTTCAAATGATCTTGTCTTTCCGTCTATCTTCATTTTATTTTGGTACCTTTGAAAGCACAAGAGAATCAATGAAGATAAGTTAGTAACAACAAATAAGAAAAAAATTCATCATCTCAACTAGAGATGAGCAAACGAGGTACAATAAAAGCTTAATCTCAAAGAGATTCAAAATCCTAATCGTTAATGCAAACCCCAATGGCAATGACGCCAAATTGATAGTAGGACTTTTCATATTTCAATTACCCAAACCTACTCATGTCATTGTATTATTTGAGGATTAATCCAAAAGGGTTAAGATTAATAAACACTAGAAATACATGAAACTATCAATAAAATTGGAGGTTTATCTAACAAGCTAAATGAAATAAAAACAAACAAACCAACTTAATAAGTAACTAACAACTTAAGCAACAAACTCTAATTAAAAGTAAGACAAGACAATAAACTAGGCAAAATGCTAAACGAGATTAAGACAATGCTAAAATCGAATCCAATGATGAGGTTATATACTTTGGGTGATCCTAAAGCTAACCTATGATGTTCAAANTTTTTGTGTGGGATAGAACCTTAGAAGGAAGATCCTCTTGCAATCATCCCAAGAATTGACCAAGTGAGATGGTATAACTCTCTCCCATTTGCTTGCCTTTTCTCCAAGTGAAAATGGAAACAAAATGAGCTTGATACTATCTTCGGGCACACCTTCAATCCTAAATGTGTTGCACAACCGCTCGAAGAAGTCCAAATGATCATAAGGATTCTCCATTCCTATCCCTAAGAACTTAGATCATTGAATCAACCTTATTAAACTTGGCTTGATCTCATAGGCATTGACTTCTATTGGGGAGGATGTATTCCATAACTCAACTCACGACAGTGAGGAGTATCAAAGCTTCCAATTGTTTGCGTGTTCTCTTGAGCTTGGGTAGGAGTGGATACCAATTCTTGAGGTTGTGGAGCTTTAAGAATGCTTCTTTGGCTGTCCATCTCTAGCAATTCAAATGATCTTGTCTTTCCTTATATCTTCATTTTCTTTTGATACCTTTGAAAGCACAAAAGAGTCAATGAAGATAAGTTAGTAACAACAAATAAGAAAAAATTCATCATCTCAACTAGAGATGAGCAAACGAGGTACAATAAAAGCTTAATCTCAAAGAGATTCAAAATCCTAATCGTTAATGCAAACCCCAATGGCAATGACGCCAAATTGATAGTAGGACTTTTCATATTTCAATTACCCAAACCTACTCATGTCATTGTATTATTTGAGGATTAATCCAAAAGGGTTAAGATTAATAAACACTAGAAATACATGAAACTATCAATAAAATTGGAGGTTTATCTAACAAGCTAAATGAAATAAAAACAAACAAACCAACTTAATAAGTAACTAACAACTTAAGCAACAAACTCTAATTAAAAGTAAGACAAGACAATAAACTAGGCAAAATGCTAAACGAGATTAAGACAATGCTAAAATCGAATCCAATGATGAGGTTATATACTTTGGGTGATCCTAAAGCTAACCTATGATGTTCAAACAATCACATTAATGCTAATCCTTAGGTTTAAAACTCTAAACAAGACTAATCCATTCTCATGGCACTAATCATTTTGCTAATTACATAATCAATAATAAATTTCCATTTGTGAAAAAATAATCAACAAGCACTAAGATTCAGTTCTACCAATAAACACATTATACATTCATTTTTATGCGCTAAGCATGTAATCTCATATTTAGTTCATTGGGGAATTTTATCCAACATCTTGTGGGTGGAAAATTTCCTAAAATTTAAATCAACCTAATCAAGGCTAATATATAATTAAGAACACTAAATATGAAAAGAACCAAACATTACAATCCCTACACATCAAAGATAAACTCTCTAACCATCCTAATCTACCCCATACTTAGATCATAAAAGATCCTACTCACTAATCATCATAAAACTAACAAATCTCATTGGAAAAGTGTTAGAAATCATGATTAGGGGAAGAAAGATTATAAGAAATAAGAAAGATATTACATTCAACTTAAAAAAGTCTTCCAAATCTTCTCAAAATCACAAATGAGTTTTTTGTGTTTAAGCACAAGAGAAATACATAAAAATTAGATTTTTAAGTATTTATATAGAAGGGAGTCGTACCCGGTCAAACCGGAACAAACCGGATATTAACCCGGACGGATCTGGGTCGGACAAGCTTGCGAAATTCGATGTATCTCTTGAACCGCTGCACCCAATGACTTGAAACTACCACCAAACGAAAGCTAACTCAATTATCTATGACTTTTATGAAGACCCCAGAAGCTAAATGAAAACGGAAACCCTTCATCCGGCTCGATCTAAACTCGCATGCAATGATTTTGTGCTTCAAGTCCATTATGCTCAACTTCCTTTGGTACACTTTAGTTCCATAAGATCAAATGACATCTTCCAAGCTCTGCTAAACCCGCATAGTCTGCATAGTCCTCCAAGGTACCTAAAAACACTCCAAAATGCAACAAAATGTGCTAGGACAATCCTAAGACTCACTATACTCTAAAGTGAATGTAAAGCTAATAAAACTATGGAAATGCAAGTGAATGACACTAGAAACTACCTAAAATGAATGCAATAAACAGCTAAATAATGCATCTATCAACTTGTTATGCCCTCTCCCTCAACACAGGGTGCACTTCATTCGGCTGACACGCTTAAAGCACATAAAAAATAAGTTAGTAATCGAAGTTAAACAACATAACATCATTACTCAAGTTATATAACGTACGAACCTTGAACTCTCCTCTTGACAAGATTCGTTGCTTCCTCTGGTGGTTCGGCGGCCTCCTAACCAACAGTGGTGCAAGCTTTCTACCTGCCACGTCCGCTGTAAAAGGGCCCAGTGTGTCCATATTTGGGATTGGCATAATCAGAGAAATGTATGCCAACTTCCTCACTTCCACAGTGTAGCATGCCCCTTCCAAAGAATCAACTTGAACACCTGCCTGGATAGTACCCACAATAGCATGCTTATACGGAATGTGTAGTAGTTGAAACTCCTGGCAACTACACGTACGTTCCCACATATGTAATGCGTAGATGACATCCTTTTCATCCCTCACTTCATTTACCTCATAACCTATTTTCATGACAAAAAATCTAAAAGATTTCTCAAAGCTTTCAATTATCATTACTTTCACCTTCGGGTTCAAGACGCTCTCCTCAGATGAATTTGCGTCTCGCCTCAGAGCGGACCATGTACCAAGAGTTGTCCGAATGGTTTACAGAATGGTGATCACTGGAAAATCCCTCGCCATGGTTAAAACATTGTTTAACGACTCCAAGAGGTAGCTACTCATTATGTTGTATCGCTCCCCAACAAAATGAGATCTCGTCGAGTAATCAAGTCTCAGCTCGGTAAGGCATTCAGCGCATGTAGGCTTTGGCCGCCTTAGACACCATGTAAGTCAATTTTAGTGTCTTGAATAGACTATGGATGTTGCGTTGGAGGTGGACTACGCATGTCGCATACGAGGACATTGGATACACCTGACAAAAAATTACTAACATATACCAGCTAAGCACCTCAAAATTCCAATGGAATTAAATCAACTATGCACTAGTTATAGGAACCCAATATCAACCAATATGTATCCAATAACGCAGTTATTGAATTGAAGTCAACAACAATTTACTTTATGGATCCCGACATATATTGAAGCGTGGCGGTCTAACACGAACACCAACACTGGATCGTCTGACACTATCTGTGAAAGCTTTCCAAAGAACCAATTGATATATCATGGTTTTTACCCATTTTTAGACCATGATATAAGTGTTTTTATAGAGTCTTTTGGCTATTTTCGAGTCAATATAGAGTCTATGCAGGTTCAGGTACAATTGGAGATAAATTGGAGATTTGGATGCATTTTGGAGCTTATGGAATAAAGTCACGAAGTGATGAAGTCAGGAGCGGATTTACACGCAAGGTGTCGATCGACACCACCTAGTGTCGATCGACACCAGTATTTCCAATTTCCAGAAGCGTGAAGTTTCCAGTTTTTAAAGAAAAGGAAATCTCCAAGACTTTTCCTAATCCTCCAAGGAATTGAAGATGCGAACCTAGGCCTATAAATAGAGTTTTTCAGCCATTGTTTAGGCATATAACACACATTATTTAGAGAGAGATTTTTAGAGAGATTTTGGAGAGAAGAATTTATCTCCTTCAGAGCAAATTTGCAACTCCTTTGATTCTATTGATTTCTTTTATGCTTTCTATTCAAATTATGATTTGTGTTTTATTAATCATGTCTGAGTAGTTTGCTTGTTAGGTTTAGGGTTTTTCAAAGGTGATTGATGAATTGGTAGGTCAAATTAAATTGTTAGGATAAAATCATTAGACTTCATCATCTGGATTTGTGTTTAATGCTTATTATAGCTTCATGACCTAGAATCTGATCTTAGGTTGATTAATAGATGCGAGAGTGTTATTGATTGCCTGAACTAATGTTAGATGAGCAAAATAGCTATTCGCAAAGAGATTTGGTTTAGAATTTTGTGAACAATCGAACCTGATATTAATGCTTGTCTGAATTGTTTGAATTTGCAAAGAGATATGAAATTCTAGGGTTTAGGCATAGATAATCTTCGCAACGAGAGTTGGTTGATTTTACATTAGTGTTTCGAGTTCAAGAACAGTTCTTCATAATTCCTAACATTCTGTCTAGACCTGCAATTTAGATCTCCTGAGAATTTCCCTGAACCTAACGTTTCGTCTCCAGAACTTACATCGCTTTTAAATTCTTTCTGTTTTTACTTTTAATTATTTCTTCTTAGCTTAATTCGAAATTAGAAGTTTGCTGTGTGACTATCCCTTCCTTGTGGATTCGATCCCTAAGTACTACAACTGATCTCTTAATTTGAGAGAGTAGCTCTAGGGTAAATTTGAGAGCATATCACCAATCCTAATCATCGTTATTTTCACTGTAACTGTTCCGAATGCGGCCAAGAAAAGCTGGAAATTGCCATCTTAAGCACTTGCCGCCACTAGACAACCGCCTCAATGATGCATAGGGTTTAGAGTTTCAATTTTTCAAGTTTTAAATTTATAAACTCTAAATGCCTGCAAGTGCACATATGTGCCTTATAATACTTAAGGTATCGATCCACATGGAGATCACGCTTAACTGCAGAACCAATAATGGTTAGAAAGCATTTTTAAGACAAAAAAGGGTTTGGAGGTGTGTGTTCTGCGGATGGTGACAAGCAAAAGGTAAATAAATGACAAGCAAGTAATCAAAATGTTGGGTTCTTCGGGTAATCTCTAGGGATTCAAACGGACCAAATAAGGATCGATGCAAAGCAAACAAAACTAGGCCTATTTTCACTAAACGGGAATCACTGTTTTTTAACCTAATTCTTTCAGGTTAGATATGAATACTTCGTAGAGATGACCTTTTCGTATTCCTACGTCGTTGACAAACATGCAATTCCAGTTCTGGTTCATAAACATTCACACCACTTCATAAATATGTGTTTGCATCCCAGAAGCGCACGCTTGGTTAAGCTATGTCCAGTGGAAAGATTCAACTCGTTAATGGTTCTTAACAATTCTATAATCAGAATCTAGTTAGCTACTTTAGATTCATGCAATAAGAACAAACTTAGACACGAAATAAAACCCTAGAACACGGGTACGCAATCGATAAGCCACTTATTCAAATCATGTATGAGATCGAAAACAAGACAATTAAACAAAGAGAATCAGTGATGCTCTTAACAACCCTACTTTCACAGTATTAATCTACAAATACCTAAAGACAAACTTCAATCCAAAACCTGGCAATCAATCCATGAGTCCCCTTTGAAAACCCTTGAACACAACAAACGAATCTACTCTAAGATGATTGGGGCGAGCAGAAATGAGATGAATGAATGCATGCCTGAATTAAACAAAGAAAAGTTGGAGGGTTCGAGAGAAAATCTCTCTCCCTCTCGAATTGGAGAACAAAAACGAGAAAAGCCTTTTGCGGCTATGGATCTAATTCTATAAAAAAGAGAGGCTATAATAGACGATGAAAACAATGAGTAAAGATGAGTATGTATAGGTCTTAAGGTCCTCTTAGGCGTCACTTAGGGTTCCATAGACTGTGACGGCTATCAAGCTTGATTTGGGCATGCAATCGGGCTTGGGAATCGTCACCTGCTTTGGCCGCGTGAGCGGCTGGCCGTGGCCCGGCCAATGCAAGTCTGAAATTGTCTGGCGTGGCCAGCCTTCTACTGATGATGTCTCTGACTGGCCTCCTTGCATTCCTTGTAACTTGAGATCCAACCATGGATTGACCTCAAATCACTTCGGCATGAACGGTAGTAGATCAGGCAATCGTGTCACCAAAATTCAGCTTGATCCCATGGAGGGAAGGTCTCCATCTGTTGCTAAACTTCCGTCATTTTTGCTAAGTTTACGTGAAAAAAGTTTACATGATCTGAAAATGTCCGTTTGCTCCGTTTTGCATCATTTTTGCTAAGTTTACTTGAAAAGAGTTTTGAACATACAAATACTCGAAAACGAATATTTATTCGTGAAATGCTAATTAAAGCATACAATTATGATGGTAAAATTGGGCGAAATATGCATGCGATCAGCTCCCCTTGACTTAAACTTTTGTTTGTCCTCAAACAAAATAGAAATCTTAGTAAGGAAAAGAGGTTTGAAATTGGGAAAACTCGCTAATACTTGGGAACTTATCAAGTCAACCAATCGACCTGTTGAGCCACATAACTCAGAAGTTAGACTCAGAACGTTTGGGCTAATTACCTTGAATTTCTCGTCTGTCCCAATTACAGTTCATGGTCCTTTAGAGTATTTTGATTTATCTCTTATTGACTTCTTTATTCATTTAGGCGTGCGGTCTCTGTCGAGGGAGTATCAATCAAAGAAACTTATACCCTTCTCTTCCAAACAACTGAACTAAGACATTTTTCGGATACAACTCTCCTATTTTATTTTGCCTTAGTCGGTTTCTCTCTACTTTTTTATGGTATCGTTTTATTTTTTCTATCGACTTTTTGTTTCTTTTCTTTTCTTCTTAATTCGAGAATGATCACTTCTTTGTTCCTTGTAAGAAGACGTTTTATGATGTTTGTGAATTGTCATTATTCTATGAAGAACTCGAGTTGTCATTCTCAAACTAAGATTTTTCTTTTTATTCTTTACTTTTTTTTTTAACAACAGAAGATCAAAGAGAGATTGTACCTAGCGCATCTTGTTAGAGTCTAAAAGAGGAGTTACGTTCAATGTACCTCAAACTCCTTGACGAGAAATTTTGATTCATTAGGTGCAGAGTCAACGTAAGATCCTTTGAGTACGCCAGAGATTAGAACTTTCTTTGGTAGATCAATCTGTTTGCCTGATAGGGGTCAAATTTACCCTAGAAATACTCTCTCAAATTAAGAGATCAGTTGTAGTACTTAGGGATCGAATCCACAGAGAAGGGATAGTCACACAGCAGTTTTCTAAATTCGAATTAAGCTAGGAAGAAAGATGGAATTTAAAACGCAGAAAGCAATTAAAAACGGTGTAAGTTCAGGAGACGAAACGCTAGGTTCAGGGAAATTCTCAGGTGATCTAAATTGCAGGTCTAGACAGGATGTTAGGAAATATGAAGATCTGTTCTCGAACTCGAATCACTAATGTAAAATCAACCAACTCTCGCTGCGAAGATTATCTATGTCTAAACCCTAGAATTCCAAATCTCTTTGCAAATTCTAACAATTCAAACAAGCATTAAAGTTCAGGTTCAATTGTTCACAAAACCCTAAACCAAATCTCTTTGCGAATAGGTATTTTGCTCATCTAACATTAGTTCAGGCAATCAATAATACTCTCGCATCTATTAATTAACCTAAGATCAGATTCTAGGTCGCGAAGCTAGAATAAGCATTAAACACAAATCCAGATGAAGAACTCTAATGATTTTATCCTAACAATTTAATTCGACCTAACAATTCATTAATCACCTTTGAAAAACCCTAAACCTAACAAGCAAACTACTCAGACATGATCAATGAAACAGAAATCATAACTTGAATAGAAAGCATAAAAGAAATCAATAGAATAAATAAAGGGAGTTCCAAATTTGCTCTAAGGAGACAAATTCTTCTCTCCAAAAACCTAAACTTCTATGATTCTTAAAGTATGAGATTATGCCTAAACAATGGCTGAAAAACTATATTTATAGGCCTAGGTACGAGTCTTCAATTCCTTTTAAGATTAGGAAAAGTCTTGGAGATTTCCTTTTCTTCAAAAACTGGAAACTTCTCGATTCTGGAAATTGGAAAACCTGGTGTCGATCGACACTACATGGTGTCGATCGACACCTTGCGTGTAATTCCAGTCTTGACTTCATCACTTCGTGACTTCATTCCATTAAGCTCCAAAATGCATCCAAATCTCCAATTTATCTTCAATTGTACCTGAACCTGCAAAGACTCTATATAGACTCGAAAATAGCCAAAAGACTCTATAAAAACACTTATATCATGGTCTAAAAATGGGTAAAAACCATGATATATCAACTCCCCCAGACTTAGCCTTTGCTTGCCCTCAAGCAAAACAGAAACTTAGAATGAAGTAGAAGTTTGAAAACAGGAACTTTCGAGTACTTCTTCAAAACGCCACATTGATTAACACTTCTTGAATCCACATGATATAGAGCCAACCTTAGGAAATGTTCAGTGTACTTACCACAAGTTTAGCAATCTCCCAGTTCAAATCCAGATCCTTTCCTTGGTAAAAGAATCGAACTCTATCATTGGTAATGCCATAGAACTTTTCTGATTCTTTCCCTTCCTTAGTGCCTGAACAAGACATTCTCATACAGCTCCCCTATTTTCTCTTCCCTTAGTCAACTTCTGCCCATTTTCAGGGTGTTCTAAGATCTTTTCATTGACTCTTCTTATTCTTTTTGGGATCTCTGGAATAGTGCTACTCTCTACTTGTGTTCCTTGTGAGGAGACGTGTTCAAGAGCATCACTAATATTGTTCCTTGTGAGGAGACAGGCTCATGACAAAGGCACTATTCCAGGCTTAGACTCTTTTTCTTTCTTTTCTATTCTCAAGGGAAGATCAAGGAGAGACTGCAATTGCCTATCTATTCGGACTGAAAGAGGAATCAAGTTCTGCGCATACCTAGTTCTTATAAGGGGATCTGAACTCGCCCTGTTAGACTGATTCCACTTGCAGCTTTCTACTTAGTAAGTCCTGCAATCAACTCTCTTAACAATGGTTCTTCAAGTGTCAACTTTCTGTGGTTAGTTTCTAGAAAAACCAAAAATTCCAACTGATTTTGACTCAATAAAACAAATTTTGAAAAACTTTTGACTCAAGACTCTCAAAACAAAACACAAAGTCAGTAATCACCTCCCCCAGACTTAAACAACACTGTCCCCAGTGTTATCAAGCCCGAAGTTAGCTAAAAGAAAGATTAGAAACAACTTAAAAGACCAGATGGAAGACTTACCTTCGTCTGCGCGTGGTGTCGATCGACACTATTGGTGTCGATCGACACTGGCCTTTGTCGAGTCCAATGTCTCCTTTTTCAACTGACCGAAACTAGGACTTAGTAAAATCAAAACAAAATATAAAGAAAAACGTACCTAACAGTGGGTTGCCTCCCACTCAGCGCTCGTTTTCAGTCATTAGCTTGACTGTGTCGGGGTTCAGACGTCTGGTGGATCAGAGGGTGGCATTGAATGCTTCCCAGACGAATGTCTTCTCATCCATGGTGGTGTATAAGCATTAGGTGCATGAAAGCGACCAAGGAAATGAGGAACAGCAGCAGGGTGGGCCTTGAGTTCGGGTGGGACACTTCGTTTTCCTGCAGCATCATCAAAAGAAATTCCAAGCACGACGAGAATCTTGTGGCTTGGATAAGTGCGCAGCATTCTTTGAACCTTTAAAGTTTTTATTGACAAGATCAGGAGGTTTGGAATTCATTCCAGGGAATGCGTACCTTTGCTTCCTTCGAGGTTTATGGGCAGAAGGATGTGAAGGCATTTGTTTGATTACTGGTGGTGGAGTTGCAGCATTGGAAACGGTTTCTGGTGTCATCCGCGAAGGGTGTCGATCGATACCATTGGTGTCGATCGATACCATTGGTGTCGATCGACGCCGACTCTGCAGCCCGAATCTCTGCATCTTTTCTGCAACTCAGCTCTGTAATCTTGGTCTCCATGATGAAAACGTCTTCTTCCATCAACTTAGCATTGATTAGACCCTCATTTGCGCCCAAAGTCCTGAAGATATGATTGTTTCCACTCCAATCTTCAAGCTCCACATTTTTCTTAGAATTCTCAGCCAATGCCGCTTGAATAACCAGCTTGTCCTCTTGATTTTCAGTATCAAGCTCCTTGACATACCTAGCAGTAATGACATCCGAACTTTCCATGATTTGACCTTCATTTATGGACATCTCTACTGAAAAAGCTTGACCATCAATGGTGGATGGTCCTCTTAATTTGTCCATGTCAAAATTCATGACAACATCACCCAAGTCAAGCTCTATTTTCCCTTTCCTCACATCAATAATGGCACCAGCTGAAGCCAAGAATGATCTTCCCAAAATAAGAGGATCTGCAGGTTCTTCATCATACTTCAAAACCACAAAATCTGTAGGAATCATGCAGCCTTCAATCTTTAAGGGAACATCTTCTAGAACACCTTCTGGGATTCTTTTTGATCGATCAGCCAGGACAAGGGAGATTCTGGTTGGCTTGAAAACAGTCATTCCAAGTCGAACAGCAACTGAGTATGGTATCAAGTTGATGCTTGAACCTATATCGCAGAAAGAGCGAGGAAACCTTCCTGTGGAGATTGAGCAATCCAGCACAAAGTTCCCTGGATCTGGTAACTTCTCTGGAATCCTCCTCTGAATCACATCGCTGACTTGTTCAGAAACCCACACCTTCTTCTTCTTCCTTGGAACTATGTTCAAGAGAATTGCAGTCACTTCTCTGGTAAGTAATGCTCCTTCCTCAGGACTAATTCCATTGACAACCATTCTCTTGACATATCTTCTTAATGCAGGTGAAAGTCTGACTGCATCAACTAAGGGTAGCTCAACCATCAGCTTACTCATCATCTCCTTGCATCTGGCTTCTTCTCTCTCCTGTTTAGATTTTCTGGGAGGCAGGGGGTAGGGTATCTTAGGCTTGTACACTTTTTCCTCTTGAGATGGTAAAGCTGCAGCTCGATCCAGTGATGTCTGTATAGGGTGTCGATCGACACCAGCCTTGTGTCGATCGACACACGGGCTCGAGCTCTTGATTTCGCGATGTTCTTCGGGTGTCGATCGACACTCTCCTGTGTCGATCGACACTGGATCTGCAGGGGCGTCCGGAGCTTCTTTTTCAATTTCCTCCAACTCCACAAGGTCTTCAGCACTTAGATTCTCCTTCTCCTCTGGTTCCATCTTGCTTCTGCTCCTTGTCGTGATTGCATTCACATGGCGTCTGGGATTTGTATCGGTCTTCCCAGGAAGAAATCCTTCTTGCCTATGAACAGCTTCTGCGGTTTGAGCAACTTGAACATCCAATTTCTTGACATGGTTGTTCAGAGATTCGAATTTCCCATTCAAGTCTTGGTACATGGCTTCCATCTTTCCAGTCACATCTTGATATAATGTGTCAATCTTCCCATTAAAGGCCACTGTCATCTTCTGTTGCCCTTCTAGAAGCTGTTCTATCATAGATTCCATCTTGTTGTCTTGTGCAGGAGGCTTCTGGTAAGAAGAAGAACCATAGCTTCTCTGGAAGTTGTTGTTCTGAAAAGGCTTTTGGTAAGAATAACCATAGCCTTGTTGATTGTTGAACCTTTGACCTTGAAATCCAGCACCATTGATGAAGTTAACCTCTTCTTGTTCTGGCTCAAAGGTCTCCACTTCTGCAACAAACTGAACTTGCCTCTTTCCCACCAAGAGATTGTGTACGTTGTCCATCTTCCTGTTGACTTCAGCGATATGGGCTCCTCCATTCACTCCAGTGTGTTGTCTTCTTTCGAAGTCTGCGTTCTTGGTGTTGTTACTAGAGGCCAAATTCTCTATAAGCTCTATCGCACCTTCTGTAAATCTTGTGTTGAAGTTTCCATTGCTCGCAGCATCTAGGGCCATCTGGTACCTCCAATCGATCCCTCGGTAAAAGATACCGATAAGCTGCGGCTCGCTGAATCCATGATGTGGACAGTCCCTCTGGTAAGATCTGAACCTCACCCAAGAAGCTTTGAATGCTTCAGTGGGTCCTTGAGAGAATGTAGTGATCTTCATCCTCAGCTCCTCGGATCTCGCATCATCAAAGAAATTGCAAAGGAATGCATTCTTTGTATCTTCCCATGTAGTCAAGGATCCTGGTGGTAGCTGTTTCAGCCAGTATGATGCATCTCCAGCAAGCGAGTAAGGGAAAAGCTTGCAGAAGAGATAATCATATGTAACTCCATTAGCCTTGATGCTTGAGGCTAAGTCCTCGAATCTCTCAACGTGGTCCATGGGATGCTCATTAGGAAGACCATGGAAGGGATGCTGAGCCACTAAAGTGTAGTAAGCAGGCTTCAGCTCGAAGTCATTCCTCTGAAATGCAGGAGGACGGATCGCAGCTCTATTAGCATAGAACTGGTCTGGGCGGTTGTACTCGCCTAACGTTCTTCCACGTCCAGCTTCTGCACCGGCGATTTGTATCGCTGGTTCGACTATGACGGCGCCAGCCTCATCAAGTCTCTGTCCTTGGGCGTTCCTTCTGTTGTCATGTAGGTCAATAAGGTCGCCAGCCTCGTTGCGCATTAGGATCAGTGGTTCTGCCATCTCAGTCTGCGTCTGGTGTCGATCGATACAAGCGGTGTCGGTCAACACTAAGGTATGGTGTCGATCGATGCTCTCTGTGTCGATCGACGCTTGAGCAGATGCTCGGTTTGTGCGTTCGAGTTGACCGAGCTCCTGGTTCAATGGGACTAGTTCCTCTTCCTTGTTGCTTCTGGTACTGGGCATGCACCTGAAACCAAAGATGAGAAACTAAATCAGTAACAAAAACAAAAATAAAAACCTAGACAAAATCCCAATACTAGAAATCTGTCGGCAACTAATCTCCTTCCCCGGCAACGGCGCCAAAATTTGATAGGGGTCAAATTTACCCTAGAACTACTCTCTCAAATTAAGAGATCAGTTGTAGTACTTAGGGATCGAATCCACAGAGAAGGGATAGTCACACATCATTTTTCTAATTTCGAATTAAGCTATGTAGAAAGATGGAATTTAAAACTCAGAAAGCAATTAAAAACGGTGTAAGTTCAGGAGACGAAACGCTAGGTTCAGGGAAATTCTCAGGTGATCCAAATTGCAGGTCTAGACAGAATGTTAGGGATAATGAAGATCCGTTCTCGAACTCGAATCACTAATGTAAAATCAACCAACTCTCGCTGCGAAGATTATCTATGTCTAAACCCTAGAATTCCAAATCTCTTTGCAAATTCTAACAATTCAAACAAGCATTAAAGTTCAGGTTCGATTGTTCACAAAACCCTAAACCAAATCTCTTTGCGAATAGGTATTTTGCTCATCTAACATTAGTTCAGGCAATCAATAATACTCTCGCATCTATTAATTAACCTAAGATCAGATTCTAGGTCGCGAAGCTAGAATAAGCATTAAACACAAATCCAGATGAAGAACTCTAATGATTTTATCCTAACAATTTAATTCGACCTAACAATTCATTAATCACCTTTGAAAAACCCTAAACCTAACAAGCAAACTACTCAGACATGATCAATTAAACAAAAATCATAACTTGAATAGAAAGCATGAAAGAAATCAATAGAATAAATAAGGGGAGTTCCAAATTTGCTCTAAGGAGACAAATTCTTCTCTCCAAAAACTATCTATAAATCTCTCTCTAAAATAATTGGTGAAAATAAAGTGTAGCCTAAACAATGGCTGAAAAACTATATTTATAGAAGAGGATTTTCGTTCAGGGGCAATCTTGTAATTCTTCAAAGCTTGAGTGATTTCTTTTTTCTGATGGAATTGAGAAACTTTGGCCGTCCTTCCTTGATGTCGATCGACACTACATGGTGTCGATCGACACCCTGTGCGTAATTCCACTCTTCTGACTTCATCACTTCGCAGCTTCTTGCAGAATGCTCCAAAAAGCTTCAGAATCTCCAATTATGCTCCAAACGTAGTCCAACCTATAAAGACTCAGAAAGGACTCGAAAACTAACAAAAGACTCTATAAAAACACTTATATCATGGTCTAAAATTGGGTAAAAACCATGATATATCATTGCCGTGTTCAACTTTTAAGCTCTGCTTCTAAGTTTACGAGAATGGTCATCAAGTTGTTTGTTCGAAGTGGTATGTACCTAGCAAAGTTCATAGTTTCCAACTAAAAGAAAAAAAGTTTTGACTCTATAAAACGACTCGATAGGTGATGAATGCATTCATAAGACTCATGAAATAAAATCATAGTTAGTAATATAGGAACCCCCCCCCCCACCCCTGACTTAAATCAAACTGTCCCCAGTTTGTTTAAATCGAGTTGAGGTGATAAATGATTTGTAAATTCATGTACAAGCTTGTGAAGACTTACTTGTAAGCGGCGATGGGTTTTGGTTTGGGTGGGTGGGTGTGTGTTATGGTTTAATAATCAAAGGACTTGATCCTTCTTCTACTGTCCTTGCAAAGAATCGATTTCTTCGAACAAAAGAGTCGAATACTTAGCTGGATAGAAGATTGAATGTTGCGGTTTGAGGTTCATTGGTTCGGGTGGTGGTAAGTGGGCTTGGCTCTGCATTGGACTTGTCATTGATCTACCATCCTTCCTAAGAGACGGATCCTTGTATTAATGTCAAATCTGAGACATAAGGAACATAGAATCGAGGTCTAGCTCAAGTAGAAACAATGTATCTTCCTTCCTTATAAGATCATAAATATCTTGCAATACCCTTTGAAAAACTTGTTAATGTCTTCTTGGATCATGAACCCTCAAGTAATGAGTTGAGAAGTTTAACGAACCAAGATCGCATAAGATGACCATAAAAATCGTGTGGCTTCTAAAAGGAAACCAAAGTGATTTAAATAAATGCAATCCAAGTAAAAGAAAGATGTTAGCAAGAGGGACTTACCTTTAGAGATGATAAACGACATGTGTAAATGTCTTTCATCAATGCATGATATTCGGAAAAGAGATTTGATTAAGCTCTTGTTGTTGCTTCCAATGCTTTGGAAAAGGTGGTGATGGGCGTGTGTTGATGGTGGATGGGGCACGCCTTTGTTGGTATAAAAATTACTTTGGTTGGATAGTACTTGCTTTGAATCCTTGACCTTTGATAACACCTTGAATGAAATATGGAAAATCTTCTTGACTTGTGGTTTTAAAGATTATGTCACCTTAGAAACATGAAGTTTGGGTCGATGATGGCCTATCCGATGATGTATTCGGGATTCTGGAAGACATGTGTTGCTAGTTTAAACTTCAATGCCGTAAAAAACTCTTACTTGGCTTCGGTAAAGGTCTTGGTCACGGATGAGAGAAGCTAATCTTCGGGAGCTTTTCTCTTCACGGTTTGATGAATGAATTTGTATCTTCTTCCTTCTGGAGCTTGCACATTGGTTCTAGAGAGATGAACCATTGTATTCTTCTTCGTCTTCATGCATACAGGTCTGTTGAAACTCTTTGAAGAAGGTGATTGAGAGAGAGAGTTTGATTATTAACTTAACTTGACTTGGATGGGGTCTTGTCTTATCACACCATCTTTAATGCAATAGAAACGTACCGCGATTGTGGAAGTTGTCTTTGAGGTCTTTAGAACGAGTACAAGCCTTAAAACAAGAAAGAAACTTACAGGGCTTGACAGGGATTGAAAGAGGTTTGGTTCGGTGAAGTTTGGGATGGAAAAGGCAGCAGAAGAAGCACAGCCGCACGACGGAAGGTTGCGGCCACGGCCAGGTTTGTTTCCTCAGTGCCATCGTGGTTCGTGCTGCAGCCCGGCTCCTTCTGGCCGTGCACGGGCAGTTCGTTGTCCGGTGAGTGTTTTTCGAATCTGCTTCTTCATATTTTTGGTATTTTCGTCATTTTTTGAATTTTTTGTGCTTTTCTGATTTTTTGACTTTTGTGTTGTTTGTGAAACTGAAAATAAGAGGAAACTAAAACTGAAAATAAGTATTAGAAACCTTTAAAGAAAAAGAAATACCTAATGGGTTGCCTCCCATTTAACGCTTTTGTTAAACGTCGTTTAGCTCGACGTGTATGGATTAAGATGTGATGAGCATCAACTAAACGAAAACGTGGTTCTTTAATCTTCATGCACTCGTCACTAGACGCTTGAGACATCATGGAAGACACTCATTAATCAAGAGAAACGAGCCTGCACTTTCTCGTCTCGAATGGTTCCTGCAAAGGCAATGAAGCGAAATGAAACTAAAGAAAACGTCTTAGAACCGAATTTGCTTACCTTTGATTATGCAGCTAGATCAAATGGACTCCCCGGCAACGTCGCCAAAAACTTGATGCGTAGGGTTTAGAGTTTCACTTTTTCAAGTTTTAAATTTATAAACCCTAAATGTCTGTAAGTGCACATATGTGCATTATAATACTTAAGGTATCGATCCACATGAAGACCACACCTAACTGTAGAAAATCAATAACGGTTAGAAAGCGTTCCTAAGACAAAGAGGGGGTTTGAAGGTGTGTGTTTCGCATATGGTGAAAAGCAAAAAGTAAATAAACCACAAGCATGCAATCAAAACGTTGGGTTATTCGGGTAATCTTCGGGGGTTCAAAACAGATCAAATAAGGATCGATGCAAAGCAAACGAAACTAGACCTATTTTCTCTAAACTAGAATCACTAGTTTTATAACATAACTTTTTCAGGCTAGATCGTCTATGATAGGAAAAATTCGTAGGGATGACCTTTTTTGTATTCCTACTTTGTAGACAAACACACAATAGTAGTTCTGGTTCATAAACATTCACACCACTTCATAGATATGCGTTAGCATCCAGAAGCGCACGCTCGGTTAAGCTATGTCTGTTGGAAATATTCAGCACGTTAATGGTTCTTAACAATCCTAGAATCAGAATCTAGTTAGCTACTCTAGATACATGCAATAAGAACAAACTTAGACACCAAAGAAAACTCTAGAATATGGCTAAAAAATTGATAAGCCACTTATTCAAATCATGTATGAGATCGAAAACAAGACAATTAAACAAATAGATTCGGTGATGCTCTTAACCAACCTACTTTCGCAGTATTAATCTAGAAACACTTAAAGACAAACTTCAATCCAACAATCTGTCAATCAATCCATGAATCCTCTTTGAAAACCCTTGAACACAACAAACGAATCTACTCTAAGATGATTGGGGGGAGCAGAAACGAGATGAATGAATGCATGCTTCAATTAAACAAAGAAATTTTGGAGGGTTCGAGAGAACATCTCTCTCCCCCTAGAAGAGGAGAACAAAAACGAGAAAAGCCTTATACGGCTATGTATCTAATTGTATCAAAAAGAGAAGCTATAAAAGATGACGAAAACAATGAGTAAAGATAAGTATTTATAGGTCTTGTGGTCCTCTTAGGCGTCACTTAGGGTTCCACCGAGTTTGACGGCTATCGGGCTTGATTTGCAAACGGGTTCAGTAATCGTCACTGGTTGTAGCCGCGTGAGCGACTGGCCGTGGCCCGGCCAATGCAAGTCTGAACTTGCCTGGCGCGGCTAGCCTTTTTCTGATGATGTCTCTGATGGGCCTTCTTGCATTCTATGTAACTTGAGATCCAATTATGGGATTTACCTCAAACCACTTCGGCATGAAAGGTAGTAGAACAGGCTATCTTGTCACCAAAATTCAGCTTGATCACGTGGTGGGAAAGTCTACATCTGATGCTAAACTTCTATCATTTCGCACATGATCCGAAAATGTCTGTTTTGCTCCGTTTTACATCCTTTTTGTTAAGTTTACCTAAAAAGAGTCTTGAACATACAAATACTTGAAAATTACTATTTATGCATAAATCTTAGTGAAATGTTTATTTAAGCATACACTTGTAATGGTAAAAATGGGCGAAATATGCATGCGATCACTTAGCGGCCTCAAAGATGAGTCATGTCAATAACGATTACTTTCTGCATGTACTGATATCCTTTTCTGCAGACGTCCAGAACCAAATAGATACTTGAAGCACTCCTTTCTCACACTATCACAGTCACTCTCAAGCGCTACCACCGAGTTTGAATTGGTCTTAAAAAGAAGCATGTAGTAAGGCAGTATCATAGCAAAACTCCCCATTGAAGAGCCCATGCATTGTCCATCGTAATCTCCCTTGCCTTCTAGGTCTTTCAGTAACTGCCATGTATAATTATTCTCTGGCAAAGAATTCGCCTTAGCTCATATGAGCATGGGCTCCTTCCTTTACTGCTATACCGCAAACGCATCATCTTGCCGATAACCTCAGTTCACGTCTGCTTATGAATATTCCCTCTTGCATCTATGCTAAGTATGTTGCATCACTGCAATTCTGATCTCGTAGCGATCACTCTCTTCCATGTTCGTTGTATGCAATCGCCAAGGGCAACCATCACCAGCAAGACGTTTGGACATGATTTAACGTACAAAAATGGAACTTTTGGTCAATAGCATGAATGGTCGTCTTCATTCTGTAGTCCTCTTTACTTTTAAATGTGCGACCGACGAATATATCATCTCCTTCGTAGTCGTTGTCCTGCAATGCCCTATCCAACTCATCTGCTATAATTAATGGCAGTAATCTCATTAACCATATATCATTCTCATTACCTATATTCCAATATCGTATTAGTGATATAACATATTTATATTCAACTTACCTTCGTCTATGTGATCGTCGACAGCAATGGCCTTTCCTTTATCCAGAAACCCAAAGACTACTTCAGGCTGAGTCACCCTCAACCTCCCCACGCATCCATCGTTAAAAATTCTCGTGGATACATGCCGTCCCATGTTAACATGTTAACATTGTTACTTCGATATTAGCGATCTCAATAATTGAATAGCATCATCAACTCTATTTCTATTGTATACCAACCTGCCAAAGAAACGCAAAGATTGTTACTCTGCTCATCTTCCTCCATGCCCTCATCTTCTATAAACATGTAATCTGTTGAGAGACTCAGAGCAGGGCTTGGCAAGGAAATAATGGTTGGTTGTGTTGGTACGACATTCATACCAGCATCTGACTCAGCATAAGAAACGACTAGGCTTAGCTGCAACTCGACATTCAATCCCTCGACTACCTTATATGGGGATTCACGGGCTAGCATCATCTCTCTCCCATAATGCACCACCTCCGAAGCAATTGGAGCATTGATCAGTGGCGACCTAACGAACATTCCCGGTCCTCGCTGAAAATAATGCCATAACTCTGTTAAATCTCGTAGTGCCTCTTCAATTCCCTGGGTCAAATGCAAGGGATCTACACAACATTTAATCAACAAACAAGTTAGCACGTTAACTAAATTTTCCAAATAGACATTCGAAGGTGAAACTTCTATATTACCGAGGCCCATAATTCCCCCATGTCTGACGGGTTGGCTAGTGACCGAGCACTGCCCTGTTTCTAAAGTTGGCTGTTCTTGTGGTCCCCCAAATATTGGACAACCGGGACTTGTTCGCAAATTAACGGCATATATAATTATATCGGTAACCAAGTTATTTATTAACGGCATATATATATTGCTAACCAAGTTATTGTGAATACAGTGAATTGATTACCGAGCCACATCATTCCACCATGTATGTATGCTTGGCTAGACAATGAACAATCTCCCCTCTCAAAACTTGGCATTGGTTGTTGTCCTAGGGGAGTTAGTCCTGAGTTCAGTCCCAGAAATATTAAATCAAATAAATAACGATAACAAATCCAACATTACATCACTTAAACAAAGTATGACCCGACAACGTCATCTCAGAGTTCGCCCCAGCTGTCAAAGCTGCAGAGAGCTATGTTCTCCACCTTCACATTATTGTTAATAACATCGTTATCGAATTTGTTTTTATTAATTTTAACAAATTTAACATGTATGCACTCATTAACTTTTTCAGGCCTCAACAGTCCACGGTTACTTGTCGGCTTATAGGGACTACCATTATCAACGAACAACATCGGCATGTTGCATGTAATTATTGGGTTCCCTGAAATTTTTAACACTATACAAATTTAGACCTTGTAATCTCATTATCTAAAAATTTGCTATATGCAGCGTAACTCTGTTATACCTGGCCAAATTATACCATCATTATTTATGGATGATATTGTCTAATCGGAGGACCTTTAGGCTGAAAATAAGAACTTGCCGGTCGCGTAGTTCCATACTGTGGAGGCCTTGGTTGAAAATAAGAAGAAGCGATAATTCGGGTACCAGGCATAGTGGATGCTGATCCAACGTCTGTGTTAGTACTGTAAGAGTTGACATTTCGTTCTGTTTCGAATAGAATCACCCTAACCCGAAGGAAAACCTCCTCAAGATCCGCTCTTATCGACATAAACAAAAATGTGTCCACATTGTCGACTATATGGATTGGAACCGCTCTTCTCCATTTCGAGCATAACATCCAGTTAGGCCATTGGTATGTCAACTCAATCTCGTCAATAGTTCAAAGCGCTAACTTCTCTTTTATCATTGTCACCACAGTTATAAAATCGGTATGCTCACTCAAAGTTAAAGTGTGGTTTATTTCCATCAGATCAGGCTCATGCTCGCACCACTCGAATGCACTCTTCAGTCTTCACCCATTTTCCTCGAACAAGACGTACTGAAAGCGCCATACTCTGCAAATCGACATGCAAAAAGTTTTATATTAACAAAAAGTTAGGGAGACAACGACCGGATCTATATAAATTTGAAAAACTCAAAACTTTATAGCTTCGCTTACTTGGGCAAACTCAATCAATGCAATCTATTAATCCTACTATCACCAACCGAAGGATTTAATTGTTACTTTGAAGATCTGGATTTTTTACCGAGATCCTCTGGGTTTTACTGAGTAAATGAAAAGCTAAAGCTAACTAAAGACAAAGACTTAACCTAAATGGACCCATATATTTTTCCACAACCTCGATATATCATATATTAATTTATTACTTTTGTTCCTTTTGTTGGTGAGTTAGCTTGTGGTTAGAAATAATCTTATCGGCAGCGCTATATTTCATCGGGGAAATCTGATAGGTCCCTTTTCAAAGCTAAGAGATGTGTAACGTAATACACATGAACACAAGAACACTTGGTTCTTAAAAGACAAAACAAGTTTACTTCAATTTTCTATTCCTATTTCACATAAGTTTAACCTTTGTTCAGAAACTCGTTAGGCGTTAATCGGGCGCTCGGTCCGGACCTACCATCTAATTAATTAATCGGAGATTTATCGGGATTAAGCGGAGATTAGTTTTGAGTTTTTTTTTTAATTTTGGATAGAAATAATATATATTAACGTGTTTAGGTGAAAAGTCAAATTGTGGTGACGTGGGCTGGTGGGAAGCAAAGCTTTAATCAGCCTTTGGTTGCAAGTTCGATACTTGGTTTGGCCCATTATGGTTTTTTTTTTTCAATAACGAATGGCATAATTATAAAATTTTCATCATCTTTCTTTTAGGTTTTTGAGTTCTGCAACTCATCTTCACGGTCGCCGTCGTGAATTTTCACATAACCCTTCATTTTTTTTGCGTTTTTCTTGTTGTTCATAACTCAGTCTTCTAGATCTATCATATAATAATACATTTCGAATCCAAAAACACAAAGAAATTAAGTTTTTTTCCGTTATCCGATTATTTAAGCAATTATACCAAAATCACCGCGCCAGTGAACCGCCGACCATTTATTCGTCGGAAAAGCGGCCAAGGCAGGCGTGTTTTTGAACAAGGAGTTTAACTGACGCTTAAATACAAAACAAAAAGAGAATAAACTAACTATTACGTGAAATCGTGGGTGAAACACATCCCTAAATTAGAGAAACACAATCCCACTAAATGAAAAGCAATAGGGAAAGAATTGGCTGCCTACGCCCCCTCCTATAGTGCAGCTTCCACCGTGAGCACCCCAAACTATTTACCTCTTTATTTTCCCTCCCTCGACTATTACATTTAATCACATTCCCCCCTCCCCCCGGATCTATTATTCTCTCTGCCCAATTCCACCTGCGTACCTAAAACCGCTAAATCGCGATCAAATCCATTAACTCACATTTATGAAATAGTGATTGCCCGTTTAACCCAAGTTCTATTAAACCCTACCGAAAATCATGTTGACTAAACCAGGGTCAAAACTGAATTGAGGAATTAGGTTTTATATTTGATCTTTTTTCTTCCCGACACAGAGTAAAGAGAGAGGGACGACGAGACATAGTCACAAAGAGAGAGCTTCAGTGAGAGAGAATCTTCGAGAGTAAGAGAAGCTTGACGTCGTCGGATTGGTTGTCGTCGTCGGCTTCTCAGCACACGGCGAAATCTTCAAGAGTTGAGAGACGAAATCGAGATGGATCATACATCAATTGTTTTCAGGTTAGAAAATTCTTTACTTTGGGTCGATTGTTGATGTGATTTGGGTTGATTGTTCAAGTGATTTGGGGAATAATTTTAGGATTTTGAATACCCAAAGTTAAATCTGATTTCTCATTTTCTCGTTGTATATTCGGAATTTGTCCACGCTTTAGAGGAACTATATGAATACAAATGTCAAATCTTGTTCCAATCAGAATAAAGTTGTGTTTTATACGATCTAATTTTAGTTTCTAACCATTTGAAATAATTGGACAGAGAGATCTGCAAATCAGTTTCTGTAGTCTTGGATTTGAGTTGGTTATAGCGATTGTTCTGTATGAATGGTTTGAGATTTCTTCATTGATCTTATTTTCAGGAAAAACATGGAGGATGAGTATGATGGAAGCGACTTGAATCGTGAGGAAGAAGAGGAGAATGGAGATGCAGAAAATGGAGATGAAAATAAGGAGAGAGAGAAAGGAGAAGAAGAGGAGGATACAGTGGGACGATACGAGTATGAAATTGAAGAAGATGTTGCTGACTTTGTTGATGAGGAGTATAGGGAGAGAGACACAATTCCAGAGAGCTCGGATGATGAAGATGAAGATCAATTGGTTGTGAGAAAAAAAAAGAATGGGAAAGAATAAGCGTGATATGTTAGAGTTAGGAATAAAGTTCTATACAGGCTATCAGTTTAAGCAAGTTGTGTTAGACTATGGAGCAAAGCTAGGAACATCAGACAAGATAGGTGGGATAAGACTAAGATTTCATTTAGATGTGGCATTGTTGGAAAATGCAAATGGATGGTTTTATGCTCGTATGATAAACCTAGTCAAATGTGGGTAGTCAAGACTAGGTATGCGTCTCACAGTTGCAGTCGGAATAGAAAATGCAAGCTACTAAAGAGTCTTGTGATTGCAAATCTTTTTTTGGATAAGTTGAGGGAAGAACCGAATTGTATGCCTGAAGAAATACAAGATCTTATCAAGGAGAACTGAAAATTAGCAAGTACAAGAAATCAGTGCCAAAGAGGTAGGCTTTTAGCAATGAAATGACTTGAGAGGGAGTATGAAGAAAAATTTGCTCATCTCTGCGGGTATGCAGAAGAAATCATCTTTACAAATCCAGGATCTACTGCAATAGTTGAGGCATATCATAATGCGGCTGGTGAGGATGTGTTTGATAGGTTTTATGTTTGTATAGCAAGCCTGAAAAACTCTTGGAGTGGGCCTTGTCGTCCAATAATTGGTCTTGATGGCACATTCTTGAAAGTTGCTGTCAAAGGAGTTTTGCTTACTGATGTTGGACATGATCCAAACAATCAGATTTATCCCATAGCTTGGGCAGTGGTACAAAAAGAGAATGGGCCAAACTGGATGTGGTTTGTGAAGCTATTGAAGCATGACTTAGGTCTTCAAATTGGACATCGAATGGTCATAATCTCGGATAGAGGAAGGGTAAGGACTATTTTTTTTATGCTTAAGTACTATTTTTTTTTTATCACAACTTAAGTACTAATTGAAAATATGTTTGCAGGGACTTCTCAATGCTGTGAGAGATGAGTTACCGTCTGCTGAACACAGAATGTGTGTTAAACATATTGTGGAGAACTTGAAGAATCGTGGGCATGCAGACAAAGATTTGATAAAGTTGATGGTTTGGAACCTAGCTTGGAGCTACACTGTGGTTGAGTTTGAAGAGAATCGTAGGAAGCTGCAGGACTATAGTTTGAGTTTATATGCGGATGTGATGAAAGAGAAACCTGAGACTTGGTCTCTCGCATATTACAAACTTGAGAGCTGTTGTGAGAAGGTTGATAACAATTCAACATAGTAATTCAACTCAACTATTACCAAAGCTCGAGCAAAGGCCTTGGTACCCATGTTGGAGATGATTCGGAGGCAGGCAATGGCTCGCATTGCAAAGAGAANTTCAACATAGTAATTCAACTCAACTATTACCAAAGCTCGAGCAAAGGCCTTGGTACCCATGTTGGAGATGATTCGGAGGCAGGCAATGGCTCGCATTGCAAAGAGAAGGGTGACATCACAGAAATGGGAAGAAAAGTGTTCAAAGTATGTGAAGAAGGCACTTGCATTGGAAAAGGAGCATGCTGACAAATGAAAATCAATTCTTGCAACTCATGGAGTACATGAAGTGTCCCTCTTTGGGAATTCTTACACAGTGAACACAAGGAATCAAACTTGTTCATGTGGAAAGTATCAAATCTCAGGTACATCTGTTTGACCTTTATCTTAAATAAATGTTTACATTTGAAGTCTCGTTTTTAAATGGATTTGTGTTTTTCATAGGTATACCGTGTGACATGCATACAGAGCTATGATAAATGCAGGTTTGGAAGCTGAAGACTATGTATATATGTGGTTCAGTACAGATATATGGAAACTGTGTTACGAGACAAATATGGAACCAGTTAGAGGACCACGGTTCTGGATGAAGAGAGCTTGTTGTTTGTTAGTCGAGCCTCCAGAACCTGACTTTCCTGAAAAAAAAAAAAGAAATCGAAGAAGATAAAAAAGAGAATAAAAGGAAAGCATGAGTCACCAAAGAAGAAAAAGAAAGAAGTTCAAAAATTACCTAGGACTGGCCGCGTAATTCACTGTTCAAACTGTGGTGAAGAACCCGAGGCAGAGCAAAGAAATAGAGCCACTACAGGTATATATTTCTCTCTTTTAGTTGATTTTTCGTTGTGCTTTTGCTTCTGGGTTTGCGGTTCTAGAGGTTTGAGTGTTAGAATCAGGTTTTAAGTGTTTGTAGTGTTCAATTGATGGTTGCACAAATCAGGTAGTTCCTTTTCATTATTGTATTGCGGTTTTAGGTGTTGGACAATGTTTCATTAGTTTCATTAGTTGCATTTTCGACTTTCTTTTCATTTGAATGTTAGAATCAGGTTTTAGTTGATAGTTGTAGAATCAGGTTTTGTATACCCACGTGTATGTAGTTTCTTTTGACGATATAGATGTTGTTACATCAGTTTTATTTCTCTTAGATCTGCTCTCTTCTTTGCGATTTTCAGGCTTCACTTTCATCTCAAGCTCAAATTGAGGAATCAGGTTTATCTCAAGGACCTGACATTCTTTCACTAACTCAGCCCTCTCAAATGACTGAGTAAAAGTGATTTACGTTCATCTCAAGAACCAGATTATGTGTTTTCATTGATGTATGCGATCACTTATTGATGTTGTTTTCAAACATTAGATTTTTTTTGGATCATTTTCATTGATGTATGCAATCCATGAATGTTATTTCTTTTTTAAACATTGGTTTGAGACAATGAATATTATTATATCAATCTCTCTGTTTTCTTGTATTCTTCACGATTACATAGACAACAATCAAGATTTGCCATCACAAAAAACTTCTCATAACAAGTTTTCCATAATATTACAAGATTTTTCATCAAAGAGAAACTCATATCTAGTTTTCCAACAACATTGACTCATAACTCGCAACCTGTTTTCAACACTAACTTAACTCATTACAACTTTTTTCACAAATCAATCCTATTGCTCCTACAACCAACACAGTGATACCAACTCTCGCCATACTCTTTTTAGCCATCTCCGTCTCTTGAATCATGTCTTCTACCATCATCATCTTCTCTTCCATGTTAAGAATCAGTTTTTTCTGAAGCTCAAAGTTGTCCACCATCTCCTTTCTCAATTCTTTCGCTTCATCTACAAGCCTGAGGAGCTTCGCGTCCACCATTCTGGTCTCATCGAGCGAAGCTTCGTCAACCCATTTGAAGAGATGTTCTTCATTTTTTTCTCTACACAAGCATAAAGAGTTAATTGCCATAAAATAAAATATAGATAACTGTGATTTAAAAAAAAAAAATTCAATGAACCTGCAATGCGATCTCGCATCTGTAGAATCGCCTAAACGAATTCTCATTTGTCTGAGACAATATATCTTAAGCTTCTTCCCACACCAACATCTTGTTGGAACACCTGTTACTGGTCTACGATGAGTGAAACGAGATGAAGCAGAAGAAGAAGAATTGCTCATGGTTCTGATTTCTTCACCCCGTTTCTCCTTTTTCTCGATTGTCTTTGCTTTCTGTCTCCCTGAAGCTCTCTTTGAAGCAACTCAATTTGTTCTGGGTCGCGAAGAAGAAACACAAAACTATAACCTAATTCCCAAATTTTATTTTGACACTGGTTTAGTAAATTTGGTGGTTGGGTCAGATTGGTCGGATTTAATAGAAGTTGGGTTAAACAGGCCATCACTATTTAATAAACGCGAATTAATAGATTTGATTGCGATTTAGCGATTTTAGGTACGCAGGTGGAATTGGGCAGAGAAAAATAGTTCAGAGGGGAATGTGATTAAATGTAATAGTCGAGGGAGGAAAATAAAAAGATAAATAATTTGGGGTGCTCACAACGAAAGCTGCACTATAGGGGAGCGTAGACAGCCAACCCGTAGAGAAATAACTAAAACTTTTGAAATAATTTATTTGGTCTTCGTGGAGATGGCCACGTCATCTTCTCCCTCAATTTGTATCTCATCAAAATCACTTGTTCCTATTTCCCATATCACGGTATTTAATGCTATGTCGATCGTAACAGATGACATCATCACTACTTAGACGCATGGTATGGGCAAAATAATCACGTTTGCATTAAACTTTGGATCATTACACTCCTATTTCTTAATTCTCCCATCATTTGGGTATATACCTTAAATTCACCCTAAATTTAAACATAAGTTACTAAATTTCATGAAGCAAATATCATCATTGGCACTAACATTTTAGTTAGTCCCTTTAATAGATAATAAAAACTTGGATTCAACCAAATTCAGAGCTTCACCACAATGGGACTCCTCACACGATGTTCTTGTCTAACTAAACCAATTCTCCAAACACATATCCTTTAACCACATTCCCCTTACGTTTCACAATGGTCACCTTAAACGTCTTTTGCTTCCCTTTGTTATTTATACAGAGATCATAATTTTAAAAAAGAAAAAAAAGAAAAAATTCCTTGTGGTGTCTCATAATCACACAACTGATAAGCCAATAGCTAGAAAGTGTTTTTTTTTTTACTAAACACTCATGACATTATCTAGCTGAGGGAAAACAATTAAAATATATATATATATATATATGCAGTTAATGATTTAGGTATAAAGGATATGGTTTAAAATTTAGATTTTACAACTTATGGTTTAGTTATATAGTTTAATTCTCTGGATATTGAATTTAGAGTTTAAATTTTAAGACAGGAAATCAAGCATCTGATGAACAAGAATCCACCTTTAACTTCCGGGATTTGACACCTTCCTAGGCGAACGAGAAGAGATGATTTGAACATGCAAAAAGCTTAAACAAACATATAATCTGATAAACGGAAAAGAAATCTGATACACGAAAGATTATAAAACAACATTAGATCCGAACATGCCCAGATCAAATTCTGAATTGAATCGGAAGAAAGAAAAAAATTATCACTCTCTCAACCTTAGATAGGAGTCTTTTTCTTTATGCCTCCCTTTTAGTGATTCCCTTTTAAAAATAAGATAGATGAGAAGAAAAATTGATTAAATTAAAAGTTTATGACAATAATCGGAATGAAAATAAATAAAAATGTGGTTGATGTGCCATTATTATTTTATAACCAGCACAACACAACATTGCACTGATGAGGAATATAAATCATAAACTACACCATTCTTGTAAGCCTTAAAATTCAAAAATAATTAAATTTCATGAAACAAATTGGTGGAACAAAAAATTAATAAAGACAATTGAATTTTATTATTTTGTGTTTTGTGTGAATAAAAGATGGGTTGAGACCCAAACAAATGGAAGAGGGTAAAACAAATGGAATGTTTCCATTAGCTATAACTCCTTGTGGAAGAAGTTAAAATAAATGGAAAGTTTCCATTAGCTATAATTCCTTGTGAAAGAGGCTTAAACAAATGGAAAGTTTCTATTAACTATAACTTTTTTGTGAAAGTTAAAATATTACATATTGGAAACTTGGAATGTTTTCAAGTCCCCTCTCATACTATATATATGATGGGGTTAGCCTCTCTTTTCCAATCATCCAAACACAGATCATTAGATCAAAGCAAAGGCTAAATATACATTCCTTCAATTCAATATTGCATCAGGTAGTTTCTTTAGTTCGAGAGTATTTGTTGAGATACAAGTTCGTTAGACCCGCGATCGAGTGATGCGATCCGGGGTTGAAAGGTTGTATCCTGGAACTCATGAATCGTGATTATATCTGTCACACTACGGGTGTTCTTTGAGTTAAAGAAAGAGATTGCGATCTCGACTCTGTTCCAGTGTTTCAGTTTTTACCGATTTATTATTTCCGATTTTCCTTAACTCGTTTTTATTCGATTTGGATTATCCTTTATATTTGTGATTTAATCAATTATTTCGTAGTTTCCAAATTATTGGTTTTATAGTCTTAACTCAAAGATGAACATCTAACGGATTTTAATCACAAGTAAATAAAAGTTTTTAATCGATCGATTTCAAAACGATTTAGTCAGATTTTTAATCGGTTTTATTACTCTCGTCTTATTGGTTGCAATCAATAAACGATAGGCATTACAATCAGTATGTAATCGCCGATTTGAATTAGAGTTTGATAAAAAACGCTTAATCACTCTGAAACACGTTTGCAAACGCTGTGACGAATGCTCTGCGGAGATTCGAAGATGAAAGTCGCTGTATGCGGATCTTACAATTCTAATGTTGGTTCATACCAAATTAGTTTTTATAATACTTTGTGGCATCAAGCGTTATAGAGACAAAGATCTCAAAGGAAAATCATGTTCCCCCACTGCGGTTGAGTTTAAAATTTGAAAAAGAAGATGTTCTTCTATCTGACAACTCTAAACCTGCAGAAGTACACTAGCAAAGTGAAACCTTCTCTCCCTAAAGGCAAACATCGATCCGATGATCCTTACGACGGTTCAAGCCTGGGAGCACAATGATTACTTGTGCAAAGGCTACATCCTGAACTGTCTCTCCAAACCGTTGTACAACTTGTTTGGAGATTTAAAAAGTTTGGAGGAGGTGTGGGATTCCTTTGACAAGAAGTATCGAATTGAAGATTCTGGATCTCAGAAATTCACTGTGGCAAAATTCCAATAGTATCAGATGGTGGATTTGAGGCCATTGATGGAATAACTCGCAGAAGTGCACAATCTTCTTCATGATATTCACGCTGAAGGCATGAGGCTTTGCGAAATCTATCAGGTTTGCCGCTTCATTGAGAAGCTTCCTCCAAGTTGGGCGGACTTCCAAAACCTTTTCAAAACACAAGCGAAATGCAATTTCCCTTGAAAACTTGATAGTCAGGTTGCGGATCGAGTCTCAAATCCGCATAGCAAGTGGTGTTCTGATTGAGCACATTGCTAATGTTATTATTCACAAGAACAAGAGAAAAAGAAATTTTTCTCTAAAAACCTCTACTAGCTTTATGAAGCGAAAGGGTGCAATGAAGTTCTTGGGAATTTGTCACAAGCATGACAAGGTGGATCAAAAAGCTGACGCAAGTCATAGCAAGATTCACAACCGCAAAGAAAAAGGGAAGTTTCAAGCCAACTTGACTGATATGTGCGATGTGGTCACATAAGTCAACACGGTTGAAGACAACCCAAGGGAATGGTGGTACGACACATGTGCCACAACTCACATATGCAATGATAAGAACATGTTTAACACTTATCAAAAATGCAAGAGTGAAGAGCGACTGTTAATGGGTAACATCGGCTCGTCCAAGATTAAAGGTCGTGGCGACTTCAGGACATGAGATAAATCTCAAGAATGTGAAGTATGCTTACAAGCTAAACTCACAAGAAACCCCATCTAATGGAACCCTTGGATGGATTATGCTCTTTGTTGGCACGTTGGATAGATCGGATAGATCGAATAGAGTGGATAGATGGTGGATCGAATGAGACCGTCAAGAGATGCGGAAGTCTCTTGGTATTCTCCACTCCACGGAAACGAGGAAGTAACCCTTAACCACAGATCTTAGGAGGTTTGCTGCGTTTGGAAGTAACCCTTGTCAAACTCAACGAAATATTCAAGATGAAAAAAGAGATTTCTCTCAAAAGAAGAAGATAAAAAGTTAGATTATTTTATTAGAATGAATCTTACAAATACTTATAGAATTCATAACAAAGAAGAAAGAAAAAAAGAAATAAAGTTTTGTGGATTTTCAAGGCATAGAAAAATGAAAATAGAAGACTATAATTTATTCATTGGTCAAAGACCCTTGAATTCAGGCAGCTTGCTCAAGTTAACCCTTCGTATGGCCCAATCTTTCAGTCACTTAAGGCAGTCTGGTGTATCGCAACGGGCAGTCAGGCCGATGGAGTACAGACAGACAGTCTGGTGTCTCGCAACGGATGGAACAAACATAAGTGTTTTCGGCCATTATGCAGTCGGCTTGGTCAATCTGATTTATAGAGTGGACACGAGGTTGTCGAGAGACTCGGTCATCAGGACGGAATTCCCTTCATAGGTTATTTCCGGACAGTGTTGGATCAAAGCGGAACACGGCTGTGTCAGTTTGAACCCGTCCGCGGCCAATGCTGGTATCTCCTCGATGAACCTCACTTGTATCGTTCGTGACCTGCTCTGGTACATGCTGCTCGTCATCATCCGAACCATCCGAAGATGTTTGGCTCGGTACTTTGCCACGAAATCTATCATTCCCCTCCTCTTGAAAAGGATTTGTCCTCAAATCTGGATCATCTGGAACAAAAGGAGTCAAATCAAAAACATTAAAGCTTGTGGAAATGTCATACTTACCTTGAAGATCTAGCTGGTAGGCATTGTCATGAATCTTCTTGACCACCGTGAATAGTCCATCTTTTCTTGGCATGAGCTTGGACTTCCGTTCCTCAGGAAACCGTTCCTTCCTAAGGTGAATCCATACGAGGTCTCCTGGTTGAAACACCACCTTATGCCCTCCTTTGTTAGCGTACTTCTCATATTGCTTTGTCTTGGCTTCAATGTTGGCTCGGACCTTCTCATGAATATGTTTGACAAGTTTGGCTTTCTTTTTGCCATCTAAACTGATTCTTTCACTCAAAGGCAAAGGGATTAGATCAAGAGGAGACAACGGATTAAAGCCATAGACAATTTCAAAAGGAGAATACTTTGTAGCCGAATGCACAGAATGGTTATAAGCAAACTCTACATGCGGTAGGTTCTCTTCCCATGTCCTAAGATTCTTTTTAACCAATGTTCTAAGCAAGGCAGAAAGCGTTCTATTGACTACTTCCGTTTGACCATCAGTCTGAGGATGACAAGTAGTAGAGAACAACAGTTTAGTGCCTAGCTTAGTCCACAAAGTTTTCCAGAAATAACTTAAGAACTTAGCATCACGATCAGAAACTATAGTCTTAGGCATGCCATGAAGTCTAACGATTTCTTTAAAGAACAGATCAGCTATGTGAGATGCATCATTGGTTTTCAAACATGGAATGAAATGAGACATTTTAGAAAACCTATCTACAACCACAAAGATGGAATCTCTACCTGTCCTAGACTTAGGCAATCCCAAAACAAAGTCCATTGAAAGATCNGGCATGAATGGAGTTGGAGAAGGATGGCATAGCAAAGGAAGGGCAAGAAGTCACCAAGAAGATGAAGAAGGATTTCTCTCGAGCTGCATCGATGTAGTGTATCGACGAGCCAAGTCGATCCACTTTTCCAGGGGTTCGGATCGGCCAGACGTATCGACCATGCAGCTCGATCCAATTTTCCCGGGGTTTGGAACGACGTGCTGTATCGACCTAGCACGTCGATCCGAACACAGACGACCTTCTACTGTTCACTTTTCTGGGTCCACCTATAAATACTCATAAGACCTAATTTTTATGTCAACTTTTATTATCTATTGTCTTAGCTTAAACTTTTATCCACTTTGGGAGAAAACCTTGTACTTTTCTTGGATCTTTAAGTTTAATGCAATATCTCTCTTGAAATTCTTATTATATTTTCTCTAATCATGTTTAGCTTATCTCTTATCATTGATTTGATGGGCTTAATGATGATTAGTGAGTAGTTCCTTAGGAACTTAGGGATGGGATAGATTTAGGGTTTTCTAATGGTTTAATCTTGCAATCTAGGTTAGATTCTTTCATCTCTCTTCTTATTAAGTAGTTCCTAATGCCAAATAGCTAATCTTTGCTATTTTGGATCATAAGCATTTCATACACCCACCAAGTGTTTGATGAAATGCTTAAACCAACTTTCTAAGAGATTTACATTCCTAGCCTAAGACATTAGTTGCCTAGGGTGTTTATCATGCTATTTAGACTTGTGTTTATTGCTTACTAATCATTTTAATGCTAAAACATCATTAGTTCATTAGGGTGATTAGGAAAGGGATTATTACCACACATCATGGATTAGTCTTTATTAAGTGTTCTAGGCATAGAGATGGCTTGTTAGTTGCTTAAATGATTGCAAGGTTGTCCATTTGATTGCCCAAATCAATGATTCCATCCCTAGGTTTCGTTTTTAATTAATTAGCAACCTTGATTAGTAGTTAATCGCTTGATTAGTGCTTGATTAGTGCTTGATTAGTGATAATTAAGGTTTAAACTCATATAAATGGTCTTGTAGTGTTTCTTTTAGCTAGTATCTTGCTTTTAATAGTTCTTTGTCACTTGAATTTCGAATTTGGCTTTGCTTAAACAAAACTTTGTATTCCTTTTGCATCAAACTCCCAAGATGGATTGATATCTCAAGTATTGCAATGATATGAGCAATTGAGAAATTGCAAACAAGACTAAAAATACTTGTTTCAGGCAGAGAGCGTCCTATTAACTACTTCTGTTTGACCATCAGTCTGAGGATGACAAGTAGTAGAGAACAACAATTTAGTGCCTAGCTTAGTCCACAAAGTTTTCGAGAACTTAGCATCACGGTCAGAAACTATAGTCCTAGGCATGCCATGAAGTCTAACGATTTCTTTAAAGAACAAATCAACTATGTGAGATGCATCATTGGTTTTCAAGCATGGAATGAAATGAGCCATCTTAGAAAACCTATCTACAACCACAAAGATGGAATCTCTACCTGTCCTAGACTTAGGCAATCCCAAAACAAATTCCACAGAAAGATCAGTCCACGGGTAAAATGGAATCGGTAAAGGAGAATACAAACCTTGGGACGTGTTTTTGGATTTAGCCTCTTTGCACGTCACGCATCTGCAACAGATCCTTTCAACGTCCTTCTTCAGGCCTGGCCAATAAAAGTGTTCCTCGAGCACTTTAAAAGTCTTTGCCACTCCAAAGTGACCCATTAATGCTCCTCCATGAGCTTCCCTGGTGAACAATTCTCTCAAAGAACAGTGAGGCACACACAATCGATTATCAAAGAATAAGAAACCTTCCAAGATAAAGTACTTGCCATGTGCGTGTCTAGAACATGCCAAATAAGGTTCCTTAAAATCTGAATCAGCCTCATACAAATCTTTTATAAATTCGAATCCCAAAAGCTTGGTTCCAAGAGAAGAAAGAAGTACATACCTTCGAGAGAGAGCATCAGCAACAATGTTCTCTTTACCTTGTTTGTACTTAATGACGTAGGGAAAGGTTTCGATGAACTCAACCCACCTAGCGTGTCTCTTGTTAAGCTTTTGTTGTCCCTTGAGATGCCTTAGGGATTGGTGATCCGTATGTATGACAAACTCTTTGGGCCACAAGTAATGTTGCCACGTCTGAAGAGCCCTCACCAAAGCATAGAATTCCTTGTCATAAGTGGGGTAGTTAACGGTTCCACCAACCAGCTTTTCACTGAAGTACGCAATGGGTTTTCCTTCCTGCATCAAAACAGCACCAATACCCACGCCTGAGGCATCACATTCAATTTCAAAAGTTCTCGTAAAATCTTGAAGAACAATTAATGTAGCTTGAGTTAACTTCCCTTTCAAGGCTTGGAAAGCGTCTTCTTGAGCTTGATCCCATTTAAACCCCATGTTTTTCTTGATCACTTCCGTGAGAGGGGCTGCAATGGTACTGAAGTTCTGGAAAAAGCGCCGGCAGAAGCCAGCCAATCCATGGAAGCTTCTGACTTCACTTACGGTCTTCGAACTAGGCCATTCCTTGATTGCCTTAACTTTTTCCTCATTCACACGGATACCATCAACACCTACAACAAAACCCAAGAAAACTAGGTGATCCGCTCCAAAGATGCATTTCTTTTCATTAGCACATAAGCACTCTTTTCTAAGCACTTCTAAGACTTTTCCCAAATGCCCAATATGCTCATTCATGCTCTTACTATAGATTAAAATGTCATCAAAATACACGACAACAAATTCCCCTATTAAGCCCTGAGAACATGATTCATCAAACGCATAAAGGTACTAGGAGCATTAGTCAAACCAAATGGCATCACAAGCCATTCATAAAGTCTATGCTTAGTTTTAAAAGCCGTTTTCCATTCATCCCCTTCCTTCATCCTTATCTAATGATATCCACTCCAAAGATCTATCTTAGAAAAGACCCTAGAACTATGCAATTCATCCAACATATCATCTAAACAAGGGATAGGATGGCGATACTTAACCGTTATGTTGTTGATGGCTTGGCAGTCCACGCACATCCGCCAAGATCCGTCCTTCTTAGGCACGAGCAGTACGGGAACGACACAAGGACTGGGGCTTTCTCTGATGTAGCCGTTTTCCATCAACTCATCCACTTGTCTTTGCAACTCCTTGGTCTCAACAGGGTTGGTACGGTAAGCGGGACGGTTTGGAGGAGACGCTCCGGGTACTAGATCGATTTGGTGTTCTATCCCACGGATAGGTGGCAAACCACTCGGATTTTCTTCCAGGAACACATCCTGAAATCTGCTCATCAATGGCATAAGTTCACTCGGCAACTCCGGTGTAGGGTTAGTGGCCATTAGTGATAAAACACAAGTAAAATGAGAGAAGGTTTGGAAAACAAAGTTTTCTTTACCTGACTTGGTTTAATGTAGAAGTTGGACCTTTTAACCGGTGCCTTAGCTGCTTCCTGTTGTTTCTTAAGTTCACGGCTCTTTCTAAGTTGCAGCTGATCCTGGTGAACTTCGGATGGAGACAAAGAAATGAGAGTGATCTTCTTGCCTTGATGATCGAACATATGCCGATTGGTGTAGCCATCATGCACAGCCTTTTTGTCGAACTGCCAAGGCCGTCCTAAGAGTATATGGCTGGCATCCATAGGCAAAACGTTGCATATGATCTCATCTTGGTATCGGCCAATGGAGATTGGGACCGTGACTTGTTCCTTGACGTGCGGAACACCGTCTTCATTCAACCATTCAAGCTTGAATAGTCTCGGATGCGGTCTGGTTTCTAATCCGGGTTTCCCGACAAGCACATCACTAGCAACATTAGTGGAACTCCCACCATCAATGATCAAAGAACAAACTTTATCATTTATAAAACAACGAGAATGAAAGAGATTCTCCCTTTGTTCGGTATCATTGGTTTTGGGCTGCACGCTTAGTGATCTCATGGTCACTAGAAGATTTCCTTGAGCCGGATAATCATAAGGCTCTTCCTCATCATAGATGGGTCTGGTATCCTCATGTTCATCGTTTTTAGCTTCGGACTTTATCTCTCCATTCTCAAGTAGAATTATCACCTTTTGGTTAGGGCATTTGTTTGCATAATGTCCTAATCCTTGACACTTGAAGCACCTAATATCTCTGGCTCTACTCGTGGATTCCACGGTTTTACCTTTGTCAAAACGAGAAGGTTGGTTATTCTTAAACTCAGAAGTAAAAGATTTACCTTTATCATGAAAACTAGGCTTAGGTGGATAAGCGGGTTTTGGAGCATAAGCTGGTTTTGATAAACCCCTCCTCTTGACTTGTTGTCTATCAAGATGGCTTTGTGGAGCATGTCCTCTACACTTTCAAACTCTTGAAGCTCTAGTTGGTCCTGAATTTCCCGGTTCAAACCTGCAAGAAAACGAGCCAAGGTTGCATCCATGTCTTCCTCTACATCCGCCTTAAGCATAAGCATCTCCATCTCCTGGAAATAATCTTCCACGTTCTTTGTGCCTTGAGTCAAACGTCTCAGCCTTTGATGAAGATCCCTGTAATAATGACTTGGGACAAAGCGCTTTCTCATTAGTTCGGTTAGTTCTTGCCAAGTAGTTATTGGTCTTTCACCTTTTCTTCTCCTAAGAGTAACAACATGATCATACCAACTAAAGGCATAGCCATTAAATTCAGAGGCAGCAAGTCTAACTTTCTTAAGTTCTGAGAAGTTTTGACAATCAAAAACCAACTCGGTTTTTCTTTCCCATTCCAAATACGTATCAGGTTCATTCTTACCTCCAAAGGATGGGATTTTGAACTTGAGACCACCAAGGCCGTCATCTGTTCTTCTAGAAAATGGGTTCTCTTCATATCGGTTTCTATGGCCTCTCCTTGCCCGGAAGGTAGAACGGTTGTCATCGAATTCTTCTTCTTCATGACCGTCAAAGGAACGGCTATGTCTCCTTTCCCGGTTTCTCCTTTGGGCTGGCCGTGCTTGACCTTGTTGATCCTCCTGGATTTTGTCAAGCCGAACATGAACCTCTTCAAGACATGCGTTCATAGATCTCATCAATTGTTCGGTTAGTGCTTTCATTTATAAACCAGACAATCCGGATCCATGATTGTTATTTCCTTCTTCTCCACTATCACCCATTGCTTTCCTGAAAATTACTTAACAAACGATTAGGAAAAAAAAAACTCTCTTTCTCTCAAGTGTTTATTGCCTCTCCCACACACCTGTTTTGCTCACTGATTTTATGGTGATCACACTGAGTTATTTTTTCGATGTTCTTATCAAACAATTCAAGCCAAATCCAGCAAATACTCCCACGCAACAAATGAGAAGAAAAATACAGAAATTTCGAAGGGAAATCCGTTTAGCCACCTCTTGACTGGATTTCTCCTCAGCCAGCAGGATTTCTCTTCCACCACCCTCACAAACTGGATTTCTCCTCAGTTTGTTTTAAACCTTTTCAGTTCTTTTTTTTTTTTTTTATAAAAGAGGGTAGAGGATGGCCCGGATTTTCAATGGAAAGAGGGAGAAGAGATCAGATTAGATAGATATTTTTTTTTGATTGAAAAGAAAAGAAGATGAACAGCTTTACAACCAACGAGTGGCTCTGGTACCATTTAATGGAACCCTTGGATGGATTATGCTCTTTGTTGGCGCTTTGGATAGATCGGATAGACTGGATAGATGGTGGATCGAATGAGACCGTCAAGAGATGCGGAAGTCTCTTGGTATTCTCCACTCCACGGAACCAAGAAAGTAACCCTTAACCACGGATCTTAGGAGGTTTACTGCGTTTGGAAGTAACCCTTGCCAAACTCAACGAAATGTTCAAGATGAACAAAGAGATTTCTCTCAAAAGAAGAAGATAAAAAGTTAGATTATTTTATTAGAATGAATCTTACAAATACTTATAGAATTCATAACAGAGAAGAAAGAAAAAAAGAAATCAAATTTTGTGGATTTTCAAGGCATAGAAAAATGAAAATAGAAGACTAGAATTTATTTCTTGGTCAAAGACCCTTGAATTCACGCAGCTTGCTCAAGTTAACCCTTTGTATGGCCCATTCTTTCAGTCACTTAAGGCACTCTGGTGTATCGCAACGGGCAGTCAGGCCGATGCAACTGGTCGATGCTGGTTTCTCCTCGATAAACCTCACTTGTATCGTTCGTGACCTGCTCTGGTACATGCTGCTCGTCATCATCCGAACCATTCGAAGATGTTTGGCTCGGTGCTTTGGCACAGAATCTATCACCACCCCTTCTGTTCGAAAGAACAACCGAGACTCTCGGTTTAATTCACACAGATTTTTGTGATTTAAAATTTGTTCAAACTCGAGGCGGTAAAAATATTTTGTGACTTTCATAGTTGATAGTACAAAATATTGTTATGTCAATTTGCAAAGATGAAACCTTGGGAAAATTCAAGGAGTATAAAGTCGAGGTTGAAAACCAACTCGATAGAACTATTAATATAGTTAGAAGTGATAGAGGAGGCAAATATGAGACTTAGAGAGAGATTTTTTGAGACTTAGAGAGAGATTTATCCTGAGCTTTTGGGGAGACAATTCTATCTCATCCGAGCCAGATTTTGAACCCCTGTATCATTCTCTATTCTTTTTATGCAATTTATTTCAGCCATGATTTGTGTTTCCATCTCTATGTCTGAGTAGTTTGCTAGTTAGGTTAGGGTGATTTAGGGTTGATGATGAGTTTGTAGAATTATTATCTTGTTAGGAAAATCACTTGGATCTTCATCTTGATTCGTGCTTAACTTGATCTCTGAAATTGATCACTTAGAAATCAAACCCTAGGTTGTTTAATAGTTGCGAGAGCATTATTGATAATCTGACCTAATCATAGATGAGCAAAATATCTATTCGCAAAGAGATTTGGTTTAGGTATTTTGTGAACAAAATCGAACCTGAACATTAATGCTTGTCTGAATTGTTAGAACTCACAAAGAGATTTGGTTTTCTGGAATTTAGGCATAGATAACTTCTGCAACGAGAGTTGATTAGTTTTAAATAAGCATTTCGAGTTCTAGACGGTTCTTAATTATTTCCTGACAAAATAATATCTGCATTCTCTGATTCATCCTGATAATCATCCTTGTCTTGCGCCTTCGTCTCCTGAACTTACACCACATTCAATTCTGTTCTTGATTTAATTAGTTGCTTTATTTACTTTTATATCTATTTGACTTAGCATAATCTGAATTTAGAAACCCTAGTGTAGCATCTACTTCCCTTGGGATTCGATAACCCCTTATACTACGATTGCATTTGCTGTTCACTTGCAGTAGTTTTATTAGGGTAAAACCTGACCCCTATCATACATCATACTAAAACTTATGGGCTGCACTATGGTAAAAAACCTGAAGTTTTGAAAGGATACAGTAACGTAAACTGAATTTCCGATTCAAAAAACTTTATATCCACGAGTCTGCACGTCGTTATGCTAGGCGGTGCAGATGTGTCTTGGAAATCTTCCCAACAAACTCTGTTGGCCAGATCGACCATGGAATCAAAGTTCATAGCTTTAGATAAAGCAGCAGAGGAAGCTGAATGGCTCCAGAATTTTCTAGAAGATATTCCGATGTGGGAGAAACCAATGCCAACTTAACGGGTACACTGTGACAGCCAGTCGGCTATATCCCGGGCATTGAATAATATTTACAATGGAAGTCTCGCCACATTCGACGATGATATAAGACCATTAGACAACTGATCTTGAGTGGTGTATTGACAATAGACTACATAAAATCGGCTGAAAACTTAGAGGATCCGTTTACCAAAAGCTTGCCGCGAGATCAAGTTCTTAAATGATCAAAAGGAATGAGTTTAAAGCCTATGGATATAGATGACACCATGATGGATACCCAACCTATGTGACTCGAGACCCCAAGATCTAGGTTCAAAAGGGACAACTAAATCAAGTAGAGTCTAAAAACAAGCACTGTAAGTTGCCCAGTTCCAAAGATGATAACAGTGCTTTTTGTAAGTAATTAAGGGTTAAGCATCAAGGTTTTTAATGATATAAGACCATAGTCTATAGAATAACAGTGGAATCTGTATATGTGATAAGTACATGGCAATCACCTAGTGAGTGTGAAATGGGGCCGTTTCTAGGAGGATGAAGTTTATGCTATATTCTCCAAGTTCACTCACGATTAACCATGCAATGTTCAAGGCCAAAATGAACACAATAGAGAACTTAACTCAACAAGAAGATGAAACTGGATTATATATGTTGTCTAGTTTTACATAAAAAACCGGGCGGTTCAAGACATCAAGTTCACCACCTGGCTGAGTAATTCCGAATATAAACAATGAGTTGTTCAAGGATGAGAGGCTACTATCTCAGATACAGTTAGTCTTCGATATACTCTCGGAAAGTCTGTCTAGTCTAGTCAAGTCAGCATCTAGTTTAAGTCAAGTCTTATCTAGTTTATCGAATCTGTAAAGTCATCATTTGTTTAGATGTCATTCTATTCATGTGGGGGATTGGTGGAACAAAAAATTAATAAAGACAATTGGGCTTTATTATTTTGTGTTTTGTGTGAATAAGAGATGGGTTGAGACCCAAACAAATGGAAGAGGTTAAAACAAATGGAATGTTTCCATTAGCTATAACTCCTTGTGGAAGAGGTTAAAATAAATGGAAAGTTTCTATTAGCTATAATCCCTTATGGAAGAGGCTTAAACAAATGAAAAGTTTCCATTAACTATAACTTTTTGTGAAAGTTAAAATATCTCACATTGGAAACTTGGAATGTTTTCAAGTCTCTTCTCATACTATATATATGATGGGTTAGCCTCTTTTTTTAATCATAAAAACACAGATCATTATATCAAAGCAAAAGGCAAATACACATTCCTTCAATCCACTACTGCATCAGGTAGTTTCTTTATTTCAAGAGTATTTGTTGAGATACAAGTTCGTTAGACCCGCGATCGAGTGATGCGATTCGGGGTTGAACGGTTGTATCTTGGGACTCATGAATCATGATTATACATGTCACACTACGGGTGATTCTTTGAGTTAAGGAAAGAGATTGCGATATCGACTCCGTTCCAGTGTTTCGATTTTACCGATTTATTATTTACGATTTTCCTTAACTCGTTTTATTCGATTTTGATTATCCTTTATTTCGATTATCCTTTATTGGTCTTACAGTCTTAACTCAAAGAAATCCGTTCGTTTTTCTATGAATATCTAACAGATTTTAATCACGAGTAAATAAAGGTTTTTCATCGATCGATTTCAAAACGATTTAGTCGGATTGTTTAATCGGTTTTATTACTCTCGTTTTATTGGTTGCGATTAATAAAATGATAGGCATTACAATCAGTATGTAATCACCGATTTGGATTAGGGTTTGATAAAACAAACCCCTCTCAAACGCGTTTGCGAACGCTTTGACGAATGCTCTGTGGAGATTCGAAGATGAAAGTCGTTGTATGCGGATCTTAAAATTTTAATGTTGGTTCATACCAAATTAATTTTTTTATGATACTTTGTGGCATCAAGCGTTATAGAGACAAAGATCTCAAAGGGAAATCATGTCCCCCTGCCGAAAGTTTCGATGGGACTGCGGCTGAGTTTAAGACGTAGAAAAAGAAGATGTTCTTCTATCTGACAACTCTGAACCTGCAGAAGTACACTAGCAAAGTGAGACCTCATCTCCCCTGAAGGCAACACCGATCCAATGATCCTTGCGACAGATCAAGCTTGGGAGCACAGTGATTACTTGTGCAAAGGGTACATCCTGAACTGTCTCTCCAACCCGTTGTACAACTTGTTTGGAGATTTAAAAAGTTCGGAGGAGGTGTGGGATTCCCCTGACAAAAAGTATCGAATTGAAGATTTTGGATCCCAGAAATTCACTGTGGCGAAATTCCAACAGTATCAGATGGTGGATTCGAGGCCATTGATGGAACAACTCGCAGAAGTGCAGAATCTCCTTCATGAGATTCACGCTGAAGGCATGAGGCTTTGCGAAACCTATCAGGTTTCTGCTTCATTGAAAAGCTTCCTCCAAGTTGAGCGGACTTCCAAAACCTTCTCAAACACAAACGGAATGAAATTTCCCTTGAAGACTTGATAGTCAGGCTGCGATCGAGTCTCGAATCCACATAGCAAGTGGTGTTCTGAATGAGCACATTGCTAATGTCGTGGTTGACAAGAACAAGAGAAAAATAAAATTTTCTCTAAAAGTATGTACTAGCTTTATGAAGCGAAATGGTGCAATGAAGTTCTTGGGAATTTGTCACGAGTGTGACAAGGTGGATCACAAAAAGATGACGTAAGTCGTAGCAAGATTCACAACGGCAAAGACAAAGGAATTTCTCAGGCCAACATGACTGATATGTGCGATGTGGTCACAAAAGTCACACGGTTGATGACAACCCAAAGGAATGGTGGTACGACACAGGTGACACAACTCACATATGCAATGATAAGAACATGTTTAGGACTTATCAAAAATGCAAGAGTGTAGAGCGACTGTTAATGGGTAACACCGGCTCGTCCAAGATTGAAGGTCGTGGCGAAGTGAATCTCAAGATGACTTCAGGACATGAGATAAATCTCAAGAATGTGAAGTATGCTTACAAGCAAAACTCACAAGAAACCCCATCCCTTCAGGTCGACAGAACTACCGAGCCTCTCGGTTTAATTCACACAAATTTGTGTGATTTAATATTTGTTCAAACTCGAGGCGGTAAAAATATTTTGTGAATTTCATAGTTGATAGTACAAAATATTGCTATGTCTATTTGCTAAGAAGCAAAGATGAAACCTTGAAAAATTCAAGGAGTATAAACTCGAAGTTGAAAACCAACTCGATATAACTATTAAGATAGTTAGAAGTGATAGAGGAGGCGAATATGATGGACCCTTTCAATGCATTCTGTAAAGAACATGTCATTATCCATCAAACGACCGCTCCTTATTCACCTGAATCTAATGAAATTGCGGAACCAAAAAACCGAACTCTTAAAGAGATGATGAATGCAATATTGCAGGAATCTGGGTTACTTCAGCACATGTGGGGGGAAGCGTTGCTTTCCACAAATCATATCCTCAACAAAATTACACATAAAGTTACTGGCAAAACGTCATACGAACTTTGTAAAGGTAATATACCTTCGTACAAATACCTGAAAGTGTGGAGGGTGTCTGGCAAACGTCGCAGTGCCACCTCCTAAAAAGGTCACAATTTGGTCTAAAACCGTGGATTGTATTTCATCGGTTAAGCACACAACAGTGATGCTTATCGGTTTCTGGTTCATAAATCAGACATATCATATATCCATGTTAATACAACCATGGAATCAAGGAATGCATCTTTCTTTGAGCACGTGGTTCCGTGTAAGGATAAACAAAATCTAAAAGGAACTCGTGAAGAAAGTGATGCAATCACCTCTGGAAATGAGGCGAGTAATTCTTGCACATCGTTTGATGATGCAAAAGCTGTTGACAATTAACCTAGACGAAGCAAAAGAGCTCGTAAGGAAAAATCTTTTGATGAAGATTTCTTAATAGTCTTTCTTTCAGAGGATGAACAAAGAATCTTCATTGAGGGCATGTCTACAACCGACACACCTTCATGGAAGGAAGCCGTCAATAGTGAGATCGACTCAATTATACAAAACAATACATATGAGATAACCGATCTGCCACAAGGATTTACCTTAGGGTGTAAATGGATTTTCAAAACAAAGTTGAAAACCGATGGCACAATCGATAAGTACAAGGTTAGGCTTGTGGTGCAAGGTTTCCGGCAAAAAAAAGTCTGGATTTCTTTGAAACTTATTCTCCAGTAACGAGAATAACTTCAATCTGATCGCTGGTTAGCATCGCAGCATTAAGAGACCTAGAAATCCATCAAATGGATGTTAAAACTGCATTTCTAATTGGTGATTTAGAAGAAGAGATTTATATGAAACAATCTGAAGGGTTTGTTGTCCCAACAAGAAACACAAAGTCTGTCGACTTGTAAAGTCGTTGTATGGACTTAAACAAGCTCCAAAACAATGGCATGAAAAAATATTTTGACAATGTAATGATGTCAAATGGTTTCAGCATTAATGAATGTGATAAGTGCATATACATCAAATGTAGTCCTCATGGATACATTTTGCTCTGTTTGTACGTTAACGACATGTTCATTATTGGTAGCAATAAAGACGTGATCGGTCAAACTAAAAACATGCTAAGTAGCAAGTTTGATATGAAAGACTTGGGACTAGCGGATGTAATTCTCGGGATTTAGATCACTAGAAATTCTGAAGGAATGATCTTGTCTCAAGCTCATTATGTTGAAAAGATAGTTGAGAGGTTCAATACCTACTCAAAAGGAACATCAAAAACTCCAGTAGACACTAGTATTCACTTGACGAAAAATACGGGTGAATAAGTGTTACAAGTGGATTATGCACGAGTAATCGAAAGTATGATGTACTTAACGAATTGTACTAGACCCGAGTTAGCGCATGCAGTCAATGTAATGAGTCGCTATACGAGTAATCCAGGACATAAACACTGGAAAGCCATAACGAGATTGTGTGACTATGTACGTCATACTAAAAGTTATGTGTTGCACTATGGTAAATAACCTTCAGTTTTGGAAGGATACAGTGACGTAAACTGGATTTCCGATTTCAAAAACTCTATATCCACGAGTGGATGTGTCTTTATGCTAAGCGGTGCAGATGTGTCTTGGAAATCTTCCAAACAAACTCTGTTGGCCAGATCGTCCATGGAATCAGAGTTCATAGCTTTAGATAAAGCAGCAGAAGAAGCTGAGTGGCTCCAGAATTTTCTAGAAGATATTCCGATGTGGGAGAAACCAGTGCCAGCTTTACAGGTACACTGTGACAGCCAGTCGGCTATATCCCGAGCACTGAATAATATTTACAATGACAAGTCTCGCCACATTCGACGACGACATAAGACCATTAGACAACTGATCTCGAGTGGTGTATTGACAATATACTACATCAATTCGGCTGAAAACTTAGTGGATCCGTTTAGCAAAAGCTTGCCGCGAGATCAAGTTCTCAAATCATCAAAAGGAATGGGTTTAAATCCTATGGATACAGATGACGCCACGATGGATACCCAACCTATGTGACTGGAAATCCCAAGATCTAGGTTAAAAAAGGACAACTAAATCAAGCAGAGTCTAAAAACAAGCACTGTAAATAGCTCAATTCCAAAGATGATAACAGTGCTTTTGTGTAAGAAATTAAGGGTTAAGCATTGAGGTTTTTAATGATATAAGACCATAGTCTGTAGAATTTACAGTGTAATCTGTATATATGACAGGTACATGGCAATCACCTAGTGAGTGTGAAATTGGGCCGTTTCTAGGAGGATGAAGTTCAGGCTATACTCTCCAAGTTTACTCACGATAAACCATGCAATACTCAAGGCCAAAATGAACACAATAGAGAACTTAACTCAACAAGAAGATGAAACTGGATTATATCTGTTGACTAGTTTTACATAAAAAACCGGGCGGTTCAAGACATCAAGTTCACCACCTGGCTAAATAATTCCGGCAGATATCAACAATGAGTGGTTCAAGGCTGAGAAGCTACTATCTCAGATACAGTTAGTCTTCGCTATACTCTCGAAAAGTCTGTCTAGTCTAGTCAAGTTAGCATCTAGTATAAGTCGAGTCTTATCTAGTTTATCGAGTCTGTAAAGTTTTCATTTGTTTAGATGTCATTCTATTCATGTGGGGATCGTTGGAACAAAAAAAATTAATAAAGACAATTATGCTTTATTATTTTGTGTTTTGTGTGAATAAGAGATGGATTGAGGCCCAAACAAATGGAAAGTTTCCATTAGCTATAATTCCTTGTGGAAGATGCTTAAACAAATGAAAAGTTTCCATTAGCTATTACTCTTTGTGGAAGTTAAAATATCGCACATTGGAAACTTGAAATGTTTTCAAGTGCCCTCTCATACTATATATATGATGGGTTAGCCTCTCTTTTTCAATCATAAAAACACAGATCATCAGATCAAAGTAAAGGCTAAATACACATTCATTCAATCCACTACTGCATCAGGTAGTTTCTTTATTTCGAGAGTATTTGTTGAGATACAAGTTCGTTAGACCCGCGATCGAGTGATGCGATTCGGGGCTGAACGGTTGTATCATGGGACTCATGAATCGTGATTATACATGTCACACTACGGGTGATTCTTTGAGTTAAGGAAAGAGATTACGATCTCGACTCCGTTCCAGTGTTTCGATTTTACCGATTTATTATTTACGATTTTCCTTAACTCGTTTTATTTGATTTGATTATCCTTTATTTTGTGATTAAATCAAGTATTTCGTATTTCTAAATTATTGGTCTTACAGATAGAACATTCAATGCCAAGATTGGAAATGTCAAGCTTCTGCATTAAGAGGTAGATCTAGTTGGGGTAACAACATTTAAGGAAGTGCCAAAGTTTCTGTATATACAATAGCCTCGCTAGACTGGGTCAGCATGATAAACCATTCAATGTTCTGCATATTAATGGGAATATATAGATATTGTCCGATGGGCTTATCAGACTAAGGTGAGATTATTGGTTCTTATATTTTAATGCATTTGTAAATCCTTCATGGATTTGGAATTTTTGTATGAATCCATTGATTTTAAAATCAGGCAAGTAGATTTCAAAATCAAATAAATGGATTTCAAAATCAAATATATGGATTATTGTAAATCAATTAAATAGATTTACAATATGTTTTGGTACATTTATGTGCTTGATTGAGAGCAATTAGTATTCGTTTCTCCACCTTAAACTTACTGATTGTGTTATTAATATCATGTAAACCTACAACAATACCATCTACGAGTAATTATACAAAGTTTTTATTTCTTAGGAACTTTATTGAGTAATGAACTTTTTTCTCGTTCTTGATGTCGTTCTTTATTAGGTTTAGGACTTTGTATTATAATTAAGAGATTATATATATTTTATAGGTTTTAAGATTTATGACATACACGTAATATAGAAAACAATATATAAAAATTGAAGACACGCATCGTAAAAATTGGAAGGTTTGAGAAATAAAAATCTATCTCAATTATATTTTGAAGTAGAATATAATATATACATTATATAAAAATCATAGTTGGTGAATTCACTCAATACCTATGTAGTGTTTAAGAATAAATGACTTTAGTAAAAAAAAATATAGAAAATACACAAATCCAATCAAATAACAAGGTTGGACCTAGTATTTGGTTCTTTGTATTTTAGTCATGAAAACACTTCCAAATCCATTCAAATTCTATTAAAAATCAAATCCTTATAATACTTGAATTTTAAAATCATAGAACCAATAACACTGGATTTCAATATGAATTTTAAAATCCTAGAACCAATAACACTAGATTTCAATATGGAATTTAAAATCATAGAACCAATAACACTGGATTTGATTTGAATTTTTAAATCCATTAAAATACAAGAACCAATAACACCCCCTAATTTTTGAGATTAATTCTACATCTTGCTGAGCTGGGACAGAACATTATTGTAAACTTCAGTTTCTACATAGATTTGCCTATAAGAAAGCTTGCGTCTAGTAATGTCCCAAAATTTAGAAATTCAATCCTCTGCTTAACGTCATATCTGGCTAAGTTGGGGCAGCATGATATGAAATCTAGTTAGTTCCTTTTTATAGATAAAAGAAACTTTGGATTCAACCAAATAAAGTCAAAGCTTCACCACAATGGGACTCCTCACACGATGCCTCTTGTCTGACCAAACCAGATATCCAAACACATATCCCTTTGCCTTTTTCCCCTTACACTTCACCATTGTCACCTTAAACGTCTTTTGTTCTCCAACTTTGGTGAAATTTAAGCTCGTTGGCTTAACCGCAACATAAACACCCTGTGGGTTATTCACCCGGACGGTGTAAGTCGAAGGTCGTCCAACGTTTTTAATGGTTCTTGAGACGGTGACTTTGCTTGATGACAGGTTTGGAACTGTGATAGCAGGATCGTTAAGGTTGTAAAGACTGGTTTTACGGCTCGAACAGGTGAAGTTTTTGCCGGAGAAGACATAGATTTGTGATGCATTGTATCCAAGGGAGCATAAAAAGTTGAGGTAATACTTGATGCCTGAATCGTATACCAGACCGGGATTCACAACTAGACCCGAAACTGAAAGGCGTTGCCTTCATGTTGGTTGAGTTTTGAATTAATCCCGGAATGTCATCCATTGTTGTTGCTACACAACCAAACACTGAGTAAGTAAAACATCACAATACACTAATAAACTAAAAGATTAAAAAAAAAAAATTATATTTCCAACCTAAGAACAAGAACACAAAATATGGCCATGGAAGCAATATATCTTGGTTATATGCCACAATTAGTCAAAGTATTGAGGCTTCAGCTCCAGAATCGAAATACATTCTTACCATTAGTCATGATGGCAGAGCGGATAGCTGCAGGGCTCCAAGAAGGGTAACGGGTTTTGAGAAGACCCGCAATGCCAGAGATATGAGGACAAGACATGGAGGTTCCTGAAAATGCATTGAACAGAAGATGACGAGCATCAAACTGTTCGTTTGTTGGGGATACAGCTCCAGTGTAGACAGCGATCACACTCACACCAGACGCAGTTATGTTCGGCTTTAGAATCACAGGAGCCACCGAGCTAGGACCCTTAGACGAGAATGCAGCCATTACAGGAGCAGGTTTTGTACCCAAAACTGTCCTCGAAGGAGTAATGTGAGCAATCGGCTTCCTAAATCCATAAAGATTCTTTTAGAACTTGAAACAAGTTGAGTTTTATGGTAAAGTGACTGAAGAATCCTCTTACTTCATTTGGCTGATATATCTTGACAAGGCAAGACTATCCTTGAAACTGAGCTGTGTGGCAGGGAGGACATGCAGATCAGCGGTTAGATCGTTCCCGTTGACATTTGAGACATCCGTTCCCGTCACTTTTGTGTCGTAGGTCTCGCGCTCTAACTTGCACAACAAGAAACACACATGCACACGCTGGAAAAGAGAAAAGAGGGGTGAGTAATGAATTACTCAGTGAAAATGACCATACATGCCCACATGATCCACACTAAACACCAAATACAAAAGTATACGATTATACTAAACCATAGATATAGTCTAACATCTCAATATACTTTACTAAACACACATCAACTCATCACTTAACACTAGTGATAACAATCATAACATTTAACTTCACTTAACTTCATAAACTTTATCTCTACAGCCAGTTGTAACTCACATACAACATCTGCTTATTACTCGTCCGTCGGCTGGTTATTGTGCTGCCCGGGCTGAGCTACCGGCCACAGTCCAGACAATCATCACCGCACAAGACTACCCGGGCTGAGCTACCGGCCATAGTTTAGATACAAATTTACCCTAGAGCTACTCTCTCAAATTAAGAGATCAGTTGTAGTACTTAGGGATCGAATCCACAGAGAAGGGATAGTCACACAGCAGTTTTCTAAATTCGAATTAAGCTAAGTAGAAATAATTAAAAGTAAAGACAGCAGGTAATTAAAACGGTGTAAGTTCAGGAAACAAGACGCTAGATTCAGGAAAATTCTCAGGTGATCTAAATTGCAGGTCTAGACAGGATGTTAGGAAATATTAAGAACTGTTCTAGAACTTGAAACACTTATGTAAAATCAACCAACTCTCGCTGTGAAGATTATCTATGTCTAAACCCTAGAATTCCAAATCTCTTTGCAAATTCAAACAATTCAGACAAGCATTAATTTCAGGTTCAATTGTTCACAAAATCCTAAACCAAATCTCTTTGCGAATAGGTATTTTGCTTATATAACACTAGTTCAGGCAATCAATAACACTCTCGTGTCTACTAATTAACCTAAGATCAAATTCTAGGTCATGAAGCTAGAATAAGCATTAAACACAAATCCAGATGAAGAACTCTAATGATTTTATCCTAACAATTTAATTGACCTAAAAATTCATTAATCACCTTTGAAAACCCTAAACTTAACAAGCAAACTACTTAGACATGATCAATGAAACAGAAATCATTATTTGAATAGAAAGCATAAAAGAAATCAATAAAATAAAATAAAGGAGTTCCAAATCAGCTCTAAAGGAGTCTGGTTTTTCTCTACAAAAACCCTAAAATTTTATGATTCTTAAAGTATGAGAATATGCCTAAACAATGGCTTTGACAACTATATTTATAGGCCTAGGTTCGCATCTTCAATTCCTTGGAAGATTAGAAAAAGTCTTGGAGATTTCCTTTTCTTCAAAATATGGAAACTTCTCGATTCTGGAAATTGGAAAACCTGGTGTCGATCAACACTCATTGTGTTACAATTCGTGACTTCATTCCATTAAGCTCCAAAATGTATCCAAATCTCCAATTTATCTCCAATTGTACCTGAACCTGTAAAGACTCTATATAGACTCGAAAATAGCCAAAAGACTCTATAAAAACACTTATATCATGGTCCAAAAATGGATAAAAACCATGATATAGCAACTCCCCCAGACTTAGCTTTTGCTTGCCCTCAAGCAAAACAGAAACTAAATATATAGTCGAGGTTTGAAAACAGAAATATTCAGCTAACCTTCAGAACGCCACAACTCATTAACACTCTTGAATCCACATGCTATAGAGCCAACCTTATTCCTTCTTGCCTACGAACAGCTTCTGCGGTTTGAGCTACTTGAACATCCAATTGCCTGACATGAGTGCCTAGAGACTCAATTTTTCCATTCAGATCCGTGTACAAGGCATCAATCTTCCCATTGAAGTCCACTGTCATCTTCTGTTGGCCCTCCAGAAGTTGCTCCAGCATAGATTCCACTTTATTGTCTGGTGCAGGAGGCTTCTGGTAAGAAGAAGAACCATAAGTTCTGTTGAATCTGTTGCTCTGAAAAGGCCTCTGGTAAGAGGACCCATAGCCTTGCTGATTGTTGAACCTCTGTCCTTGAAAACCAGCACCACTGATGTAATTGACTTCTTCTTGCTCTGGCTCAAAGGTCTCCACTTCTGCAAAGTGGACTTGCTTCTTTCCCACCAAGAGATTGTGTACGTTGTCCAGCTTCCTGTTGACTTCAGCAATTTGGCTTCCTCCATTCACTCCAGCGTGTTGTCTTCTTTCGAAGTCTGCGTTCTTGTTGTTGTTACAAGAGGCCAAGTTCTCTATAAGCTCTATTGCGTCATTTGGAAATCTCGTGTTGAAGTTCCCATTGCTTGCAGCGTCTAAGGCCATCTGGTACCTCCAGTCGATCCCGCGGTAGAATATTCTGATAAGCTGCGGCTCGCTGAATCCATGATGTGGGCAGTCCCTTTGGTAAGATCTGAACCTCACCCAAGAAGCTTTGAATGCCTCAATAGGTCCTTGAGAGAATGTAGTGATCTTCATTCTCAGCTCCTCCGATCTCGCATCATCAAAAAAATTGCAAAGGAATGCATTCTTTGTGTCTTCCCATGTGGTCAAGGATCCTGGTGGCAACTGCTTCAGCCAGTATGATGCATCTCCAGCAAGCGAGTATGGGAAAAGCTTGCAAAAGAGATAATCATATGTAACTCCGTTGGCCTTGATGCTTGATGCCAAGTCCTCGAATCTCTCTACGTGGTCCATGGGGTGCTCATTAGGAAGACCATGAAAGGGATGCTGAGCCACCAATGTGAAGTAGGAAGGCTTCAACTCAAAGTCATTCCTCTGGAATGCAGGAGGACGGATCGCAGCTCTATTAGCATAGAACTGGTCTGGGCGGTTGTACTCGCCAAGTGTTCTTTCACGTCCAGCGTCTGCATGTGCTCGGTGTCGATCGACACCATCGAGCACCTCTTGTTCGACGATGACGGCGCCAGTTCATCAAGTCTCTGTCCTTGGGCATTCCTCCTATTCCCCTCGCCATCAACCAAGTCACCATTCTCGTCGCGGATCAATACCATCAGTCCAGCCATCTCTGGTCGCGAAGCGTGTCGATCGATGCTAAGCGTGTCAATCGATGCTAAGTGTGTCGATCGATGCTCTGGTCTGGTGTCGATCGATACTCTTTGTGTCGATCGATGCTCGGGCAGATCGACGATTCGTACATTCAAGACGAGTGAGTTCCTGGTTGAATGCGATCAATTCCTTTTCCTTGTTGCTCCTGGTACTGCGATTGTGCATGCACCTGAAACACAAAGTTAAAAAATTGAATTAGTAACCAAAAAAAAAAATTAAAAACAAAACCTAGTCAAAATCCTAATATTAGAACTCTGTAGGTAACTAATCTCCTTACCCGGCAACGGCGCCAAAATTTGTTATGCTCTCAAATTTACCCTAGAGCTACTCTCTCAAATTAAGAGATCAGTTGTAGTATTTAGGGATCGAGTCCACAGAGAAGGGATAGTCACACAGCCGTTTTCTAAATTCGAATAAAGCTAAGTAGAAATAATTAAAAGTAAAGACAGCAGGTAATTAAAACGGTGTAAGTTCAGGAAACAAGACGCTAGGTTCAGGGAAATTCTCAGGTGATCTAAATTGCAGGTCTAGACAGGATGTTAGGAAATATTAAGAACTATTCTAGAACTTGAAACACTAATGTAAAATCAACCAACTCTCGCTGTGAAGATTATCTATGTCTAAACCCTATAATTCCAAATCGCTTTGCAAATTCAAACAATTCAGACAAGCATTAATTTCAGGTTCAATTGTTCACAAAATCCTAAACCAAATCTCTTTGCGAATAGGTATTTTGCTCATATAACACTACTTCAGGCAATCAATAACACTCTCGTGTCTACTAATTAACCTAAGATCAGATTCTAGGTCATGAAGGTAGAATAAGCATTAAACACAAATCCAGATGAAGAACTCTAATGATTTTATCCTAACAATTTAATTGACCTAACAATTCATTAATCACCTTTGAAAAACTCCAAAGCTAACAAGCAAACTACTCAGACATGATCAATGAAACAAAAATCATTATTTGAATAGAAAGCATAAAAGAAATCAATAAAATAAAATAAAGGAGTTCCAAATCAGCTATAAAAGAGTCTGATTTTTCTCTCCAAAAACCCTAAACTTCTATGATTCTTAAAGTATGAGAATATGCCTAAACAATGGCTTTGACAACTATATTTATAGGCCTAGGTTCGCATCTTCAATTCCTTGGAAGATTAGGAAAAGTTTTGGAGATTTCTTTTTCTTCAAAATATGGAAACTTCTCGATTCTGGAAATTGGAATACTTGGTGGCGATCGACACTCATCGTGTTACAATTCGTCACTTCATTCCATTAAGCTCCAAAATGTATCCAAATCTCCTATTTATCTCCAATTGTACCTGAACCTGTAAAGACTCTATATAAACTCGAAAATAGCAAAAAGACTCTATAAAAACACTTATATCATGGTCCAAAAATGAGTAAAAACCATGATATATCAACTCCCCTAGACTTAGCTTTTGCTTGCCCTCAAGCAAAACAGAAACTATATATAGAGTCAAGGTTTGAAAACAGAAATATTCAGCTAACCTTCAGAACGCCACAACTCATTAACACTCTTGAATCCACATGCTATAGAGCCAACCTTAGGTAATGTTTCAGTGTACTCACCACAAACTTAGCAATCTCCCAGTTTGAATCCAGATCCTTTCCTTAGATAAATTTCGAACTCTAACATTGGTATTGCCAAAGAACTTTGCTGATTCTTTCCCTTCCTTAGTGCTTTGAACAAGACATTATTTGTACAGCTCTCCTATTTTCTCTTCCCTTAGTCAACTTCTGCCCATTTTCAGGGTGTTCTAAGATCTTTTCATTGACTTTTCTTATTCTTTTGAAGTCTCGGGAAATACTGCTACTCTCTACTTCTGTTCCTTGT
>JAHZTW010000014.1:3624891-3659898 GCA_020283515.1 Alliaria petiolata | reverse complement strand
CCAAGCAGAATATCTCTGATATTGGCAGACCGATCTGTAAGGTTGCCTAAGGGACTACTCGAAGATGTTCCCATCCGGATTGGCGATATCGAGGTGCCAACCGATTTTGTGGTGCTCGAAATGGATGAAGAACCGCGAGACCCTCTTATTCTTGGGAGACCATTTCTAGCCACTGCAGGCGCGGTGATTGATGTAAAGAAAGGCAAGATTAAGCTGAATCTCGGAAAGAATATCATCCTCAAGTTCGACATAAAAGAAGTGATGAAGAAACCCACCATAGGAGGAAAGATATTCTGGGTAGACGCAATGGATAAGCTGAACGATGAACTCTTTGAAGAGCTTTCTTTAAAAGATCCGTTGCTTGTCGCTTTGACAAAAGAGGAGAGGCAGCACGGGCATGTGGAACAGGAGAGCGAGGTCTATGTTATGCATCTGGATGCGAGGAAAGCCATGGAAGATGATGGATATCCAGAGGACCTAGAGCATGGGAGGCACAAAATCGCCTGGAAAACAAAAGAAGGGACATATCGAGATCAAGCCGATATGGGTACAACGAGCTCGGAAGGTCAAGGCATGAGAGGAGATTGGAATGAACTAGACGCTCCAAAACTCGAGCTCAAACCTCTTCCAGAAGGGCTAAGGTACGCTTTCCTAGGTCCTAACTCATCTTACCCAGTCATTGTCAATGAAAACTTAAATGAATTAGAGTTGTCCTCCCTTTTACGTGAATTGAGAAAGTTTAGGAGAGCAATTGGTTATTCCTTGGATGACATCAAGTGCATATCCCCATCTCTCTGCACACATAGGATACATCTAGAAGATGAATCTATGACTTCTGTAGAACATCAAAGAAGGTTGAACCCTAATTTGAAAGAAGTTGTAAAGAAAGAGATTCTTAAACTTCTAGATGCGGGTGTTATCTATCCAATTTCGGATAGCACTTGGGTTTCATCTGTCCATTGTGTGCCCAAAAAGGGAGGAATCACAGTAGTCAAGAATGAGAAAGAAGAATTAATACCCACACGAACCATAACAGGCCATAGAATGTGTATTGATTATAGAAAATTAAACTTGGCCACAAGGAAAGATCACTTCCCCCTCCCTTTCATAGACCAAATGCTGGAAAGGCTAGCTAACCATCCATACTACTGTTTTCTAGATGGCTATAGCGGCTTCTTCCAGATACCGATACACCCAAACGATCAAGAGAAAACCACATTCACATGCCCATATGGTACCTTTGCATATCGAAGGATGCCATTTGGGTTATGTAATGCACCAGCAACCTTCCAAAGACGTATGATGTCAATTTTCTCTGACCTAATAGAGGAAATGGTAGAAGTGTTTATGGACGATTTTTCTGTGTATGGTCGCTCTTTCGGTGTTTGTTTGTCGAATTTGTGCATGGCGCTCAAGCGTTGTGAGAAGTGCCACTTCATGGTCAGAGAAGGAATAGTTCTTGGTCACAAGATATCGGAGAGGGGTATCGAGGTTGATAAGGCGAAAGTAGAGGTCATGGTGCATTTGAAGCCACCCACCACAGTGAAAGAAATCCGTAGCTTCCTTGGTCATGCAGGCTTCTATAGGAGGTTCATCTGTGATTTCTCCAAGATAGCTAGACCACTCACAAGGCTCTTATGCAAGGAAGCCGAGTTTGTCTTCGACGAGGATTCCCTTCAAGCGTTCAACACAATCAAGGACGCACTTGTGAGTGCTCCTATAGTTCAAGCTCCTGATTGGGACCTTCCGTTCGAGATTATGTGTGACGCGAGTGATTATGACGTGGGAGCTGTTTGATACATGACTTTTTATGTCTTGCAAGCAATTCCTCAATTGCTCATATCATTGCAATATATTGAGGTATCAATCCATCTTGGGAGATGATGCAATAAGAATACAAAGTTATGTTTAAGCTAAGCTAAAATGATAAAAGCAAGTCACAAGTAACAATTGAAAGCAAAACATAAACTAAAAGAGATACTACTAGAGCAATAATATCAAATTAAACCTTAATTACTACTAATCAAGCACAAAACAAGTGATTAACTACTAAGCAAGTTTAACAATTTAACTAAAACAAAACCTAGGGATGGAATCATTGATTTGGGAAACTAAATGGACAACCTTGCAATCATTTAAGCAACTAATCAAGCTAACTCTATGCCAAGAACACTTAAACAAGATTAAACCATGATGTGTGGCCTTAATCCCTTTCTTAATCACCCTAATGAACTAATGATGTTTTAGCATTAAGATAATCAAAAAGCATTAATTTCAAGTCTATAAGGCATGATAAACACTCTAAACAACTAATGTCTTAGGCTAGAAATGTAAATCTCTTATTAAGTTGGTTCAAGCATTTCATCAAACACTTGGTGGGTGTATGAAATGCTTATGATCCAAAATAGCAAAGATTAGCTATTTGGCATTAGGAATCACTTAATAAGAAGAGAGAATGAAAGAATCTATCCTAGATTGCAAGATTAATCCATTAGAAAACCCTAAATCTAACCCATCCCTAAGTTCCTAAGGAAACTACTCACTAATCATACTTAAACACATCAAATCAAAGATTAAAAAAAGGTTAAACATGATTAGAGAAAGATTAAACAAGAAATCTAAGAAAGATATTGCATTAAACTCAAAGATTCAAGCTTAAACAAAGGACTTGCCCAAAGTGGCTAAAAGTTTAGGCTAAGAAAAGAGAATAAAAGTTTTTTTGGCATAAAATTAGGTCTAAAAAGTATTTATAGTGAATAGTGATCGGACCGGGTCAACCCGGAACAAACCGAGTATTGACCCGGTTTTGGCTGGGAAAAGAGACCACATCGGTTTGCCAAACCGATGGGCTCCAATCCGATGCAGGATGAGGGACGCGTCCCGGCATGTCCGTCTGAGGCGTCTTGACCGATGGGAACTCTGGCGCGTCTGTCTCGGTTTGCAGTCCGAGGTGTTCCAATCTGATGAAGTCTTTGGGACATCTGCATCGGTTTGCCAGTCCGAGGTGGCCAAACCGATGAGAGTTCTGGTGGCTCCGTCTCGAGCTGCCCCGCGCGTCCAAACCGATGGAGGCAAACCGATGAAGTCTCTGGCATGTCTGCATCGGTTTGCCAGTCCGAGGTGGTCCAATCCGAGGCGATGCCAGACAACTTCTGTCAATCTTTGTTTCGACTCTTCTTTGATCCGAACTCATCCTCAAAGCTCCAAATGGTTTCTTTAGCTCCAAATGTACCTGAGGAACACTCCTAATGCAACAAATATGCAATGACTATGCATAGACACCTTAGACTCTAAATGATCAAAATGCAACACAATGATGCTTAAATATACACTTAGATGATGAGAAACTTATACTAAATGGATGCTAAAATGATGCAAAATAAAGACATATCAACTCCCTCAAACTTGCCTTTTGCTTGTCCCCAAGCAAATGAAACACAAGCTAAGGAGAGAGGTTTGAAAGTGGGGACTCAAATACAAAGGTGCCAAGCAAATGAATCAATTCAATGGTCCTAGTTAGCAGTTCTAGGATGCCTTTTATGCAAATTTCTACTCCATAAGGTCTAGCCATACCCATACTCATTCAAGTGAACCCAAGCCTTAACCTACACAAGCATTCATTTTCACCAACTCTTTAACATTCATTATGTAGTAACCATGGATCATGAATCATACAATGCTAGCGAACTTGCTTAGTTTTTGGGTAAGGTTTTGAGATAAAAATGATCTCAACTTCATGGGTTTCCAATGCATGGGATCTCTCAATGAACAAGTGAACTTTGGCAAAATGCTAAGAGTAAAGAGCAACCTATGCATACAAGGACAAACTTCCATCTACCCTTTGCAACATAATTGTATTCACTCTCATTTTCTTTTAAGCTCACTCACCAAGTCCAACCTAAGCTACCCATTACAAGGCAATTCGCCAAACCCATAAGCTCAAACCACTTTCTCCTTTTCTCTTTTAAGCACTTGGGGAAAAACTTCTTCTACAACCACAAGTGTTGGCACACTTTTACTTCAAGCTCTTTCTCTTTTCATTCACAATTTGCTATCCCCTTTCTTATAATATCTTAGCCATATTTTTTTCTTTTTCTTGGCTCTTTTACTTTTCTTTTCTAGAGGATTTCTTTTCTTTTCTTAATATTTTGAGCACAATATACAATGCCAACACTTGTTCCAAATATTTTCGTTTTCCCCTTTTCACAACTCAATTTTGCCCACTTACTTGTTCCATACCAAATGGCAAGCCAAAATTCCCACCCAAGAATCCTATCCTATCATCTAGCTCATTGTTCTCGAGCTAGCTACATGGAAGCCTATCCTTGTCGCTCTAAACTCAACAATTTTTGCTAAGTTCACAAGATGAAAAAGGCCTAATGCACTCAATAAGGAAGAGGTTTCAAAGGAAGCTTAGTTAGGGAATTCGTTTTCAACCGCTCTAAAGATGAGAGTCGGCTATTTGGGTTAACAAGAGTGGTAAAAGGAAAGAAGATAATCCAAATATGTATATGGTATCCACAAGTTCTCTAGCAATGCATAACCATGATAATTACTTTTTCAAATTAGGTTCAAGTTCAAGAGAGTTGGTTTCTATTCAAAGCTTGCTTCAATTAAAACTTGAATTTCAAATGGTGAGGTCCAAGTAGGGTTCAACTTTAACTTTCAAAATTTGCACACAAAGCATCAAACAACTATTAACTAGGGCCTTGAACTAATTCATGAGCTAAACACCTTACAAGTAAAAATCATCATTGTCCCCTATGCATGAATGCAATCCTATATGAAAGCTAGACTCAATCCTACTTATGTAACAAATGCAAATGCAACTACATGCCATTTTGTTTTTTGAAATTTTCGAATTTTTTTTTCAATTTGTTTTTGGTTTTTCTTTGCCATAGATGAATGCATGAAAAAGGAAAATAAGATCACAAAACACAAGTCAAATCTCTCAACCTCTCCCCCAAACTTAAATTACACAGTCCCTTGTGTAATAAAAGTCCGAGAGAGACCGCAATCAATATGACAAAATGATAGATCAAGGTAAAATAAAAACAAATGGTATTTACAATGGAGTTTGGAGTGTTACCTCTAGAATTGGGTTGAGGAGGAAGAGGATTCCCCCATTGAGTATGATTGGTTGCTTGACTCCGGTGTTGGGGAACGCATTGGCTTCCTCTTCCCACGGCGAGTCTCATAGGAGGAGGATCGTGGTGCTTCCTTATGGGAAACATTCCTCTCTTGCACGTGGAAAGAGTGCCTCCTATCAAGCTCCATGGCGCTCTCTCTCATTGCTTCCTCCTCATGCACATTGTGAGCTCTTGATGATGATGAAGCACCCCCAATCTTGTTCTTTAGGCCCTTGATCTCATTTGCCATTCCCTTGATGGTTTTGACCATCTTTCTAATGGTCTTGTCTTGGTACTTGTTCCACCTTTGGAGGAGGTTGATGCGATGATGTGCTTCTCTAAGGGGCTGGGAAGGCACGGCTAGATCATAAGCATCAAAGAAGTAGCGCTCACTCCCAACTTTCGGACTCAACGGCTCCTCTTGATCTTCCTCTTGGCTAAGCTCGACGCTTGCTTGGCTCGTGGAGGCCCTTGTCCTCTTTGTGGTCTGAAGTGGAGGATCAACCGAAGGGTTGTAGAGCTCATCACTTGGGGGACGGAAGTCGATGTGACTCCTCTCACTAAAGCTAGTCAAATGGGTGCATGGAAGTCAGATCCTTGCTTCCGTTCTCTCTCCAAAAGCGAACTTGTAGACATATTTACCTCCCGCCATCCCACTAAGGAACCTCGTCTTGCAGCCCTTTCCAATTGATCAATGTCTTGAAAGCCTTGGAAGTTGTTGTCTTCTTGTGATCTCAAATGCATTCAAGGAAAAACTGAAATCTAGAAAAGTAGATGGTCAATAAATACAAAAGGATCACTTAGTCTCAAGCCAAATTGATACAAGACTTTTTATGTCTTGCAAGCAATTCCTCAATTGCTCATATCATTGCAATATATTGGGAGATGATGCAATAAGAATACAAAGTTATGTTTAAGCTAAGCTAAAATGATAAAAGCAAGTCACAAGCAACAATTGAAAGCAAAACACAAACTAAAAGAGATAATACTAGAGTAATAATATCAAATTAAACCTTAATTACTACTAATCAAGCACAAAACAAGTGATTAACTACTAAGGAAGTTTAACAATTTAACTAAAACGAAACCTAGGGATGGAATCATTGATTTGGGAAACTAAATGGACAATCTTGCAATCATTTAAGCAACTAATCAAGCTAACTCTATGCCAAGAACACTTAAACAAGATTAAACCATGATGTGTGGCCTTAATCCCTTTCTTAATCACCCTAATGAACTAATGATGTTTTAGTATTAAGATAATCAAAAAGCATTAATTTCAAGTCTATAAGGCATGATAAACACTCTAAACAACTAATGTCTTAGGCTAGAAATGTAAATCTCTTATTAAGTTGGTTCAAGTATTTCATCAAACACTTGGTGGGTGTATGAAATGCTTATGATCCAAAATAGCAAAGATTAGCTATTTGGCATTAGGAATCACTTAATAAGAAGAGAGAATGAAAGAATCTATCCTAGATTGCAAGATTAATCCATTAGAAAACCCTAAATCTAACCCATCCCTAAGTTCCTAAGGAAACTACTCACTAATCATACTTAAACCCATCAAATCAAAGATTAGAGAAAGGTTAAACATGATTAGAGAAAGATTAAACAAGAAATCTAAGAAAGATATTGCATTAAACTCAAAGATTCAAGCTTAAACAAAGTATTTGCCCAAAGTGGCTAAAAGTTTAAGCTAAGAACAAGAGAATAAAAGTTAAGGCATAAAATTAGGTCTAAAAAGTATTTATAGTGAATAGTGATCGGACCGGGTCAACCCGGAACAAACCGAGTATTGACCCGGTTTTGGCTGGGAAAAGAGACCACATCGGTTTGCCAAACCGATGGGCTCCAATCCGATGCAGGATGAGGGACGCGTCCCGGCATGTCCGTCTGAGGCGTCTTGACCGATGGGAACTCTGGCGCGTCTGTCTCGGTTTGCAGTCCGAGGTGTTCCAATCTGATGAAGTCTTTGGGACATCTGCATCGGTTTGCCAGTCCGAGGTGGCCAAACCGATGAGAGTTCTGGTGGCTCCGTCTCGAGCTGCCCCGCGCGTCCAAACCGATGGAGGCAAACCGATGAAGTCTCTGGCATGTCTGCATCGGTTTGCCAGTCCGAGGTGGTCCAATCCGAGGCGATGCCAGACAACTTCTGTCAATCTTTGTTTCGACTCTTCTTTGATCCGAACTCATCCTCAAAGCTCCAAATGGTTTCTTTAGCTCCAAATGTACCTGAGGAACACTCCTAATGCAACAAATATGCAATGACTATGCATAGACACCTTAGACTCTAAATGATCAAAATGCAACACAATGATGCTTAAATATACACTTAGATGATGAGAAACTTATACTAAATGGATGCTAAAATGATGCAAAATATAGACATATCACTGTTCTCGGCCAAAGGAAAGAGAAGAGGTTACACGTGATCTACTACGCAAGCCGGACGCTAGACGATACCCAAATAAAGTACGCCACAACCGAGAAAGAACTATTGGCAGTAGTGTTTGCCTTTGAGAAATTCAGAAGCTACTTGGTGGGATCAAAGGTGATCGTTTACACGGACCATGCTGCACTAAGGTATATCTATGCGAAAAAGGACACCAAGCCGAGACTGCTAAGGTGGATCCTCCTGCTACAAGAGTTTGACATGGAGATCCTGGACAAAAAGGGGATAGAGAACGGTGTAGCTGATCACTTATCCCGGATGAGGATAGAAGATTTGATTCCCATCAATGATGCTCTACCAGAAGAACATCTCATGATGGCTGATGTCCTAGGAGGAATGTACCGAGTGAATAAGAGTTTGGAAGTTGTAGCCAGCATGGAAGAAAACGATATTCCTTGGTATGCAGACTACATCAACAACTTGGTGAGTGGAGACATCCCAAATGACCTCGATGCTTACCGGAGAAAAAAATTCTTCAAGGAATTTCTTCTACGACGAGCCGTATCTCTTCAAGATAGGGATAGATGGGATCTACAGAAGATGTGTGTCGAAAGGAGAAGCGAAAGGGATCATATTCCATTGCCACGGTTCAGCCTAAGGTGGGCACTTCGCCACGTTCAAGACCGCGACAAAAATCTTGCACGCAGGATTCTGGTGGCCAAGTTTATTCAAAGACACTCATGAGTATGTATCCTCTTGCGAAGCGTGCCAAAGAAAGGGGAACATTAGCAAACGGGACGAGATGCCACATAACCCGTTATTGGAAGTCGATATTTTTGATGTATGGGGGATTGACTTCATGGGGCCATTTCCTTCCTCTTATGGCAACAAGTACATACTAGTTGATGTTGATTATGTCTCGAAATGGGTCGAAGCCGTAGCTAGCCCCACCAACGATGCAAAGGTAGTACTAAAGCTATTCAAGTCAACTATCTTCCCAAGGTATGAAATCCCAAGAGTGGTAATAAGTGACGGTGGTAGTCATTTTATCAACAAGCTGTTCGAAAATCTCTTGAGGAAGCATGGAGTCAAGCATAAGGTAGCTACACCATACCATCCACATACAAACGGGCAAGTCGAGATATCCAATCGCGAGATCAAGCCGATATTGGAAAAAACAGTCGGAGCCACAAGAAAGGACTGGTCAGCAAAGTTAGACGACTCTCTATGGGCATACATGACCGCTTTCAAGACTCCCATTGGAAGGTCTCCTTACGCCCTCCTATATGGCAAGGCTTGTCACTTGCCCGTGGGACTTGAGTACAAGGCTCTATGGGCCATCAAACTCTTGAATTTCGACATCAAGACAGCTCAAGAGAAGAGGCTTATAAACCTACACGAGCTAGAAGAGATCCGCTTAGAAGCATTCGAGAGCTCACAGATCTACAAGGAGAAAACAAAGGTCCTCCACGACAAGAAGATCAAACCAAAGGAGTTCGCACCAGGGAATCAAGTGTCGCTATACAACTCAAGATTGAGATTGTTCCTCGGGAAGTTAAAGTCACGATGGTTCGAACCATACACCATCAAGGAAGTATTGCCATACGGATCTGTGACACTGTTCGGAAGGGACGGGGAGGATTACACGGTGAACGGACACACACTGAAGCCATATTTGGGGAATGAGAAATACCAAGTACTGGAAAAGACCGTGGTTCGTCTCCAAGACCCCAGTAAAGCTTAAACGGTCTGGAAAAGTCAAGCTTTGAGACTCTAGACAAGCGCTCTTGGGAGGCACCCCAAGCTTATCCTTTTAATTTACTTTGCTATTTTTCTCTCTTTTCTTTACATTATCAAGAATAATTATGAGTGGAACGGTGATATAGATATCAGGACGTGGAGTATCAGGGAGCCATAACGGGAAGAAAACTGGATGAATTGGTCGTTACGGGAGTGAGACCCATGTACCAGCCAGTGTGAAAGACTCACACTCAGAAATCGGGTCGAGATAACGATCTAAAACCGTTATAGAAGTATAACCTGGCTAGACAAAACGGTTTCACCCCGTAACGATCAACCAGATGCAGTCGCACCCATCAGCAACTTACTGAACCACACGATACCGGACTCCTCTAACGGTCACAGCCCGATATAACCAGAGGTAACACTTTCAAACCATTGTGCATTTTGCTTGAATTTTTGCATTATCATAGGACCATATTCTTCCTTTCTTCTATTACACAGAGACTGTGTTATTTAAGTTTGGGGGAGTATGTAGTACATGCATTCGAATAGATTAAACATCATGCATTCATAAAAATTGCATGAAAAACAAAACAAAATTTTTTTTGTAGTTGCATTTCCATGTTAGGATTGAGTCTTGATGCATTCATTTAGGATTCATAGGCATTCACATAGGGTGTTAGGTATGATGAATTCTTGTAAATAGCCATTTTTAAGTCATGAATTCAATGCCTTGGTTCTTGTTTGTTTGATGCATTTGGAATTAGACTGAGCTTAAGGCAGCACCACATTTGGAATTTGTCTTGTGAAATTCGGTTTTAGCTTGAGGCATTGCGATTTGAACCATTTCCCCTATTGTACTTTAACCGTTAAAATGAAAATTTAAATATCTTGTTCACATTTGTCATTCGACTCATAGATTTCACTTGGACTCTCTTTCCCTTCAACCACTCTTCTGCTAGTCCAAGTACCAGACCTTACCCCCCTAACCATTGTTTTTAAACAAATAAACACTTTTGTGAGAGCATGTGAGACCTTTGCACCATTTTCGAATCTTCTTAGGCAAAAAGTGGGGTTTAGATCGACAAGGTTAGAATTCCATGTAGACGTTGGCTCACATCTCGAGTCAACACTAGGTTAGGTGGTGTAGAAACGGAAATCGGCTTAACACCGAAATAGGAGGCCAATATTGCTGGGTAGACTAGGAAAAAGGAGGGGTTATATTCCAATTTAATCATGCGTTGACAAAAGGGAAAGAAGGAAACCACTGAGTCAGACGGGGACACGAATAAAAGAGATGGCGGCAACAAATGAGGCTCGAAACCAAAAGAAGAAAAAGGCGATTCCAAGAAAAAAGCAAAAGAAGGCCAATCAACAAAGCATAAATCCGGCCAACAAAAAGTGAAACACAAGGAACGCAACAAAGGAACCAGAAAGCCGAAACCAATCTCCAACAAAGAAGAAGTCCCCCGAAGATGACCAGGAAAGGTAATATCGAGGAATGATATCAGGTTTAAGGCGAAATGCCAAGGCAACGGATAGCTTAGGAGGGAACAATTTAGAATTGGGTAGGAGACAAAATAGATGTTCTGGGTAGATGGAAGTCTAGCCTTGTATGCATCCATTGGTCTTTACCCTTAGCATTTTGCATTAAGAAGGTTCCTTTCATGAGTGATCCCATCTAAACACTTAACCCGATCGCGCCACGAGTTCATATTTAGCTCGTTACCTTACCCTGAACCAAGTGAGTTGATTGACAGGTATGAATGAGATCCATGTGTTTAAATTTCTTAATGAATGTGATGGGGGTTTGGGAATTTGAATGTGCATCTAAGTTGGGATTGATTTCGCTTGATTATTGTGATGATTGTGGCTAAGGTTTTCTGGATAAGTAGAATTCGACTTGCATCCTAGAAATCTGAACTCAGACATTGAGTTGATTTCTTTTAAATGGCGTTTTGGATTCAAACTTACACCTTTTCTTTTAAAACCTCACCCCTCCGGTTGGCTTTTGCTTGAGGACAAGCAAAAAGGCAAGTTTGAGGGTGTTGATATCTCTGTAAATTGCATGTTTTTGGCACACATTTCATGCTAGTTAGGATTTCATTCTTGCACTTTTATCTTAGTTTGCATCACATTTTCACTCATGTTAGGATTAGATGCATTAGGTTAGGTTTTTGCATAGTCTTGCATGTTTGGAGTGTGTTCTCAGGTGTTTAGGGTGATAGAAGAGACCAAGGAGAGAGGTCACAGATGGAGAATAAGCCGGCGATATTGAGCATGGATCACGACACGAGGACGATTTGGACGAGTAGCAGCGGCTTAGTCCCGAAAGGAGAACCTCGGTGTGAAGATCCAGCAAGAGGATGCCCAAAGGACGGATATCGGAGCAAGGCAACGGGAAGTGCCCGATTCAAGTACCAAGGAAGGCAAGCCTTCACGACATGACCCCAAAATCCTTGCCCGATATGGAGCCTGCCCGAAGAATCAGAAGAGTTAGCGTTTCGGCTCGTCCATAACGACGTAAGCCCGAAACGCTAAAAGCCAAAATAGTACCATTTCGGGAAAGTGGTCCCAACGTTTATGTTTTTCCCTTTTTGTGTATAAATACCTACTCCCTCACTCTTATCTCTTCATCACGCTTTCTACTTTTATTTTGTCTATCTTCTCTTTCAAGAACCGAAACTCTGTATTTTTTCACCATTGAAGCTTGTTTAAAGCTTTGATTTTTATGCAATCTTGAAGTTTTAAGTCTTATAGCTTAGTGTTATTTTCTTAAAGCTTCTTCCTTTTCTTGTTTTCGATTATCTCACGGCTTATGAGTTACTCTCTCATCCTTATGGATCTTGAGGTTTCTCAAATGGCTTGTGAGTAGTCTATTTCGGTTTTAGGGGCAAAAGAGTAGGGAAAATGGGTTAAAGCTCCAACCTTTGATGCGGATCTATGCTTAATCCATCTTAGTCCTTTCTTATTTGATGCTGTTAATGCTTAGTCATCTTCGCTATTTGAACTTTGCCATCGAGCTTCTTCAAACAAACGCCATGTTTGAATGTTTGCAAGGACAAATCTCATAAGAGATTCGCTCATCCTAGCCTAAGAGATTAGATGCCTAGGGAGCGTTTTGGCATTAGCAGAGTTGTTCATTCAAGCTTGCTGTTCTCATAGATCACTACGTGATAGCGAGGTTAGTTCGTGAGACAACAAAGAGACTTATACCACGACAGTGGATTTGTCCAGATCCTGAACTCTACGCTAAAGGATTAGCCTTATAGGAAGTAAATTCAGCATCAAAGGAAAGATCTTTAACGTTTGGACCCGAAAAACTCCTTTGTCCTATGAACCGATTCTTGTTTTCTTTTACAAGTTCGTGTTTTAGCCATCTTATTTTCAGTTCTTTAGAATATTTAGCTTTAATACCTGTTTTCTGCTGTCTCAGTATCTTAGTGTCAGATTCTCACCATTTCACCTATTTCTTTTATCCATCTTACCTTGTGAAAGAATTCCATAAATGCAATGCCTCGAAATCTCTCATCGGATTGATAAGACCCATAACCTATACTACATTCGGTTATAAGTAGTGGGTCATTGACTGAGTAGAACCCATACAAAAAATCTACTTATCAAATCACGACAACCAAAGACGCAGGGAACTGCGGTTTTGGGGTGAGTGTCACGGTTTTTGCAAGAAATAAAGAAAGTAGTATCACACCTTATATAGAAAAGGTTGTCAATCTCTTCTATAACCAACAGGAAAAGTCAAATAAACTTAAAGATTTGAAAAATTGGAAATCAGTGCAGAAAAAGTAAATTTTGAAGTGCGTAAATCTCGATTTAAATAAGATGGGCTAAAAAACGTTGGGGATCTTCTCGGGAAATCTATGTGGTTCTAACTAGAAATCAAACTCATAAACGCTAAGCAAACGAGACTAGAAGATTTTTCCCAAACTTATTCACTGGTTTAAACGACCTAACTCTAACAAAGCAAGATCGATCTGCGAACATCAATTTCGCAGATATACTGTTGTATCCTGCGTCCTAGACGAACACGCAATAAGATCGGGACAATAAACATTCAGACATCTTTTAAAGGATGCTCTCTACCCTATTATGGTCTAGATCTGAGATTCAGGAAATTCGTCGCTCTCAAGACCCTGCAATAAGAATCGCTCTCAAGACCCTGCAATAAGAACGGATATGGTGAGACAGAAAACCATAATCTTCGACCTAAACAATCGGTTTAAAAACAGTTAATGAAATTCCCCATAGATCCCCTTAAAGAACACCCAACGGAAATAAACTACTCAGACATGAAAGATGGAGTAGAAAACGTGATTGATGTATGCATAACTTATATAAATCGATGAGAAACAAAAAGGGTTCAAGAACAAATCAATCTCCCTCAAAGAACAAAGTGAAGACCAGAAATCAGAGGTACGCGACCACCACAAGAATTCTGTAACTTAGATTATTTCGTGATGATAGGAAAAACCCTAGACAATGAGTATATATAGGTCTTCAAGTGCCCTAGGTCGTGGATTAGGTCTTGGCTTGCATAAGACGGCTGCGGGTTTAAGGTTGGCTTCAAATGGGCTCGGGAACCGCGAGTGGCCCGGCCGCACGAGCGATCGGCCGTGGCGCTGCCACTGGTCGTCTAGCTTCGCCGTGGCGCGGCCACCTCGTCCTTCCGGGTGCTTGACGGACCTTTTTGCTCCTTCCATAACTTGAGATCGAACCGTGGGATTGTTCTTAAACCACTTTGAGGTGAAAGACAGCTGATAGGGCTTACTTGTCTCCATATATGAGCTTGATCTTGTGGTGGGAAGGCCTTCGTTTGGTGTTGTACTTTTGTCCTCGATCACTGTTTCCGGAAATGTCCATTTTGCTCCAAAATATACGTCTTTTGCTAAGACTACCTGAAAAGAGTCTTGAACAACCAAATACTCGACATCTAGTGTTTATGCATTAAAACCTTAATGAAATGCTTATTAAAACATTCAATTATGATAGTAAAAATGGGTAAAATATGCATGTTATCACATAAGCATCCAAGCGAATCTCATCAAGTTCTTGGAGATTGATCAATATCTTCTCTTGGGCTGTCTTGATATCAAAGTTTAGGAGTTTGACTTTCCACAATGCCTTGTACTCAAGCTCCTTAGGTAAGTGACATGATTTCCCATAAAGAAGAGAGAATGGTGACCTCCCAATATGTGTCTTAAAAGCTTTCCTATAGGCCTAAAGTGCATCATCCCCAATGCTAGACTTACCATTGCTAGCTACTATCTTGTTTAAAAGTCCATTACCCATAGAGCTAATTTCTTCAATCACACAACCTCCATTGCTCTTGTGTCTTAGTGTCATGAAAGAATCCTCTCCTTGTAAAGGCTTGTGTGAATCAAGCAACTTCAAGAATCACTAAGTGTCGTTGTAGTATAGTGGTAAGTATTCCCGCCTGTCGCGCGAGTGACCCGGGTTCGATCCCCGGCAAAGGCACCAAATTGATAAGCTGATTTTTGCTATCAATTACTCAAACCCACTCATGTCATTGTAGGTATTTGAGGATCAATCCAAATTGGTGTTGATTGTGACAATAGGGATGCATAAAACTCCTTAATATAAGCAAGCATATAAGGATTTGTGTTTAGATATCAACCTAAGTGATCAAACCAATGAAACAAGCAAACAAAATGAACTAGAACCTTAACTAAACAAATGACAAGCTAATTCAGCAAATCAAGACTAATTAACTACTAAGCAAGATTAACAATTGACTAAAAACGAATTCAAGGATGGGTTTACCAATCTAGGGTGCTTCAAGAACCAATCTATGATGTCAAACAATCACAATATAAGCTATTTCCTAAGCTTAGAACTCAAAAGCAAGACTAATCCACTTTCAGGGCACTAATCACATCATTAAACATCTTAATCAAGAGCAAACTCTTATTTGTGAAAAGGAAGCTAACAAGCATTATGAAACAGTTTTAAAATGCTAATAAACACCCTAGACAATGACTATCGTGAGTTAGGAATGTAAATCCCTTGTTTAGTTGATTGGAATTTCATCAAACACCTTCTGGGTGGAAAATTCTCTAAAGCCTAGTTTTTGCTTGATCATGGCAAGAATAGCATTAAGATCACAAAACAAGGAGAGAAATGAGAAGATCTAAGCATAAACATCAAGATTAATTCTTAAAACACCCTAAATCTAACCCATCCCTAGATCCTAATGAACTACTTACTAATCATGGTTAAATCCCCTAATCCCACGAAAGAAAAGTTGATAAACATGATTAGAAAGATTAAATGATGAAAGATTGAGAAAGATTGAGAAAGATGAACTCTAAATTGCATAACTCATAAAAAGATCTTATAAAAACACTTGGAACCCAAAAAGGGAATGTTTTCTGAGCAAGAACAAAAGATACTTAAGAAAAATTAGATTTTTGATATTTATAGTGAACAGTGCGAAACCGAGTCAATCCGGAACAAACCGGGTGTTGATCCGGTTTAAGTCTAGGATCGGGGTGTCACATCAGGATACGCTGGCCGATGGCTAGCCCGATGCGGCTTTAAAAACCTTTTTCTCTCCCCTGGCTGAGTTGCGTCGGGCTACGTTGGCCGATGCAATAGGCCGATGTGGATTTTTACGAACTCCGGGAGAAGCTGCGCCAGGTCTGCATCGGTCTGCTTCAACCGCTGTAAAAGGCCGATGTGTTCCTCGAAAAGCTCTGTTTGAGCTTTACAAGGCTACGCTGGCTGATGCGTTTGCCCGATGCGGCTCTCCGAAGTTGATCCCTTGTTATGCCTCCTCCACATCGGGCTGCACATGCCGATGTGTTGCCCAATATGGAGGCATTCGACTTCTGCTCTCCATCTAGCCTCTTCTCTTCCTCCTCTTGATCCTCTAAACCATAAACTCCAAGTGGTCCTCTAAACCTTGAAATCACCTAAAAAGGACTCAATATATACAAATATGCAACAAGGCAAGCTAAGACTCACTAAACTCTAATATGAATGCAAATGAGACTAAAAATGACTAAATGAATGCACAAGTGGATGCAAAACTATCTAAAATGATTGCTAAATCATGCTAAATTATGAGTCTATAAAATAGGGGGAAGTTTTGTCAATCTGGATGTTGGGTGGGATGAATTATTTTGTGAAACTACAATGAACGTTGTAGACCTTTTAAAATGACTACGTACATTAACAGATTGAGTACACCAGCAAATTTTGTACTTGAATGGCTTATGTACACGAGCGGTGTCTTTACAACAACGAATGGTTTACAACAACATATATCTTACATCAACTGATTGTGTACACCAACTGATTGGTGTACACCATCTGATTGTGTACACCCACTAATTGTGTACACCAAATGATGCTTTACACCAACGTCTTTACACCAACGTATTACTTTACGGGAATTACATATACGAAAGTACATAATCATATTAGGAGTTTAAAACTTACGAAAAGATACATAATCATATTAGGAGTGTATGGAATAGCAGAACACACGGAAGAACATAATATATTGCAGAGTCTAAAATTTTATGAAAAGATACATACGATAGGAAAAGATAAAGAGAGGGCTCAGAGTACCCATTATAGCATGTTACATATATGGCGTGCGCACCAATATAAGTAGCAGTCGTTGCAAAGTGTATCAAAATTAGGATCATGGTCAAAAGCACAGTCGGGGAACTTGACTAGGTCGTTGTTAGGATAAGCGAATGAGGTTAAGTACGTATTCATGAATGGAGGATAGATCCAAGATACCTGGTAGATGAGCTCCTCCCCCAATATTTCTGACCCTTTCTGATGTTAGTGGTACGTGGTTCACTGCGAAGTCGTAGAATAGTCGGCTAGCATTTTCCGAATCCCAACGACAAACACAGAAAATTCCATATGTGATTGTTGCATGAGTGTCATATGAGACAATAAGTTCCATGAGGTCGACTCCACCATATATATCTTCACAGTGTATTACGAGCCTGAGAGATTCGTAAAAAATGGCGTATTCATTACCTTGTTCGAGTCACTTCTCAAAGAAATGACGGCCTCTTCCTACTGGGCGTATGTCAATGGGATCTCGGCAGATGGCGTACAAGCTACAGGTGCGAAGAACATTGTTTCCGTACAGGAGACGATGGGTCCGTTTTTCGGCTCTCATAAACGGCCCCAACATCCAAAAGCATCTTCACCAACCTTTTGAAGGATTGTAGAAAGTATTTCGTCTGGTAACTCCGGTAGCATCATGGTTTTATTATTTTTGGTTCAGCCAGTTTGTAAATAAAGTAAGTGGGGATATATATTGGCAATGAGAGTAGTTAATTTTTTGGTGGAACTGATGTAGTTAATGTATGTATGTACTAGTAGTAGTTAATTTACTAGTAGTAGTTGAGAAAGAAATAAATGATGTAGTTAATGTATTTGCTCTACTTGTACACATTATTTCAGGGTATACAGGATTTGGTGTACGACTGAAGGTGTACAGGTTGTTAATGTACACTTTTAGACGATTACAGTTTTGAATTAAAATTAATTATGTAATTTATGTAATTAATAATGTAATTTACTAAGAGTAGTTTAGAAAAAAATAAATGATGTAGTGATCTAGTTGTACACATTAATTCAGGATATACATTATTTGGTGTACGACTGAAGGTGTACAGGTTGTTGGTCTACACGTTTACACGATGATAGTTTTGAATTGAAATTAATTATGTAATTTATGTAATAAATTATGTAATTACTAGTAGTAGTTGAAAAAGAAATAAATGATGTAGTGCTCTACTTTTACACATTAATTTAGTATATAAAAGATTTGGTGTACGAATGAAGGTGTACAGGTTGTTGGTGTACACGTTTACACGACTACAGTTTTGAATTGAAATTAATTATGTAATTTATGTAATTAAGTATGGAATTTACTAGTTGTAATTGAGAAAGAAATAAATGCTGTAGTGCTCTACTTGTGCACATTAATTCAGGATGTACAAGATTTGGTGTATAACTGAAGGTGTACAGGTTGTTTGTGTACACGATTACAGTGTACGTATGTAGGTGTACATAAGAACAAAAACAAAATATAAAATAGCATAGACAGTGCGTAAGACCATAAAACATATAAAATAACTCAGAGAGTAATTTATGAATACATATTAGAGAGTAATTTTCGAATACATAGCGAGTAGATATCCAGGAAAAACATAAACCATACGAATAACCACAATTCTACCAAAATGATTAAATAACAGGCGAAAACATCCTAACAACTTCCACCATAACTTACTTCCACCCTTACTTTATACACAAAATAGGCGAACAAGCGAGAAAAGGCAAACTTCAATTCATAACTTTATGGCACAAATAAGGGCAGCAACTTAGAGGAGTCAAGCTGTGACAGAGAGATAAACATCTACCGCTGATATTTTGGGAAGATAAGCGGCCATCATATCACCAGCAACGTCAGATCCACCCTCCGCTGCCACTTCTGGATTTCCCTTGGTACGTCTGCCACGTACACCGTGACCACTGTTTCGTAGTTGCTTGTAGTAGTTCAGCTCCGTTTTGAGGGCAACGATTCTGTCTCGTATCTTTATCAGTGCTAGCTTCTGCCAACCATGTGGGGGTTCTGGGTCAACCCAATTGAAATAGGAGAAATCGCGATCGAAACGGTAGCTCACAACTGCGCACTTTAGAACTCTCGTCCAGGGTTCCTGTTTGTCCTAGATGTCATCACCATTGGTGTCTCAAGACATTCGCACAATGTACTGCTTGTACTCCCCACGATCTGTAACCCAGGGGCTCCGCTCGAAGATTCCGACGATGTCGCCATGTCAAACATGAGGATCACGATCTAGATTTTCAAAAGAAGAAAGATAAAAAGGTCGCGGTATTTTCTTTGATTATCGTTGTTTACCATTTACCAAAAGCTAACAAAAGAGAACACAAAACGAGAAGAGAGGATCGATACGTGTCATCTCCCGATCCATTAAAATTCCCCACGTAATGAGTATTTTATTGTGTACAGTGTACGTCATTGGGGTTTTCAATTGATTTAACATGTCTTAAATTCAATTTTCTCTTAATTATCTAACATTGTTGACGTTTTCAAACCATTTCAAAATTTTTCGACGTCATTATATTTCTCTATATTGAGCAACTAGAAAAGAACATAACCAAACCACAAATTAACAGTACGGATGAATTTATGGCGAAACCCCAAATGAACAGTAAAAAAATCTATTTAGTACATAAAATACGTTTCATAGTTATAGAAATAGACAAATACATTTTGTAGGTACTCAACACATTACAACATTGTGCAAAAATGGCGGGTGCACCACAATAGGTAGCAGAACTTGCAACCTTGGGTCACCATGCCTCCCCCCCCCCCCCACATTCACTATAGTTAACAATTTTGTTGTCTAAAACACGAAACGACCATAAATAGTTATTGATATGAGGAGGATCGAACCAAGACATCTGCTCTATTAAATCCTCCCCAACATCTTCAACCAATGTCGAACTTAGGGGTTCGTGGTTTATAGCAAACTGCTTAAATAACCGGGTTGCTTAACGAGATTTTCCAAGACAAACACGAAACATAGCTGATGCAAGTGTGGAACCACTCCACGACAGCATGAAATGAGACATTCTGTCGCAAGAGTTTCTGACACAAGATCGGGAATCACTCCACGATCTTAGAACCAAAGGGTGATCAGGAACTGATCAAAGAAGCTTGTGTGGAAGGGAATGAAGGTAGAAATGTTGGTGGAAGTGTGATTGACTCTCTCAATCCTTGTGCTTTGATTGACTCTCTCAATCGGTGGTGAATCAGACTTGTTTGAATCACACAAACAATCCTAATCCAAGAATCCGTAGAAACAAATGAATCACTCAAATGAATCTAAAGACAATATTTTTTTAACAAAGACACTCTTTGAATAAAACGAAAATAATACTTTTGTATAAACTTTCATTGATTGAAAGGTGCTTTCCAAATGAGACAGGATGGAGCTTTATATAGAGCTCTTACACACGTTCCTAAAGGTCTAAAACAAGAAAAGAAATAAAAAACTTAAGAAAACTAGCCGTTGGACAATAATGAGCAAATCGGGTAAAAATAAGGGAAGTGAGGTCTCCTTTGTATCTGGAAGGTTTGAGGGGATAGGTGAGCTTCTATTGAACATTCTGATCATCATTTAGGTTGCCTAAAACGCAGAACCTTAGGCAAAAGAGCCATGGTGAGTTATGACTCCAAGTTTGAATGTGTTGAATGCTCTTGAGTCCAAGTAAGGTAACTTGAAGTGGGGAAAGATCCGCCTGATCCTCTGGGTGATGGTGCAGCTAAGGACGTCTTTTAGAGCTTCTAGATGGTTTTCATTAACTCCTGGATGCCAAAGATACGTTTGAAGCCTCCTAAACCCGGAAGGTTCCATATAAGGAAGGCTGAGTGTCCTCTGCCTTACAACTTGAATAACTTTTGCATCAGAACCGGTTTTGGTATGCTTCCAATTCGACAAGCTCCCTGGTTGAGTCAAAATTCCACGCCAAGTTGTTTTGTAGCTAAATTCCTTCTGGTTCGGTCGGAATCCTCCAATTAGTGCGCCTTTGTCCAAATCGGGAAAGCTCCGATTCACCCAACTTGTAAAATCAATAACTCCTAAACCAAAATTAATTTGGTCTTGATTCCAACTCTCCGTAGACCTCTGATGAGTTGAGAATCCAAAACAGTTGGATTTGCTGCTTGGTTCGTCTTGGTTTGACCGGAATGACTCAAAGAGTGATCGTAGGTCTCCATCGGGTCCATTGGAGATCTGAATGGGTTTGAAACTTGTGAACCAATCTGTCTCATTAAAATCTTTCCTGTAAAACCCATTGGAATAAAACCAAGTATAAGGAAAAAGAGTATAAATGGTCACATCTCATTTGTAAGCCTTAGCTTCAAGATCAAATCCAAGCACGGCAACTGGTGCAACTTCGGCAACATGTTCTAGCGTTACTTCTGCTTGATGAAATTCAGTGTTGGCCATGATCATACTCTGCTCCAGGGTTGGTGACGTCCATGATCTTGTATCATACTCTCCTTCTTCAAAAAGTTTTGTCCTCAAAACTTGTTTATCTGCACATAGATAACTCAAGTTAGTTTCAAGAATTATATGAGAGTTTAGAGTCTTACATTGGAGACAGTTTCGGTGGGTGCTCAGTTGGGGTTGTTTCTGAGCATCTGGGGGTTTTCCTTTGAGAAAGTAGGATATAATCACTCCTCTTCTCTGGTCTGGTACGTGGCTCCTCTGTTTTGTAGCCTTTGCCCATTTGATAACCTCAGTTTTTGGTGGTGATATCTCTTGGATCTGAGCTTGTTTTAACAACAAGTTCTTCTCTGGTGGAACTTCTTTGGGGTTTATCTCCTTAGTACGTGAAATAAACTCAAAAATTTGGACAAGAAACAAGTGCATTATGGGTTCTTTATAAAATTTTAAACTTGTTAAACCATCTGTCCTAGTTGTATCAAATACCTTAACTAATTTCAGTTTCAAGTAAAAAGTTGTATAGTTCTCACTTTCTTTTAATTCCAGTAAGTTTAGTAACACTTTTTTTTAATCCTTTGAAATAAATTTAGTGAAAGAATGACTTACCTCAGGAACACTCTTGGTGTTTTTACTAGCCAAATCTGTAAAGTGATGCAATGTATGGTCTGGGGGCTTCTCTTTGAAGTTGTCTTCTCTCTTAACCAAAACTTCTTGTGCTTGATTCTTCTTGGTATATTCTGTACCTGAAACAACTCTCAAGAACAAGTGCATCATATCTGAGTTTAAAATTATAGAAATAGGTCTTGAAATATTTAAACTCACAATGATGGTGTTAGCTAGCTATAGCAACAATTGCTCCTTGTTTTCTTTAACTCCACGGTTTCTGGTTTCTTTTAGTCTAGAGATGACTAAGGCTTCTACAGGACTCTCACTATTTCGTGCAGGATCTTGAGCTAATAACTGATGTGAATCCACAGTAGTTAGCTCCTCTTCTTCTTTCTCATTCTCCATTGGACAAACCAATTGCAGAATGTGCTCTCCTTGTAGTTTTTCATCTATGTTTGTTTCCCTTTCTTCTTGTCTTATTCCTGGATCAAAACTCTTTGGCAAAGACAAGTGCATGAGTCTAGAATTGGGAATTAAAATATCAGAATAAACTAAGCTATCACTTGTATTAATTAGTTCCAATTTGGTTTCTGGTGATGCAGCATTTAACAATCTGCTAGATGGACAAGTAGCAGTAAAATCAGGAATTAAAAACTCAGAATGAGATAAACTATCACTACTTCTAGATTTTTCTGTTTTCTCATCTAGTGATGTTTCTTTCAATGATTTTCTAAGGGAACAATTTGCAGCAAAGTGTCCTCTCTTATGACATCTATAACATGTGGGCTCTTTAGAATTCACAAAATTAGAAGACTTACCTTGAGTTGGCATCCCTGCTGACTTTGTTATAGTCTTAGGCGTGGTTGCCTTGGGTGCAGCTTTTCTTCTCATAGTTTCATCTTTGGAGATCTGCTTCTGCTCTACTTTCTTATCCCCTATATTGTAGTCTTTCTGGAACTGTTGCCACCATTCAAGTGTGGTGATTGCTTTCTGTTGAACTCCTTTTGCTGGAACTATCTTCTTAGCCTCTGTTTGACTTAGTGAAGTCTTTCTTGACACTTTCTTTGGCTCAGAAAAGTAAGCATTCTTATGCTGAGTAGTAAGCTTCGGTTCTGGTGTAGACATTACTCTCCTTGTTGTTACTTGGCATTGCTGCTTCTCTACAAACTCTTTGTGCATTCGAAATTTGAGATCTCTCCAATCTAGAACCGGTTTCTTGTAGAAACTTGGAGTGTTTTCCTTTAGCCACTATTCATAAGCTTTTCCTGTGAATGCTTGGACAGCTTGGGATAACTTCTTTTCCTGGGAAATGTTGTTGAATTGTAGCCACTTCTCCATATTGCTTTCCCAGCTTAGATACACTTCTGGGTTCTTTCTTGAACCAGAAAAGACTAGAGAACTTGATCTGTAACCACTCCTTTTGTTAACTTGCTTCCTTGGGCTGGTTGGTCTTGATTGAGCTGGTACTTGGTATGAAACAATTCCATAGCTGATTAGCTTCTCTGCTCTTTTGGGAGGGTTGTATTCTTCATATGAGTCCTCCTCTGAATCTTCTTCGCACCACAGTGTATTGGAGCAGCTTCCATAACAGTCTGGTGGTTCTGGATACATTTCCTCTTCATATGGTTCTTCTTCTTCTTCAGATGACTCCATTAATGTACCTTGACACAAGACAGACAGTAATATCAAATGGTCGAATTAAAACTTGTAATGACAAATATGAATGTTATGCCTAACAATAAACCAAATAATTCAACTTCAAGGATCAAACTTAAGTGATAAAAATGCAAACAGAAATGCTAAACTCTTCTTTTCTATATTTTTTTTTTTTGACTTTAAATGCTAAAAATGCTAGTATGGAATGCACAAATGATATGAAAACTGTATAATATGAAAATATATGATATAAAATATATGATATGAAAACTATATGATATAAAATATATGATATGAATACTATATGATATGAAAATTCAAACAAAACAATCCTATTTGATGAATTTAAAATGATGCTGGCCAAATGCTCAAATGAATGCATAATGCTATAAATGGTAAAACTTAATGATAATACTTTTTTTTGGCTTTTTTTGGTTTATAGGGCAAATGCAGAAATGGAAACAAGTGTTGAATGCAATGGAATGAACAATACAGCAATATAGGCCAGATGCATAAACACAAACAAGAAATGAGAATGCAAACAAATGGATCAAACGCTCTTTTTATGGGTTTTTTTTGCCTATGATTTTATGAAAACACAAAGATGCAGAAACAAATGCAACAAGATTCAAAGCAAAACAGAAACAAATTTTTTTTTTTATGAGGTTTTTGATTTAAGATAAATGAAATAACAATAGAAAATAAAAGATAAAGGTTGGACTGATACAACCTGAGGGATAGGAGCTTTTAAAGCTCTGATACCAGATGACACAAGATCGGGAATAACTCCACGATCTTAGAACCAAAGGGTGATCAGGAACTGATCAAAGAAGCTTGTGTGGAAGGGAATGAAGGTAGAAATGGTGGTGGAAGTGTGATTGACTCTCTCAATCCTTTTGCTTTGATTGATTCTCTCAATCGGTGGTGAATCAGACTTGTTTGAATCACACAAACAATCCTAATCCAAGAATCAGTAGAAACAAATGAATCACTCAAATGAATCTAAAGACAATTTGTTTTAACAAAGACACTCTTTGAATAAAACGAAACTAATATTTTTGTATAACTTTGATTGATTGAAAGGTGCTTTCCAAATGAGACAGGATGGAGCTTTATATAGAGCTCTTACACACGTTCCTAAAGGTTTAAAACAAGAAAAGAAATCAAAAACTTAAGAAAACTAGCCGTTGGACAATAATGAGCAAATCGGGTAAAAATAAGGGAAGTAAGGTCTCCTTTGTATCTGGAAGGTTTGAGGGGATAGGTGAGCTTCTCTGGAACATTCTGATCATCATTGAGGTTGCCTAAAACGCAGAACCTTAGGCAAAAGAGCCGTTGGTGAGTCATGACTCCAAGTTTGAATGTGTTGAATGCTCTTGAGTCCAAGTAAGGTAACTTGAAGTGGGGGAAGATCCGCCTGATCCTCTGGGTGATGGTGCAGCTAAAGACGTCTTTTAGAGCTTCTAGATTGTTTTCATTAACTCCTGGATGCCAAAGATACGTTTGAAGCCTCCTAAACCCGGAAGGTTCCATCTAAGGCAAGCCGAGGGTCCTCTGCCTTACAACTTGAATACCTTTCGCATAAGAACCGGGTTTGGTATGATTCTAATTCGAAAAGCTCCCTGGTTGAGTCAAGATTCCACGCCAAGTTGGTTTGTAGCTAAATTTCTTCTGGTTCAGTAGGAATACTCCAATTAGTGCGCCTATGTCCAAATCGGGAAAGCTCCGGTTCACCCAACTTGTAAAATCAATAACTCTTAAACCAAAATGAATTTGGTCTTGATTCCAACTCTCCGTAGACCTAGGATGAGTTGGGAATCCAAAACAGTTGGATTTGATTCTTGGTTCGTCTTGGTGTGACCGGAAAGACTCAAAGAGTGATCGTAGGTCTCCATCGGGTCCATTGGAGATCTGAATGGGTTTGAAACTTGTGAAACAATCTGCCTCATTAAAACCTTTCCTGGAAAACCCATTGGGATAAAACCAGGGATAAGGAAAAGGAGTACAAATGGTCACATCCCATTTGTAAGCCTTAGCTTCAAGATCAAATCCAAGCACGACAACTGGTGCAACTTCGGCAACATGTTCTAGCGTTACTTCTGCTTGATGAAATTCAGTGCTGGCCATGATCATAGTCTGCTCCAGGGTTGGTGACGTCCATGATCTTGTATCAGTTTCATTCCACTGTTTATTTCATCACATGTTATAATCAGACTTAGAGATTCGTAGTAAATGGCTTGAGGGTTACCTTGCTCGAGACACTTTACGAAGAAATTTCGGCATCTTTTTCCACGACTAATGTTTTCGTTGGGATATCGACACATATTAAACAAATCACAAGTGCGAAGAACATTCCTCCGTTACATAATCTTGTGGGACCGTTTACGAACGGCGAGAGGTCCCAAACATTTTCTGAACCAACTTTTTCAATGATTATAGAGAGGATTTCATCTGGTAAAAACATTGTGTTTTTTTTACGTTTATAGGAATGACTTTTGCATTGGTCAGAAGATCGATATATAGACGAGTTTCTATGAAGAATTGGAGGGGTTCCATTAATTACACTTATTGGAAGTTGTTTAGATGAGGTAGCCAGTATATCCACAACATTGATTGGATGTGGATGGGAATGTCTGTTTAAATTATTACACTTATAATCGTATTGAGGTTAACATTTTAATGGTGTATATGTATACAGTTCCATGGAAGAATGAATACACGTGTACTCATATGCGGGTATACAGGTATACAAGTACGGATATACAGGTATACAAAGTAATGTATTCGTAGACGTAAGTGACGGTTAATGAATGTATTACAACACGTATTGCCTTGATTTGTCAATACTGATTGTAATTTAAATTATCTATAATTTAAAGATTTTTCAGGCTATATGAAAACACGTCATTTAACATTTAAGTGTTGTAGATGGCAGTTGTCTAATATAAATTTTCCACTTACATGTCCCTTCTGTATTAATAACTTGTAATTACGAAACGATGTGTGGTTACAATTGTTGTACCCGATATCATGTTTAGTTCATCGAATCGGCATGTTTATACAGATTATATAAATACCTATACACAATCCTCTCATACTCACTAAAATATTCTCTTCTTTTTCTTTTGATTCATTAAAAGCCATGTCTTCAAGCAAGCAGAGAGTAAACGAAACTCCGTTGTCTTATCTATCCTCCCTTCCGGACGAATTATTGGAGAAAATACTAGCTTGTACCAGTTGCTCTTTCCAAGATATGATGACGCTCTGTGAGGTTTGCAAGCGCTTCAACAAGTGTACAAAAACGAAAGGCTTCTACAGCGTTGTGGACCCGTGGAGATGGAGATGCTGCTGGAGGGATTTTTCAATTTAATCGACTTGTTGAAAGTTTTTTATGATACTGGAAATCTGGCATCTACATTCATGAAGGGTATGCAAGACTATTTTATCCGTCACAACTCCTCTGGTCTTGAACTAATCAAGAAATCAGCGGACGAAGGATATGATGTCGGTACATATGTGTATGGGATATTTCTGAAAGCAGTCTGAGAAGAACATTCCGAGGGGGATGCATATCTGTCAAAACTATCTCCCAGAGGACATAGGACAATTATCCGGGAAATCATCAACGCGGGTCGCCGAGGGTATGTTTTCGAAGAAGCGGATGAATTCGGGACGAGAAAGTTCGACACAAACAAACAATTTGTATCACTCTGGGATTGTGCGTGTGGTCAGCCCAATCCCTATCTACCGTGGGATTCAGATGGTTTTAGGGTGATAACATATGTACGGCTTGTCGCTGGACCCAAGATTGTGAAATGTTCTTCAGACAACATTTCATCTGCTGGAACATCAGCTTGACCACTTTGACGCTTGTTCATTGCTTTATCCTCCTCATTTTCATTTTCAGAATCTAATTTCTCGCTCCGATCATTTGAGATATTATCTTCAGAATGTTCTGCGTCTTTGTAACCAGATTGTGAATCCTTGGCCGAATCAGAGCCCTCTCTCTGTCCCATTGGCTGACAGTCTTTCCAAAATGTGGAACCCCACTTCCCAGATACACCCATTCTCCTTCCCGAAGGTTGATAATGGGAATCCACAGGACCAGCTACATTATCCATCGTTGTCTGATTTTGCTGCCTAATACTACCTGGTTCTGCGTCACTTTGATACTGTACGTCCATGTTCATGTCAAAGCCTCTTTCACTATAAGTACCATCCATATCTTCATTCAAAGGTGAACTCTGAAAAGTAGCAGCATTTTGCCGCTCTTCATTTTCATCCAGAACATTATGTGACACAGTATCGTTTGAGTAATTCCTAAAGAAAGCCATCTTCTCACATGAAGGCCAGCAATTTAAATCCGCTCTGAATTTCTTGCAGTTGCCAACAACCACAATCTTCAAATGTCTGAATAGGACTAAGAAAACAAAAACAAAAAGAAGATAATTGAGTTATTAAGCTACAACACTTCACGCTTCGTTATATCATTGTCAGAAAACCAGAGCAGCACAGAGAGTAGGAAAGGGAAGATAACATTCAAAGCAAAGTTTCAACGGAAATTTCAATCATTGCAGAATTCCAGGAGCACGAGACATGAATGGATTTCTCATTTCCATCTATGCCACAACAAAGCAGATCTTCAATTGGGCAAAACCACGAGACCAAACATAAACGAGGATAAATGTCTAAGCAATCAGGAGATTCATATCAATGAAAAGCAACGAATTCAAGGGGTCGAACGTAGATCCAACACGCGAAACACGAATAAAGTCCGAATCGAATCCTAAAGCCTTTCTAAATCCCGAAATATCAATCGAAATTAACGCTTATATGAACCCTAGAAATCTGGTATCCGAATAGAGAAATTCAAACGCTCTATATTGTGCCAGAACTGGACCGTCGATGGAGAATTGGTGAATGTAATTTTATTTTCTGAAATTTGTCAGTTTGTAACTAAGAAACTGGGTACACCATTTTATTTAGCAGAACAATCTATATTGTGCCAGTTTAAAGCTATATTAAATATTATTTGCTACTTATAACAACCACTATTTATCGTTTACGCGTACAACATATATAAAAATTTCTTATCAGAGGCCAATAATTAAACAAACGTAAACTCAGTGCCAATTTTTCATAGGAAAATAATTTCTCAGATTTTTACTGTACACCATTACACTGTCAACGCGTACATAAACACACTGGCCACAAAAATACACACCACAGACTTTTCAATGCCAATAATTATAAGATTACCATATCAATAGACAAACTTAAAAAGTCTAAAGCTGAATACCACTACAAATACCCACAATATTTTATCATAGTACAATTAATACAACCCCATAAAACAGTCAAATATTTTTTGGTCCACCATCCACCTTTTCATCTCTTTGCAACATCCGCACTGCCTATAATTTCTTCGTAGCAGTCCATCGCGAATTTTTCCATAAATCGATCCACATCTTTGTCAGTGATCGACCCCATCTGATCAGGGCCAAGCCCTGCAGCATGCATCTTTAGGAATTTTACAGCACATGGTCTGCAATCCCCCATCCTTTTGTTTTTGATAGATATCAGGTCACGTATTGAGGAGACATGGGGGCGAAGCCTCATTTCGGGCATGTGAATACCAAGAGACAACAATCTGCAAAGGATTTGCAGTCACTTTATCTGGTTCTTCAATCTACAACAAAAATACATAATCTCAGATTACTTTTCGTTCTATATTTTAGTAATTTTCACAATTTTTATATCAGCTTTATCAAATTACCTCTTCATTGTGGATTGCAGGTAGATTCGACCCCAACACTTCTCTTGCTTCCCTTACCACGGTTGATATGTCTATATTTTGCATCATTTTAGCATCCATTTAGTGTAAGTTTATCATCATTTAGGAGTCCAATTAAACATCACTGTGTTGCATTTTGATCATTTAGAGTTCTAGGGTGTATTTGCATAGTCTTTGCATATTTTTGTGCATTTTGAGTCTTGATCAGGTGATTTGGATGCTATGGAGGCATGAATGGAGTTGGAGAAGAATGGCATAGCAAAGGAAGGGCAAGAAATCATCAAGAGGAGGAAGAGAAGCAGCCAAATTAGAAGCAAAAGTCTTGAAGAAGCATATTGAGCATTTAGAGGCGCAAAATGTATCTGTCCGGACGAAGGCCTTGCACTTAGATTCAGACTCTGATGCCTTCTTAAGAGTTGAAGAGGACCCAATGAGCTTTCTAGTGCCGTTGGAATCAAGTCATTTGGACTCCTGGTTAGAAAGTTACATCGATTTTAATTTGAATCGACGAGTTAGATCGACGAGCTCGTCGAACCAAACCTCCAGGAGCATGGATCGACGAAACAGATCGATGAAGGACGTCGATCCATTTTTCCAGGAGCACAGATCGACGAGATGGATCGACGAAGGTGGTCGATCCAGATAACCAGAGGTTCGGATCGACCAGTTGGATCGACGAGCCTGGTCGATCCGAACACAGATGTTTTTCCGGGTACAAATCGGATGAAACGAAGACTTTCCGTTCCGATTCAGCCTTCGAGCTCTTCATCAAAGTTGTAGGTAATTGAATCATCTTTCATCTGGAAGTGGTTTCATCTCATTACGAGCTGTGGTTAGGGAGATATGGCGATTTCCGTAAGACTGCTACCCGGGTCAAAACCCGGTTTGTTCCGGGTTGACCCGGTTTGACCTCCTTCCCTATAAATACTTAAAAACCTAATTTTTATGTATCTTCTCTTGTTTTTGAACAGAAAAACGCCCCTTTGTGGTTTTGAGGAGATTTTGAGATTTCTTTTAAGTTTAATGCAATTTGTTTCTTATTTCTTCTAATCTTTCTTTCCCTACTCATCTAATCATGTTTACTAACATTTCTTTCATGAGATTTGTTGGTTTATATATGATTAGTGAGTAGTCTTTTTAGGATCTAGGGATGAGGTAGATTAGGGTGAGATTAGGGTTGATCTATGATGTTTAGGACTTAGATTCTTTAAATCCTTTCTTGTTTAGTGATCTTCATGCTAGATTAGCTTTGAGAAAAGTGATTTAGACCAAAGGGCATTTCCCACCCACAAGGTGTTTGATGAAATGCCCCAACCAACTAAATCAAGAGATTTACATGCTTAGCCTATGAAAGTTGATGTCTAAGGTGTTTATTGGTAGATTAGAACCAAATCTTTATGCTTGTTGATTATCTTTTCACTAATGATGATTAGCTCTTGATTAGGTAATTAGCAAAGGGATTAGTGTCATGAGAGTGTATTAGTCTTATTTAGAGTTTTAAACCTAAGGATTAGCATTTATGTGATTGTTTGAACATCATAAGTTATCTCTAGGATCACCCAAAGTCCATAACCTCATCCTTGGATTCGATTTTACTCTTTGTTTATCTTGATTAGTAGTTTTGCTTAGTTCCTTGCCTTGCTTTAGTTTCTTGTTTTGATTTCTTGAGTTATTAGCTTTGTTTGCTTATTATTTCACTTAGGTTGTTAGATAAAAACCCTCCACTTATTTGATTTGGCTTAGCTTAAATAGTTTCATGTATTCTTAGTGTTGTTAATCTTAATCCCTATGGATTGACATCTCAAATACTACAATGACATGAGTAGTAGAGATTAATTGAAAGTGGAAAAATCCTACTATCAACGGTCTCTTCTTCTGCTACGATGTCCTCTTCCATGCTCTCTCCTGTCTCTTCCGCTCCTATAGTTTGTTCAGATGTTTTACCTCCTTCTTCTTCTCGTGCCTCTTTCCCATCTTTCCCACCTGACACTGGTTCACCATCTTGCCCATGTTCGGTATCTCCACCATCTCCGCAAGCTTTCCCACCTTTCACTGCATCCCCTACCCCTTCTTGCTGAAATACTCATATATTTCGCATATTTAGCACTCATTTAGGATAGGTTTTCATGCACTTTTGGACTCATACTTAGAGTTATTGTATTTTTTGTCCCATTTTAGGTTTTAGGACACGTTGCATTAGCATTTGCATATTTCTCGCATATTTGCATCATATTCAGGTTGTTTTGAGTGTGCTGGAGCTGTGGTGGATGCGTGGACATGCTGAGGTTTAAAGGGGAGCTTGTGGACACTTGGAGAAGTTCGGACAAGCATACATGCTCTGAGATCGAGGGGAAGATCGAGCAAGTCAGGTCGTTCTAGACGAGATCGACCAGAAGATTGAGGCACTTAGACCCATTCAAGGAAGAAGAACGGGACTTAGATCGACCAAGACAGTCATGCGACTGTACGGACCCAAAGAAGCTATCAGGAAGAACGGAGTGAAGATCGAAACTGAAAATCGATCCAGATCGAAACGACCCGATGATCGAGTAAGAGGGTCGATTGATGAGTTGAAACGACCCGACGATCGAGCAAGAGAACCCATTCCCAGTCCAATATCGAGCAAGAGATCGACGACTCAGCTCGATCTCTACTCTCCAGACGCGCTTCCTTATCCGCCAGCTCACGTTTTGTCCTCTTGTGGGGGAACCATTCCTCCTTTGCTATAAATAGCTAAAGCCCTTATTTTTGGTCATATCTTATCTTTTATGCTTTTTTCCTTCTTCCTCTTTTACCTTTGTCGCCATTGTTAAGGTTTTTAAGCTTTTGTAATCGCACTCGATTTGATAAGCAAGAACTTTTTAATCTTAATCTTCTTTCTGTTTAACGTGAATCATGTTCAGCATTTCGAATCTTGTGATTAAGGAGTGCTTCACTATGATTAGCGAGTAGTAGCCTTAAGGTTTGAGGCCGAGGGGTTTAGGGAGGTTTAAAGGTTTGGATCTAGAAGTTTAACATGTTTATAACTCTTAACTCTTCTTGGTTTGGAGGGATTAATGCCAAAAATTCGCGATGGAGATCTTTGTGTCCATAGAGATTTCCTTATCTCATGAGGACTTAGGATTCTCTTAAACCCAAACCAAGAGTGATATGCTCAAATTAGCCCTGAGCTACTCTCTCAAATTAAGAGATCACTGTAGTACTTAGGGGTCGAATTCCACAGAGAATTGATGTAACTAGACAAATTCTAATTCAGGTTTTAGTCCAAGAGTAAAGTAGAAAAGTAGTAAAAAGCAATAAAATAAACAAGGCAAATCGAATTAGGGTTTTTAAAATCAGGAGACAAAGCGCTAGGCGGTGAGGTATCTCAGGAAGATTCAGGTTGAAGGTTTGACTACTATCAGGATTAATTGTTCTAGAACTCGAAACACGAAAAGCAAACAAACCAGCTTTCGCTGTAGATGTTATCAATGTCTAAACCTAGAAAACCAACTTTCGCTGCGAGTTCATAGATAGAAACATGCATTAATTTCAGGTTCGATATTGTTCACAAAGACCTAAACCAACTGTCGTTGCGAATAGATTCAATGCTCATCTAAAGATCTGGTCGCTAGGTTATTAACAACACTTTTGCATCTGTTTAATTACCTAGGGTTTCGAAATCTAGGTGATCAATCCTAAATTTCAGAGTTAAAACAATCTAAGATGAAGAACAAGCAAATAATCCCAATAGAAAACCAAATCTAACAACCTATCATCAATCCCTTGAATTCCCCACAACCTAACTATGAAACTACTCAGACATGGATGCAGCAAACATCATAGAATAAGTAATTTGTATAAAAAGAATAGAAGAGATACAAGGGTTCCAAATCTCTCAAGAACAGATTTTTCTCCCTAAAACTCTCAAAAACCTAAACTCTCTCTTTGTCTCTCTAAATTATAAAGTGTGTGCCTAAACAATGGCATAAAAGCTCTATTTATAGGCTAAGGCACAAATCCTCAATTCCTTGGAAGATTAGAAAAAGTCTTGGAGATTTCTTTTTTCTTCAAAATTCTGGAAACTTCACGTCTTTGGTTTCGGGAAAGTCGTGTGTCGATCGACACACCTAGTGTCGATCGACACCAAGCGTGCATCTTCAATCCAACTTCGTGACTTCATTCCATTATGCTCCAAAATGAATCCAAATCTCCAGTTCAGCTCCAATGGTACCTGAGCCTGCATAGACTCTAAATAGACTCGAAAATAATACTAAGACTCAATAAAAACACTTATATCATGGTCCAAAAATGGGTAAAAACCATGATATATCAAAGAGACTATCTCCTTTTATGCCACGACGGTGGAGATTAGGGTTTAGTAAGCCATTCTAAGAAAGGAGCTTTCTTGCTCATCATCCGATCATTTCCACCACACACCATGAGTTTGGAGGGAAATGTTTGATGAAGGTTCGGAACCACAAACCGTGGAATGTTCTAGATTTGTTTCTTAGGTTTAGAGTGTTGGGGTCGGTTTTCACCAAGGCAAGATCAAGCGAGGAAACGACTAAGTATGGAGGTAAATTTTCGAGCCATGCACAAACCGAGCACAATTCGGGCTCGGTTCGGTGCACAAACCGAGCCGAACCAAACCGTGTACAAACCGAGCACAATTCGGGCTCGGTTCGATAAACAAATCATGTCGGACTGAGCCGAACCAAAAAACATACGAATTATGCACGAGTCAAACCAAAGTGCATAATCCGTGTACGGTCCGAGCCCAAGACGAGACATTGCACAATTAGGCCGAGCCCAGTGATATATCATGATTTTTACCCGTTTTTGGACCATGATATAAGTCTTTTTATAGAGTCTTTCGGTATTTTTAGAGTCCTTTTAGAGTCTTTGCAGGTTGGACTACGTTTGGAGCATAATTGGAGATTTTGGATCATTCTGAAGCATTGTGGAAGAAGCTGCAAAGTGATGAAATCAGAGAGCCAGATTTTGGAATGAGTGTCGATCGACACTAATTGGTGTCGATCGACACTAATTGGTGTCGATCGACACTAATTGGTGTCGATCGACACCAATCGTGGATTCTTAAAACCGCCTGATTTTACATGTCTTGAAGAAAAAGGAAATTTGCCCAGAAGATTTCCTTATTTACAAAAGTGCTCCAGCTCGTGTTTTAGCCTATAAATATAGTTTTTCAGCCATTGTTTAGGCTACACATTATTTTTAGAGAGAGATTTTTATAGAGATTTTAGAGAGAAAAATTTGGAACTCCTTTGTTTCTATTGATTTCTTTTATGCAAACTATTTTATTCATGATGTTTTCTTTATTCACCATGTCTGAGTAGTTTGCTAGTTAGGTTTAGAATTTTTCAAAGGTGATTGATGAATTGTTAGGTCAAATTAAATTGTTAGTATAAAATCATTAGAGTTCTTCATCTGGATTTGTGTTTATTGCTTATTCTAGCTTCATGACCTATAATCTGATCTTAGGTTGATTAATAGATGCGAGAGTATTATTGATTGCCTGAACTAATGTTAGATGAGCAAAATACATATTCGCAAAGAGATTTGGTTTAGTGATTTTGTGAACAATCGAACCTGAACTTTAATGCTTGTTTGAATTGTTAGAATTTGCAAAGA
>JAHZTW010000014.1:3519757-3578872 GCA_020283515.1 Alliaria petiolata | reverse complement strand
TTAAGTTGCTAGAAATCTTTCATATTTGCATTTGTAGTTTTAAATCTTCAAGCTTTGATATTTTGTTGCTCTATAATTTTAGAAATTGCCTCAAGTATTGTTCTTTAGCCTAGTTGTCTTTTTAGATTTGTTTATTTTGCATAAGTAGTTTTTATAATTTAAGAAAAACCATCTAAATTCGAATATGGCTTAGATTAATCTTGTTCTTCCATTCCTTTTGTCATTTCCTTTCCAAGTTGGATTGATAACCTCAAATACTACAATGACATGAGTAGTGTTGAGTATTGAAAAGAGAGAAAAACTCTACTTATCAATTGGCACCGTTGCCAAATTGGATTAGGAAAGCATTAGGATTTGGAACTTGGTCAAGACTAAGTTTTTCTTTTACATTTGCTTACTAATCTTTCTACTTCCTTGTGTTTGTTTTCAGGTACATGAATTTGCGGTCTAGAGGAGACAACAATCTGCTCACATCTCTAGACAACATTCACCTTCTTGGAAGTGCACGCTTGAGGAGAGAAAGAGATCACACGGTTCAAGAACTGTTTGTTGAAGACGGTATGGCTGATCAAGATGCAGCTCCTCCACCACATGCTGCTGCTGGTAGGGGCAATGGAAACCCCAACCATGTCCCAAGGCAGCCACATATCATAGGTGCTGGTGATGCACCAAACACCCACACCAATCGGTTTGGCATCACCCCTCCTCCGGTACAAAACAACAATTTTGAGATCAAGCCCGGCTTTGTCTCTATGGTGCAAAACAACAAGTTCCATGGTCTTGCTATGGAGGATCCTCTTGAGCACCTAGACAACTTCGAGCAAGTGTGCGGCATGATCAAGATAAATGGGATCTCGGAGGACAGCTTCAAGCTGAGGTTGTTCCCGTTTTCACTTGCTGATAAAGCTCGGCATTGGGAAAAGACCCTGCCTCAAGGTACCATAACCTCATGGGCTGATTGCAAGAAGGCATTCCTGTCCAAGTTTTTCTCTAGAACATGGATGGCTCGACTTAGAAGCGAGATAAGCGGCTTCACGCAAAGGTAGAACGAGACGTTTAGTGAGGCTATGGAACGGTTCAAGGACTACACTATACAGTGTCCTCACCATGGTTTTAGTGAAGAGTCTCTCGTGAACACAATCTACCGAGGAGCCTTGCCTAAGGTTCGGATGCTATTGGACACGGCGAGTAAGGGAAACTTTCTCGGCCAAGATGTAACCGCGGGTATGGAGCTCATTGAGAATCTAGCCTTGAGTGATGGGAACTACAGTGAAAATTATGACCGAGCACCAAGAGGGTCTGATGTCTAGTCACACAAGAGGGAGTTGAAATTGCTCCATGAAAAGATAGACAAGCTCGTACTTGCTAACCAAAAGCATGTACATTTTGTGGGACAGGCTACGGATGTTTTAGAGGAGCTAGAACAAAGCCAAGAGGAAGCAAATTGGGTAGGAGGCCAGGATTACCCTAGACCACAAGGCTACTTCCCCAAGTACCAAAACAACAATCTCTCCTACCGAAGCAATAATGTGGAGAACCCCAATGATCAAGTATACCCACAACAAAAACAGTTTGGGAATCAAGGAGGTTATGTGAACAAGAACACATACCAAGGACCTCGACAAGGCAACTTTCAAGGTCCACAACAACAAGGAAACAAAGGGTACCCCCCTGGATTTGTTCAGCCTCCACAAGCTCAAACCTCTAGGAATGATCCGATTCAAGCACTTATCAAGCAACTTCTACAAAGCCAAGCAAATGTAGAGTTGACTTTGCAAATGAAACTTGCCGAGATGAAGACTAGGCAAGACAACTCCAACGGAGAGATAGCTGCTCAACTAAACGACCTCAACAACAAGATTACACAACTTGAGAAGGGAAAAGCCAGCACCTCCACCCAAAGCATCCTACCCGGAAAGTGTGAAGCGAATCCAAAGGAGTACGCTCACATGATATCTCTCCGAAGTGGACGAAAAATACCACCACGGTCACCACAAAAGGACAATGAGGACATTGTGGTTCAAGAGGGGGAGGATAACCTTTCACAAGACCATGGAATTACCTTCCATGATGTGTACATCGAACGACCAAGAAAAAGCAAGGAAACGGTCGAGGAAGAGCTTGTAGGAGATGCACTAAGGCAACAAGAAGTTGTTCCTCCTCTCTACAAGCCGAGTCTCCCTTTCTCTGCAAGGTTCAAGAAGCAGCTGTTAGAGAAGCACTCAGCCTTGTTCGAGAAAAATATTAAGGATATTGAGATGAAAATGCCATTGCTAGATGCTATAGCACTCGTGCCGAAGAGTGCCAAATTTCTAAAAGATGTGATTGTTAAGAGGGAAAAGGAGTTACAAAAGACTGTGGTTGTGAGCAAGGAGTGTAGCACCATCACTCAAAAGGAAGTCACACCAAAGAAGCTTGGTGACCCCGGCTCTTTTACATTGCCTTGCGCCATAGGAGAGTTGAGGTAATAGTCTTTGTGACTTGGGGGCAAGTATCACCCTTATGCCATACTCCATTGCAAGGAAACTAGGTTTTACAGACTTCAAGGAATGTAACATCTCCCTAGTCCTAGCTGATAGGGGCATACGGCTACCAAAAGGGGTGCTTGAAGACTTACCCTTAAAGATTAACAATATTACCATTCCAACAGACTTTGTTGTTTTGGATATGGATGAGGAGGACAAGAGTCCTCTTGTCTTGGGGAGGCCATTCTTGGCTACTGCTGGAGCCATCATCGACGTGAAGCGCGGGAAATGTTCTCTACACTTGGGAAAAGGTGCAAAGTTTAAGTTTGCTATCAAGGATGGTGTGGAGAAGCCAACGATCAATGGCCAAGTTTTTCAGGTAGACGCCACGGGTGAGCGGAACCAATGGAGGAGAAGGATGTTCACATGGACCAGGGGAGTCGCGCTGAGAGGGAATACCATGTGGAAACCGAATCAGTGAGGAAGAAGGAGCAAGCCGTAGCCTCACTCGGCAAGAATGTAGAAAAACACAAGGCTTCTTGCTTCTCAGTTTCAACAAGGGGAACAGTTAGCCTTGAGGACGAGATCAAGGCTGAGGAACAACCTGATGGAGAAGGTTTACTAGCCCTGTTCAGCTGCAAAGAAGAAGAACGTCCCATGGAGATAGCACCAAGGGAAAGAAACAAGAAGGAGAGCACTCACAAGGTTCTCTATGGAAACGATAAGAAAGTACCTAGCAACGGTCGACCCCAACCTAAGAGCATCCTGAGCCTACACCCATTAAAGCTCAAGGATCGCTCATTACTGTGCAAAGTCAAGTGCAAAGGGGGTTCAAAGCCAATTGCAAAGGCACGGTTTCTGCTTCCACCATGATTGATTGAAAAGGACAAGAATAGGGTAATGGAAATGATGAACACGGTTTACACCATGGAGATCCATCAAGGGAAAAGTTCCACCGAGTTTCCTGCCACTCCATGCGTCCCGACTCCACACTAAGGAAGTAAGAAAAGTCGAGTTAAACGACGTTAAACAAAGGGCACTTGGGAGACAATCTCATGTCTATCTTTGTATATATTCTTGTTCTATTTTATGCTTTTTATGTTTATGTTTATAGGCAAAAGGAAATGGAGAGTAGAAAGCGCGTTCTTAGAAGTACATGGAGCCATGAAAAAAGGAAGGCGGGCAAGAGATCGAGTCTTGAATCGACCAGACTGACACGATCTTACTAGATCGAGTACCTGAATCGATTGGCTCTGGTCGATTCTATTTTTAATCGACCGGCTGATCAAGTGAACAGCTCGATTTCGAGAGGATGACCCACCCGTAGTTTCGAAGCGAATATTCAAACGGGATGTTGATCAAGCGAGTTCACTTGATCTATGATAACATGCATATTTTATCCATTTTTTACTATCATAAGTGAGTGCTTTAATAAGCATTTCACTAAGGTTTTAATGCATAAACACTAGATTTCCAGTATTTGGTTGTTCAAGACTCTTTTTAGGCAATCTTAACAAAAGACGCATATTTCAGAGCAAAATTGACATTTCCGGAAACAGTGCTCGAGGACAAAAGTTCAACATCAAATGAAGGTCTTCCCACCACAAGATCAATCTCATATTTGGAGACAAGGAGCCTTATCAGCTGTATTTCACCTCGAAGTGGTTTGAGAACAATCTCATGGTTGGATCTCAAGTTATGGGAGAAGAAAGAAGGTCCATCAAGCACCCGGAAAGCCGAGATTGCCGCGCCACGGCCTAGCCAGGCGACCAGTGGACGCGCCACGGCCGGTCGTTCACGCAGCCAGGCCATTCACGGTTCCCGAGCCCATTTGAAGCCCAACTTAAACCCGCAGCCGTCATATGCAAGGCAATACCTAATCCACGACCAAGGGGACTTGAAAACCTATATTCACAGATTTCTTTTGGTGGCCGTGAATCTCTTATTCATGTTTTTTCACCTTGTTCTTCGAGGGAGATTGATTTTTTCTTGAACCCTCTTTGTTTCTCATCGATTTATACAAGTTATGCATTCATCAATCACGTTTTCTACTTCTTCTTTCATGTCAGAGTAGTTTACTTTCGTTGGGTATTCTTTAAGGGTATCTATGTGGAATTTCATTAACTGTTTTTAAACCGATTATTTAGGCTGAAGATTAGGGTTTCCTTTCTCACCATACTCGTTCTTATTGCAAGATTCTAGCGTCATGAACTAGAAGTCTGATCGCAGGGTCTTGACAGCGACTAACGTCCTGAATCTCAGATCCAGACCATAATAGGGTAGATCGCATCCTTCCTGGGGCGCTTATGCATATCCAGGAAGATGTCTTAATGTTTATTGTCCCGATCTTATTGCGTGTTCGTTAAGGACGCAGGATACGAAAGTATACCTGCGAAATACACATTCACGTATCGATCTTGCTTGTCAGAGTTAGGTCGTTAAAACCAGTGAATAAGTTCAGGGAAAATCGCCTAGTCTCGTTTGCTTAACTTTTGTGAGTTTGATTTCTAGTTAGAACCCCATAGATTTCCCGAGAAGATCCACAACGTGTTTCCCCCATCTGCTTTACAACTCGAGATTTACGCACTTCAATAAGACGTGATTCTGCTTTTTTTCTTTTCCGCAAAAACAGTGACACAATCCCCAAAACCCCAATTTCATGTGTCTTTGGTTGCCCTGATTTTCTGTTTTGCAGTTGATCTCCTCCATGTGGTTCGATACCCTAAGTACTACAACGCACGCTGTGCACTTGCAGCTTAGAGTCCTACAAATTCAAAGATAGACGAGTCCCCAAAGAAATACTCCAATTCCGGATGACAATTTAGACCCCATCAATCTAGAAAAGACAATCGATGTCTGGATCGATCATTCTACTCGATCTCTGCTAAAACGTTCGCAAGATCGACCTTGGAGCTCGATCTGGGAGACTTATCCTTGGCCTCGAGAGACCACGAAACAAGGAGAGAAATCGATCTTCATATCAATTTAAATCAAATGGGGATGACGGTCGATCTGAATGATCGATTCCAGGCGAAATAGGCATGAGATCCAGGTCTAGATCGACCAGATTGACTCGATCTCATGCCAAGGTGAGTTTTCGAATTTCCCACTCTTTCCCCTTCCCGCTCATTTTAAATTTTAAATTTTGGTCAAGAACAACATCTTTGAACATGAGAATCGTGCCTTGACCACATTTCCCCAACCCACTTGCATTTGTCCAAATATTTCTCTTTAAAACCCTTGCCATCTCTCTCTCCCCTCATTTGTGTTTTCAACCATAGTATTTCTAAAAAAAGGGGAGAGAGAGAGAGAGTTCGGATTTCAGTCTTGACGAGAGAAAGAAGACCTCTTTTTCATTCTTTGCATCCGTGTTTGAAAGGTATTTCGGTTTTAATTTTGATGCATTGAAATTCCTAAGAATTAGGAATATATAGAGATAATTTGTTAGGGAATGTGTTCGAATTTTAAAAAATTATCTAAGTTTCGGGGAAAATTCTAGATTTTTCTATACTTAAAAGGGACCTTCCCCTAGATTTAGAAATATATTTTGGAATATTCCATAAATTTGGAGGCAATGTGTAGGGTTTTAAGAGCTTGATCCTCTTCTTTGCTTCTAGTCGTCACTCCTATCTCATTCTCTTTTCGAGATTTTGTCTTTCAGGTACAATGGCACCACGAAAGAGGAACAGAGACACGGATCAGATAATCGTCGAACACCAAGTCAAGGAAGAAGAGGTCAAGTGGAGTAAGAAGGAAAGAAGGACAAGGAAGATGCTAGAGAGGTTGCGTTTTGAACCTACCCGATTTGCAAGTAGGGATTTCTTGCAAAAGCTTGGCTTGTTGGAAGGCTTTGATGATCTGCTAAAGAACATGGGGCTGCCTTGTCTAGCACGCATGGACTGCCCCACATACCCCGAAGCTACTCTCAACTTCCTCTCTACCTTGGATTTTTCCTATGAAGATCCGAGTGTTCAAACCCCATCCACGGGTCATCTCACCTTCAAGCTCCAGAAGCAAGCCTACCACCTCTCCATCCCGGAGTTATGCGAAGCCTATGGTCTCAACACCGAAGCTACACAAGTGGAGTTCCCACAATTCCAATCCGCAAGCGAGCTTTGGGATGTGATGAGCGATGGTGATTACAAAGGAAACACTGCCAAGATCAAGAAAGTGAGGCACCCTCTTCTGAGATATACCCTCAAGCTTCTAGCTCACACATTCTCGGGAAGGTCAACTACTCCAACAGTGACCAAGAACGAGTTGTGCTTCCTCTTCCAAGGAGTGAAACATGTCTTGTGTGATAGCAAGGAGGATGACGAACCCTTAGAAGATGATCTAGGGGATGACGTGAACTACGGCTGCATCCTAGCCTCTTCGTTGGTAAAGTTAAGGCATGGGCTATGAGATGTAAAGCATCCTCATCTTTCATCGGTGGTTTCCTCACGCCCTTATTCATGCAAGCGGGAGTGGTCCTTAGAGATTTCGACACTCGCCCGGATCGTGCTTATATGGATCAAGCTTACATGTCACTCACGGGTTCCCTAAGGCCTCCTCCAGCTGTAGGCTTCTATGCCTACTTGTTCAAGAACGACAAGAATGAGAAGAAGACGTGCATTCTCCCAAACCTCAGTTAGACCGCGATAGATAGCTTTGGCCAAATCGAATTCTTACCATCGGATGACGAGTGCTATGCACCAATTGGGGGAAGACAGCACCACCATTTCCAACATGCTCTCCCTCGGACTCCCCTCATACTGATGCCGAGATGCCAAGTAGCTTCGACCTCCCCAAGCTAGACTACGAGCCAAGGACCAAAACCAAGAAGTTCCTTGCCTCGGTTGTGGAAATCCAAAGGAAAGTCAATAAGTGGCAAGGGAAGATGATCAAGAAGTTGATGACGAAGGTCAAAAACCTCCAGAAGGACAGTAGCTATGAGATGAGGTTGAGTGATGAGCACGAAGCCTCAAGTAGGCATGTGCAAGCTAGACCCACCAGAGGAATAGTGATAAATAGGATTTTGCTTCCTTTTACCAATGTCCCAACACTATCAACCGAAAGCAGTACAGTGTATGGGGTATCAAACCATTTTGGGAGTGTTAGTGAACAGATCGGTCATATCAGTGTCATAGGTCAAGCTCGAAATAGATAAAGGTTGAGACTTTACTACTAAAAACGACTAGAGGATTGATCTTGTGTCACTCAAGACCATAAATAAGAGAACTTTANAAAAGGCTTGTTTTGAGTGACTTGTGGAGGGTAGACTTGGTCTTGGGGGTTAGCAACATTTTACTTCTATAAGAGAGGTTGTTATTTCCCTTATAGTTGTTGTAGTTGTTGTTGTAACCTCCTTGGCCACCCACGAAATTGACCACTTCTTCACACTCTTGAGCCTTAACTAGATCATCACACTCTTCTTGGTACTCACTAACAAAATGAACATGCCTTTGGTTAGAGGTCATGAGCTTATCCATCTTTTCATGTAGAGACTTTATCTCTTTCTTTGTATATTCATACTCACTTCCCCTTGGAGCTCTATCATAGTCTTCATTGTAATTTCCATCACTCAAGGCAAGATTCTCAACAAACTCTAATCCATCTTCTACTTCTTTTCCTAAGAAGTTTCCATTACTTTCTGTATCAAGAAGCATTCTAATCTTTGGAAGAACACCTCTATATATGGTGCTTAGTAGAGACTTTTGTGTGAAGCCATGATGAGGGCATTGCATTGTGTAGCCCTTGAATCTTTCCCATGCTTCATTGAAGGACTCATTGTTCTTTTGAGTGAAGCTAGAGATCTCATTCCTCAACTTGGCGGTCCTAGAGTTGGAGAAGAACTTGGATAAAAAGGCTTTCTTGCACTCATCCCATGTAGTGATAGTACCTTGAGGCAAAGTTTTCTCCCATTGCCTTGCTCTATCCCCAAGAGAGAAGGGAAAAAGTCTTAGCTTGAAGGCATCTTCACTCACACCATTCGTCTTGAATAAGCCACAAACTCTATCAAAGTTGTCCAAGTGATCTAGAGGATCCTCCATTGGCAACCCATGGAACTTGTCTTGTTGGACCATAGAGATGAAAGTTGGCTTTACTTCAAATGTGTTGTTTTGAACCGGTGGAGGTTGAATGCCATATCGATTTTGGTGAATAGTTGGAGCATCACCAGCCCCTATAGTCCTTCCTTGTCTAGGCGCATGCAAGGGGTTTCCATTGCCCCTAGGTGCTTGCTCATGCGCCATGTTCATAGGAGGAGCTTGATCCCTTTGTTTCTCTTCCATTCTCAACCTTTCTAGCCTTGTAGTTTCCCTTCTTGCAAGCCTAGCAACCCTTTCCAATTTATCAATGTCTTGAAAGCCTTGGAAGTTGTTGTCTCCTTGTGATCTCAAATGCATTCAAGGAAAAACTGAAATCTAGAAAAGTAAATGGTCAATAAGCAAAAAGATTACTTAGTCTCAAACCAAACTCAAATCTTAATGATCAATCAATCTCAATATGGCAACGGCGCCAAATTGAAACAAGCGTTTTTTACTTGCTAGCAATTCCTTAATTGCTCATATCATTGCAATATTTAAGGTATCAATCCATCTTGGGAGATGATTCACTAAGAATGCAAAGTCTAGTTTAAGCTAAGCTAAAATGGATAAATTCAAGTCACAAACAAGTATTAAAAGTGAGCTACGAGCTAAAAGAGATACTACTAAAGCAATAACTATGAAATTAAACCTTAATTGAAGCTAATCAAGAAACTAAGCAAGGATTACTACTAAGCAAGATTATCAATTATACTAAATCGAAACCTAGGGATGGAATCATTGATTTGGGAATCTAAAGGAACATTCTTGCAATCATTTAATTTATTAATCAAGCAAACTCTATACCTAGAACTCTTAATCAAGATAAGACCATGGTGTGTGGCTCAAATCCCTTTGTTAATTACCCCAATAAACTAATGATGTGTTAGCATTAGGATAATCAACAAGCATTAATAACAAGTCTAAATGGTATGATAAACACTCTAAACATCTAATTTCTTAGGCTAGAATATGTAAATCTCTTATTAAGTTGGTTCAAGCATTTCATCAAACACTTGGTGGGTGGATGAAATGCCTAAGTTCCCAAAATGGCAAAGATTAGCCATTTGGCATTAAGAACTACTTAATAAGAAGAGATTAGAAAGAATTCATCCTAGATTGCAAGATTGAACCAATAAAATTCTCTAAATCTACCCCATCCCTAAGTTCCTAAGGAAACTACTCACTAATCATGTTTAAGCCCATCAAATCAAAGATTAGAGAAAGACTAAACATAATTAAAGAAGATAAGCAAGAAATCTAAGAAAGATATTGCATTAAAAATAAATCCAAAGCATAAACAAGGTTTTTGCCAAAAATGGCTAAGAGTTAATGCTAAGAACAAGAGATAAAAAGATACTTAGAAAAATTAGGTCTAAAGAGTATTTATAGGGGGACCCATGAAAAGAAGGAAAAAGAGTTCGTCTGGGGTTGGATCGACGTGTTCGTCGATCTGATTCGTCGATCCAACACCCAAAATAAAAATGGATCGACGACTCATCGATCCTGTACGTCGATCCGGTTCGTGGTCTTGGCTCCTGGTTCGGCGTGGTACGTCGATCTGGTACGTCGATCCGACTCCCTGGAAATCTAGATCGACGAGACTACGTCGATCCATCTCATCGATCCATGCCCCTGGAAATCTGGATCGGCGAGCTTCGTCGATCTTCTTCGTCGATCTGCTGCCAAAAATCTTCTTCCTTCATCTCTTTGTTGCTTCTTGTCCCTCCAAGTGGTGTGCATCAATCTCCAAGTCCATCCTCAACTCTCAAGCGTCCTTTTTACCTAAAAAGGTCCCAAAACATGCAAAGAACTATGCAAAACATGCAAGAACACTCTAGGACTCTAAATGAACAAATGCAACACTATAATGCTATATTATACTCTAAAATGATGATAAACCTACACTATATGTATGCTAGAATGATGTAAAATATACACATATCAGTCATTGCAATATTTGAGGTATCAATCCATTTTGGGAGATTGATGCAATAAGAATACAAAATTCAATTTATGCTAAGCAAAATGGATAATTCAAGTAACAAGAGACAATTGAAAGCAAACTACAAGCTAAAAGAGACACTACAAGAGCAATAATAACAAATTAAGCCTTAATTACTACTAATCAAGCACTAAACAAGAGATTAACTACTAAGCAAGATTAACAAATTAACTAAAACGAAACCTAGGGATGGAATCATTGATTTGGGAAACTAAATGGACAATCTTGCAATCATTTAAACAACTAATCAAGCTAACTCTATGCCTAGAACACCTAAACAAGATTAAACCATGATGTGTGGCCTTAATCCCTTTCTTAATCACCCTAATGAACTAATGATGTTTTAGCATTAAGATAATCAACAAGCATTAAATTCAAGTCTAATTGGCATGATAAACACTCTAGGCAACTAATGTCTTAGGCTAGAAATGAAAATCTCTTATTAAGTTGGTTCAAGCATTTCATCAAACACTTGGTGGGTGTATGAAATGCTTATGATCCAAAATAGCAAAGGTTAGCTATTTAGCATTAGGAATCACTTAATAAGAAGAGAGAATGAAAGAATCTATCCTAGATTGCAAGATTAATCCATTAGAAAACCCTAAATCTAACCCATCCCCAAGTTTCTAAGGAACTACTCACTAATCATACTTAAACCCATCAAATCAAAGATTAGAGAAAGGTTAAACATGATTAGAGAAAGATAAAACAAGAAATCTAAGAAAGATATTGCATTAACTCAAAGATTCAAGCTTAAACAAAGTATTTGCCCAAAGTGGCTAAAAGTTTAAGCTAAGAACAAGAGAATAAAAGTTAAGGCATAAAATTATGTCTAAAATGTATTTATATTGAATAGTGATCGGACCGGGTCAACCCGGAACAAACCGGGTATTGACCCGGTTTTGGCTTGAAAAAGAGACCGCATCGGTTTGCCAAACCGATGGGCTCCAAACCGATGTGTGATCTCCGACGCGTCTCGGCCTGTCTGTCCGAGGTTGCTTGACCGATGGGAACTCTGGCGCGTCCGTCTCGGTTTGCAGTCCGAGGTGGCCAAACCGATGAAGTCTTTGGCATGTCCGTCTCGGTTTGCCAGTCTGAGGTGGCCAAACCGATGAAGGTTCTGGTGGCTTCGTCTCGAGCTGCTCCGCGCGTCCAAACCGATGGAGGCAAACCGATGAAGTCTCTGGCACGTCCGTCTCGGTTTGCAGTCCGAGGTGCTCCAATCCGAGGTGATGCCAGACAACTTCTGTCAATTTTTGTTTCGACTCTTCTTTGATCCGAACTCATCCCCAAAGCTCCAAATGGTTTCTTTAGCTCCAAATGTACCTGAGGAACACTCCAAATGCAACAAATATGCAAAAACTATGCAAAGACACCTTAGACTATAGATGATCAAAATGCAACACAATGATGCTTAAATATACTCTTAGATGATGAGAAACTTACACTAAATGAGTGATAATATGATGCAAAATATAGACATATCATCGCTTAACTCCAAAAATTTTGTTTTAGTTCATCGAGGCTGCGAACGAGGTGATCGCGGGTACAAAAGGGACGCGCGAGAAGACCAACGTCGTATTACCGAGGCGCGCCAAGATGTTGTTGCCCTTCAAGCCAAACTCGACGAGGTGGAGAGTAGGCACGCTGCCGAGCTGGAACGGGCCGAGGTTCGTGTAAAAAAGCTCGAGATGGAGAGAGACGACTTCAAGTCGAAGCGCAACAAAGCCGACAGTCTCGTTGGTCATCTTTCCGAGCAGAAGATAAAGAGGGAATCCGAACTCGCTTCCGTGAAGAGTCAGCTAACCGCGGAACGCGAACTACGCGAGATCGTCGTTGGAAAGGCTTGGAAGGCAGCGAGGCGGGAGCTTGCTGAGAAGTTCCAAGAGCGAGTGCACCGAGCCGAGGCGAAGATTGGGGAGCTGAAAGGCGGAGGCAGGACGAAGATCATTGACCTTGCTCAGGTGGAGAGCAACCTTCAGCTAATCGAGATCTTCCAAGGCGAGAATCCTCCCACGTTGGATGATGAGAAGGACACGTTGACCAAGTGGAAAAAGGAGCTTGTGGATGCTGATGCTGAGTTCGAACGTCTTGCGACTGGCCTCCGGGAAGATCTCAAGCTGTCCCCGGTTTCATCTTATTTTGGGCCCATTACCGTGGATGGGGAATCGATCGAGCTCCTGGGTTCGAGAGTTGGCGTTATGGATCCAGCGGGATCCAATGTTAACACCCCGGGAGTAGAAGCCTTGATTGTCGAGAAAACTCTCGAGCCGGAGACCGCGTTATCCCGAAAGGTGTCCGAAGAGAAGATCTCGGAGGTGTCCAAAGTTGCTTGAGCGACCGATCTGACTTGTATTTATTATGTTTTTGATGTTATGTTGCGCGGCCTTTCTCCCGTGCGCGCTTTCTATTTCGAACATGGTACTTTTATTTTTATTAAATGGTTTGGGATGCTTTGTTTTCTTTTTGAATTTTAACGAGGCGACGTGCTTGGATAGTAGTTGCCTGTTTCTGTTACGCGTAGATTGGGCCGAACGCGAATTTTCTCGAACGTTCGCTGCAAATGACAAATTCGACGTTTATCACAGTTGTTTAAAACCAGCGTTGCTTGGAAGCGAACCGTTTGCCGGGTTTGAGTCTGAACACATTTGGTCTTCTCGTACTCGATTGTGCACATCGAGCGGAAAAAATCCGGAGTGTTTTGGGAGACGAGCTGCGCTCAGGCGAGCCGCAGTGTCTTGGTTGTGAATTACCGTGGAGGATGTTTGAGAACTTCCTTTGCTTAGTGAGAAAGCAGGAGTTAGAATCCGTGAAGGATGTAATCGTTCGTCTGTTGTTGCCAACAACCGACGAGGCAAATTATAGAGTATTGAAGTGCAAGGTGGTTAAAGCGAAGTGTTCTTCTCTTATTATTAAAGCGAAGTGGTTACAAGGTGGGAGTATACGAGTATACGTACCCCACTCCCCCCCCCCATTTTGAAGGGGGGAGGGGGCAGTTGAACTCTTTATGATGCGAGCTGCCTACGTACCCCTTTCGGGGATCAAACCGCCCCATGATTACGATAGAATNCATCACAGCATTGACTTGTTCAGAAACCCACTTCTTCTTCTTTTTTCTTGGAACTATGTTCAAGAGAATTGCATTCATATCTCTGGTAAGCAATGCTCCTTCTTCATGACTCACACCGTTTGCAACCATTCTCTTGACATATCTTCTTAATGCAGGTGAAAGTTGGACTGCATCGACTAGGGGTAACTCAACCATTAGCTTACTCATCATCTCCTTGCATCTAGCTTCCTCTCTCTCCTGTTTAGATCTTCTGGGAGGCAGGGGGTAGGGTATCTTAGGCTTATACACCTTTTCCTCTTCAAGTTTGGAAGGTTCAGGTCGATCCAGCGAGGTCTGTGTAGGGTGTCGATCGACACTATGGAGGTGTCGATCGACACTGGCTTCTTGTGTCGAGGTTGCTTTTTCGATCGAGCCCGACACCTCGAATTCCTCTACCGGTGTCGATCGACACTCAGTGGTGTCGATCGACACTTGCTCTGCATCTGCAAGATCATCTTCATCAGCCTGAAACTCCACGATTTCTTCAGCATTCAGGCTCTCTTTCAGCACTGGTTGAAGGTTTCTTCCACTCTGAATCGTGATGGCATTCACATGGCGTCTCGGATTGGTATCAGTTTTCCCTGGAAGTAAACCTTCTTGCCTATGAACAGCTTCTGCGGTTTGAGCAACTTGTACATCCAGCTTCTTCATGTGAGAGTGTATGCTCTCAATCTTTCCATCCAGGTCTTTGTACACGACATCGATCTTCCCATTGAAGTCCACAGTCATCTTTTGTTGTCCCTCCAAGATTTGTTGAATCATGGACTCCATCTTATTGTCTTGAGAAGGAGGATTCTGGTAAAAAGACGAACCATAAGTTCTTTGAAAGTTGTTGCTCTGAAGGACTTCATGTAAGAAGAACCATAGCCTTGTTGATTGTTGAATCTCTGTCCTTGAAAACCAGCTCCATTGACATAGTTAACCTCTTCTTCCTCACGCTCAAAAATATCCACTTCCGCAGCAAACTTCACTTGCTTCTTCCCCATCGAGATGTCCAGCTTCTTGTTAACCTCAGCTATTTGGCTTCCTCCATTGGCTCCAGCGTTTTGTCTTCTTTCAAAGTCTGCATTCTTGGTGTTGTTGCTAGAGGCCGAATTCTCTATAAGCACCACTGCGTCTCCTGGGCATCTGGTGTTGAAGTTGCCATTACTTGATGCGTCTAAGGCCATCTGGTACCTCCAATCAATCCCGCGATAGAATATTCCGATAAGCTGTGGCTCGCTGAAACCATGGTGTGGGCAGTCCCTCTGGTACGATCTGAACCTCACCCAAGAAGCTTTGAATGCCTCAGTATGTCCTTGTGAGAATGTAGTGATCTTCATTCTCAGCTCCTCCGCTCTCGCATCATCAAAGAAATTGCATAAGAATGCATTCTTTGTGTCTTCCCATGTGGTCAAAGATCCTGGTGGCAATTGCTTCAGCCAGTATGATGTATCTCCAGCAAGCGAGTAAGGGAAAAGCTTGCAGAAGAGATAATCATATGTAACTCCATTGGCCTTAATGCTTGAAGCCAAGTCTTCGAATCTCTCGATATGATCCGTGGGGTGCTGTTGGGAAGACCATGGAAAGGATTCTGAGCTACGAGCTGGAAGTAGGCAGGCTTCAGCTCGAAGTCATTCCTTTGAAATGCAGGAGGACGGATCGCAGCTCTATTAGCATAGAACTGGTCTGAGCGGTTGTACTCGCCTAATGTTCTTACACGTCCAGCTTCTGCAGGTGCGATTTGCATCGCTGGTTCGACTATGACGGCGCCAGCCTCATCAAGTCTCTGTCCTTGGGCGTTCCTTCTGTTGCCCTGAAGGTCGAACAAGTTGCCTTCCGCGTCGCGTACTAGAACCACAATGTCTGCCATCTCTGTCTGCGCACGGTGTCGATCGATGCTAGATGTGTCGATCGACGCTGAGGTAAGGTGTCGATCGATGCTCTTCGTGTCGATCGACGCTCGTGCAGATGCTCGGTTTGTGCGTTCGAGATGACCGAGCTCCTGGTTCAATGGGATTAATTCCTCTTCCTTGTTGCTTCTGGTACTGGGCATGCACCTGAAACCAAAGATTAGAAACTAAATCAGTAACAAAAACAAAAATAAAAACCTAGACAAAATTGTAATACTAGAAATCTGTAGGCAACTAATCTCCTTCCCCGGCAACGGCGCCAAAATTTGATATGGGTCAAATTTACCCTAAAGCAACTCTCTCAAATTAAGAGATCATGGTAGTATTTAGGGATCGAATCCACAGAGAAGGGATAGTCACACAGCAGTTTTCTATGTTTGAATTAAGCTAAGTAGAAATAATAAAAAGTAAAGAAAGCAGGTAATTAAAAGCGATGTAAGTTAGGGAGACGAAACGCTAGGTTCAGAGAAATTCTCAGGTGATCTAAATTTCAGGTCTAGACAGAATGTTAGGAATTATTAAGCACTGTTCTTGAACTCGAAACACAACAATAAAATCAACCAACTCTCGCTGCGAAGACTTTCTATGTCTAAACCCTAGAATTCCAAATCTCTTTGCAAATCCTATCAATTCAAACAAGCATTAAAGTTCAGGTTCGATTGTTAACAAAATCCTAAACCAAATCTCTTTGCGAATAGGTATTTTGCTCATCTAACATTAGTTCAGGCAATCAATAATACTCTCGCATCTATTAATTAACCTAAGATCAGATTCTAGGTCGCGAAGCTAGAATAAGCATTAAACACAAATCCAGATGAAGAACTCTAATGATTTTATCCTAACAATTTAATTCGACCTAACAATTCATCAATCACCTTTGAAAAACCCTAAACCTAACAAGCAAACTACTCAGACATGATTAATGAAACAGAAATCATAATTTGAATAGAAAGCATAAAAGAAATCAATAGAAGAAAATAAAGGAGTTCCAAATTTGCTCTAAAGGAGACAAATTCTTCTCTCCAAAAACCTAAACTTCTATGATTCTTAAAGTATGAGAATGTGCCTAAACAATGGCTGAAAAACTATATTTATAGGCCTAGGTACGAGCTGGACACTTTTGGAAATAAGGAAAACTGTTTTGGGCAATTTCCTTTTCTTCAAAACTTGTAAAGTCACGACCAGTTTCTGGAAATCTTGGGTGTCGATCGACACATGAACAGTGTCATTCGACACTCTTCATCAATCTTCAATCCGAGTTCATCTTTTCAGCAGCTTGTTCCACAATGCTCCAAAATGCTCCAAAATCTCCAATTATGCTCAAAACGTAGATGAACCTGCAAAGACTCTAATAGGACTCTAAAACTAACAAAAGACTCTATAAAAACACTTATATCATGGTCCAAAAACGGGTAAAAACCATGATATATCAACTTGCAGTAGTTTTATTAGGGTAAAACCTGAGCCTTATCAAGTTTTTGGCGCCGTTGCCGGGGAAGTAATAGCTGCCTACGGAATCTAGTACTAGGATTTTGACTACGTTTTCTTTTTATTTTGTTACTAATTTAGTTTCCTAACTTTTGTTTCAGGTGCATGCCCAGTACCAGAAGCAACAAGTAAGAGGAACTAATCGCATTGAACCAGGAACTAGGCCGTTTCGAACGTACGAACCGCAAGTATGCTCGAGCGTCGATAGACACAGAGAGCATCGATCGACACCCCACCTTAGTGTCGACCGACACCGCCTGTATCGATCGACACCAGACGCAGATCGAGATGGCATAACCACTGATCCTAATGCGCAACGAGGCAGGCGACCTTGTTGACCTACAAGGCAATAGAAGGAACGCCCAATGTCAGAGAATTGATGAGGCTGGCGCCGTCATCATAGAACCAGCGATACAAGATGCCCCTGCAAAAGTTGGACGTATGAGAACACTTGGCGAATACAACCGCCCAGACCAGTTCTATGCTAATAGAGCTGCGATTCGTCCTCCTGCATTTCAGAGGAATGACTTCGAGCTGAAGCATGCCTACTTCACATTGGTGGCTCAGAATCCCTTCTATGGTCTCCCTAATGAGCATCCGATGGACCACATTGAGAGAATTGAGGACCTCGCATCAAGCATCAAGGCTAATGGAGTGACCTATGATTATCTCTTCTGCAAGCTGTTCCCTCACTCGCTTGCTGGAGAGGCATCATATTGGTTGAAGCAGGTGAATCCAGGATCCTTAACTACTTGGGAAGAAACAAAGAATGCATTCTTATGCAACTTCTTTGATGATGCAAGAAGTGAAGAACTGAGGATGAAGATCACTGCATTTTCTCAAGGACCCACTGAAGCATTCAAAGCTTCTTGGGTGAGATTCAGATCATACCAGAGGGATTGCCCACATCACGGTTTCAGCGAGCTGCAGCTTAACGGTATCTTTTACCGAGGGATCGATTGGAGATATCAGATGGCTTTAGACGCTGCAAGCAATGGCAACTTCAACACCAGATACCCAGCTAACGCGGTGGTGCTTATAGAGAATTTGGCCTCTTGTAACAGCAAAAAGAACGCGGACTTTGAAAGGACACAACAAGCTGGTGCAAATGGAGGAAGCCAAATAACTGAGGTTAACAGGAAGCTGGACCTCTTGATGGGAAAGAAGCAAGTTCACTTCGCTGCCGAAGTAGAGTCCTTTGAGCCAGAGAAAGAAGAAGTCAATTACATCAATGGAGGTTCAATGACAGAGATTCAACAATCAGAAAGGCTATGATTCTTCTTACCAAAAGCCTCCATTCCAGAACAACAACTTCCAGAGAAGCTATGGTTCTTCTTCTTACCAGAAGCCTCCTGCACAAGACAATAAGATGGAGGCTATGATGGAACAGCTTTTAGAAGGGCAACATAAGATGACAGTGAGCTTTAATGGGAAGATTGACACATTATATCAAGATGTGACTGGAAAGATGGACGCCATGTACCAAGACTTTAATGGGAAATTCGAATCTCTGAACAACCATGTCAAGAAATTGGATACTCAAGTTGCTCAAACTGCATAAGCTGTTCGTAGGCAAGAAGGTTTCCTTCCAGGGAAAACTGATACTAATCCAAGACACCATGTCAATGCCATCACGACAAGGAGCAGAAGCAAGCTGGAACCAGAGAAGAAGAAGAATCTAAGTGCTGAAGACCTTGTAGAGTTGGAGGAAATCGCCAAAGAAGCTCCAGACGCCCCTGCAGATCCAGTGTCGATCGACACAGAAGAAGAGTGTCGATCGACACCCGAAGAACATCGCGAAGTCGAGAGCTCGAACCCGTGTGTCAATCGACACAAGGCTGGTGTCGATCGACACAAGGCTGGTGTCGATCAACACCATGCCCAGACTTCACCAAATCAATCTGAACCTTCCAAACTTGCAGAAGAAAGGGTGTACAAACAAAAAATACCCTATCCCCTGCCTCCCAGAAGATCTAAACAGGAGAGAGAGGAAGCCAGATGTAAGGAGATGATGGATAAGCTGATGGTTGAGCTACCTTTAGTTGATGCAGTCCAACTTTCACCTGCATTAAGAAGATATGTCAAGAGAATGGTTGTAAATGGTATAAGCCCTGAGGAAGGAGCATTGCTTACCAGAGACATGAATGCAATTCTCTTGAACATAGTTACAAGGAAGAAGAAGAAGGTGTGGGTTTCTGAACAAGTCAGTGCTGTGAGTCAGAGGAAGATTCCAGAGAAGCTACCTGATCCAGGAAATTTTGTGCTAGATTGCTCAATCTCAACAGGAAGGTTTCCTCGTTCTCTCTGCGATCTAGGTTCAAGTATCAACTTGATACCATACTCTGTTGCTGTTAGATTTGGAATGACTGATTTCAAGCCAAGCAGAATCTCTCTTATCCTAGGTGATCGATCAAAGAGATTCCGAGAAGGTGTCTTAGAAGATGTTCCCCTGAAGGTTGAAGGCTGCGTAATTCCCACAGACTTTGTGATTCTGAAGTACGATGAAGAACCTACAGATCCTCTTATTTTAGGAAGATCATTCTTGCCTTCAGCTGGTGCAATCATTGATTTTAGGAAAGGGAAAATGGAGCTTGATTTGGGAGATTTTGTCATGAACTTTGACATGGACAAATTAAGAGGACCATTCACCATTGATGGTCAAGCTTTTTCAGTAGAGATGTCCGTAGATGAAGGTCCAATCATGGAAATTTCGGATGCCATTACTGCTGGGTATGGCAAGGAGTTGGATTCTACAGAGCAAGTGAACAAACTGGTTGTTCAAGAGGCATTAGCTGAGAATTCTGAGAAAGTTGTGGAGCTTGAATATTGGAGTGAAAATGATCATATCTTCAGGACTTTGGGCGAGGATGAAGGTCTAAACAATGCCAAGTTGATGGAGGAAGACATTTTCATCATGGAAGCAAGGATTGCGGAGCTGAATTGCAGAAAAAGTGCCGAAATTCGAACTGAGGATGTGGTGTCGATCGACACCAAGAGCGTCGATCGACACCCTACACGGATCACACCAGAAGCTGCTTCAAATCCACCACCAGTGGTCAAACATATGCCTCCTGGAATCAATTCCAAACCTCCTGATCTTGTCAATAAAAAATTTAAAGATTCAAAAGGTGTTTCACACTTATACAAGCCACGAGATTCTCGTAGAGGGCTTGGTGTCTCTTCTGATTATGCTGCAGGAAAACGAAGTTTCCCACCCGAACTCAAGTCCCACCCTGCTGCTGTTCCTCATTTCCTTGGTCGCTCTCATGCACCTACTGCCTATACACCACCTTGGATGAGAAGACATTCGTCTGGGAAACATTCGATGCCACCCTCTGATCCACCAGACGTCTGAACCCCGACACAGTCAAGCTAATGACTGAAAACGAGCGCTGAGTGGGAGGCAACCCACTATTAGGTATGTTTTTCTTTTTATTTTCGTTTTGTTTTTACTAAGTCCTAGTTTCAGTCAGTTCAAAAAGGCGACATTGGACTCAACTCAGACCAGTGTCGATCGACACCCCCTGTGTCGATCGACACCACGCGCAGACGAAGGTAAGTCTTCTATCTGCTCTTTTCAGTTGTTTCTAATATTTCTTTTAGCCAACTTTGGGCTTGATAACACTGGGGACAGTGTTGTTTAAGTCTGGGGGAGGTGATTACTGACTTTGTGTTTTGTTTTGAGAGTCAGTTGAGTCTGTCAAAAATTTGTTTTATTGACTCAAAATCAGTTGGAACTTTCAGTTTTTCTAGGAACTAACCACAAAATGTTGACACTTGTAAGAACCATTGCTATACTAGTTGATTGCAGGACTTACTAAGTAGAAACCTGCAAGTGGAATCAGTCTAACAGGGCGAGTTCAGATCCCCTTATAAGAACTAGGTATGCACATAACTTGATTCCTCTTTCAGTCCGAATAGATAGGCAATTGCAGTCTCTCCTTGATCTTCCCTTGAGAATAGAAAAGAAAGAAAAAAAAAGAGTCTAAGTCTGGGAATAGTGCCTTTGTCATGAGCCTGTCTCCTCAAAAGGAACAATATTAGTGATGCCCTTTAACACGTCTCCTCACAAGGAACACAAGTAGAGAGTAGCACTATTTCCAGAGATCCCAAAAGAATAAGAAGAGTCAATGAAAAGATCTTAGAACACCCTGAAAATGGGCAGAAGTTGACTCATGGAAGAGAAAATAGGAGAGCTGTATGAAGAATATCTTGTTCATGCACTAAGGAAAGGCAAAGAATCTGTAAAGTTCTGTGGCAATACCATTGTTAGAGTTCGAAATTTTACCAAGGAAATGGTCTGGATCCAAACTGGGAGATTGCTAAGCTTGTGGTAAGTACGCTGAAATTTCCTAAGGTTGGCTCTATAACATGTGGATTCAAGAAGTGTTAATCAATGTGGCGTTCTGAAGAGGTACTCGAAAGTTTCTGTTTTCAAACCTCTACTTCATTCTATGTTTCTGTTTTGCTTGAGGGCAAGCAAAAGCTAAGTCTGGGGGAGTTGATATATCATGGTTTTTATCCGTTTTTGGACCATGATATAAGTCTTTTTATAGAGTCTTTTGGTATTTTTAGAGTCCTTTCAGAGTTTTTGCAGGTTGGACTACGTTTGGAGCATAATTGGAGATTTTGGATCATTCTGGAGCATTGTGGAAGAAGCTGCAAAGTGATGAAATCAGAGAGCCAGATTTTGGAATGAGTGTCGATCGACACTAATCGTGGATTCCTAAAACCGCCTGATTTTACAAGTCTTGAAGAAAAAGGAAATTTGCCCAGAAGATTTCCTTATTTACAAAAGTGCTCCAGCTCGTGTTTTAGTCTATAAATATAGTTTTTCAGCCATTGTTTAGGCTACACATTATTTTTAGAGAGAGATTTTTAGAGCGATTTTAGAGAGAAGAATTTGTCTCCTTCAGAGCAAATTTGGAACTCCTTTGTTTCTATTGATTTCTTTTATGCAAACTATTTTATTCATGATGTTTTTTTTATTCACCATGTCTGAGTAGTTTGCTAGTTAGGTTTAGGGTTTTTCAAATGTGATTGATGAATTGTTAGGTCAAATTAAATTGTTAGGATAAAATCATTAGAGTTCTTCATCTAGATTTGTGTTTAATGCTTATTCTAGCTTCATGACCTAGAATCTGATCTTTTGTTAATTAATAGATGCGAGAGTATTATTGATTGCCTGAACTAATGTTAGATGAGCAAAATACCTATTCGCAAAGAGATTTGGTTTAGGGATTTTGTGAACAATCGAACTTGAACTTTAATGCTTGTTTGAATTGTTAGAATTTGCAAAGAGATTTGGGATTCTAGGGTTTAGACATAGATAATCTTCGCAGCGAGAGTTGGTTGATTTTACATTAGTGTTTCGAGTTCGTGAACGGATCTTCATTATTCCTAACATTCTGTCTACACCTGAAATTTAGATCACCTGAGAATTTCCCTGAACCTAGCGTTTTGTCTCCTGAATTTACAAAGTCTTTTAAATTGCTTTCTGTCTTTTAATTTAATCTTTTTACCTAGCATAATCTGAATTTAGAAACCTTATAGTAGCATCTACTTCCCTTGGGATTTTGATACCCCTTATACTACGATTGCATTTGCTGTGCACTTGCAGTAGTTTTATTAGGGTAAAACTTGAGCCCTATCACCCAGGCCCACGAAGATGGCCGAAGTCACGCTTACCCTAGAAGACGTTGCTTCGCGGGAGGGGCCGCCGCCAAGGGAAGATAAAGAAGAATCTACGGAAGATAGCCCGAGATCTTCATTTAGATTTACGAATAGATATGTATAAATAGGATCCTAAGCTCGTTGGGAGGGGGATCAGCATTTTTTACCAGAAATGACTTGTACCCTAAAAGCTTATCAAAGCAGCTTGAATAAAATCACCGTCTTCGGATCTTCGTGTCGTATTTAACTTAGAATCTTTTCGTCCTCTTTTATTTTGATTAACAGATTTTGTATTGTGCAAAATCCAGCACGCACAATTAGGCGCTAGAAGGAGGGGGGCTAAAAAGAATTCTCACACCGAAAGCCGACGCGAACCAGGTTCGGAAAGATGACCACCGGAGTGTCCGACGTCGACACCACCACCGGAGCGAGGAACGTCACCGACAGAACCGAAGTAAATCATCCCGCGGAAGACGAAGCGCCTAACGCTCAACGAACTCCGGCGCAAACCGAGGCGATCTCCGCATCTTTGGCCGAGATGAAAGACATGATGACGGTGCCAACAAAGAAGATGGCAGAGCAAGGCAAAACCCTCGAGAACCTTACAACGGAGAGTCAAGCCCACAGCCGACATATCGGGAGCCTGACTCCTATGATGAATCCATCTGGCAGGCTTAGGAGGCTCGGCCTCAATCCAACCGCGCTCAACTTCGCAACTCCGGGAGCAAACGGACGAGCAGGAGGCTCGGGAATTCTCGAGACGCATCACCTCTCCGGAGAACGGACTCCCGCGGACACGAGGCCCAACATCACCCAACCACCGCATCTGATCCGAAGAGGCGTAGGCGAGCGAAATCTGCGGCTTTGTGGAACCCTAGGCGAACCCAACGACGGCTCGGAGGCCATAACAGGAACTGGAGAAGAACGAGTCGATGCGCCGACTTCGCAACCAGACGAGGCGACCATCACCGCGGCTCGACGAGTGATAACACGTTTTTGCTGTGTTTGTCAAACATTAAGCTTGCTCATGTAATTGCAGTACTTAAGGGTCTATCCAATTTGCAGAGTTGAAGGATACTAAGAATACAAGAACTTTTGGTAAAGCTAAGCAAAATCGGATTAAATGGGTGAATAAGCCGAAATAAAATACTTAGGACGATCTACTGAACCTAAAAACTATTTTAAAATGACGACCAAGGGATTAAACAATTAGAATGCTACTTTAAAGGATTAAAAAGCACGACTAAGTTGACCAAAAAAAAAAAAAAAAGCACGACCTCTAATTTTAGAAAATGCAAAACTAAGGACTAACAAAACAGGAAATTGCCTAAGACTTGGAACGAATTTTAAGAGATGGAAATAAAAATCTACTGACTCTCAAAGTCTACCAGGGTGCGAAATATGATACTAGGGAATTTCTAAAATACTAGCAAGAGCAAGAACACAACTTTATGAAACAAAAAAGCTTTAATGCAAGAAATAAACAACTAAATGGTTTTAAGCTAAAAGACTGAAATATTAAACTAAAGGAGGATGATTTTTATGTTTTCAGATGATAAGAAATGGATTCACGATTTGGGGATCAATTTAGAGGGTTCAAGATTCAAGTTTTGGGTTTTAAAAACATAGATCTACACTTTTGTGCTTTCTCTAAGCCTTGAGAAGCTTAAGCTAGTTTCATCCATGGCGTGTGGTATGAAACCTTCCTCATCCCTTCCTCCTTACCCATTGATCGTGGAGGAAAGAAATGATGAGAAGCATGATGCATAGATCTCAAAAAGTGGCTTAACTAATCCCCTAAGCAACCATGGCTTTTGGGAAAGGATAAATTAGTCTCTTGGATTTGGATTTAAGGGATCTCCTAAATCTGTCTAGGACAAGGAAATCCCTGGATCAAAAATGTCTCTCTCGAGATCCTCTAGGTTTTAAACGCCCAAATCCAAGAAGAGAATGGTTTTAAGAACAAGAAAAGTCCAAAGCTTAAACCTTTAAAACCCTTAATCACCCCAAACCGAAAACCCACAAGATTACTACTCACTAAGCATAATCAAAACGCTTGAAAACGTAAAAGAAGGAAAGCTAAACATGATTTAAAAGCGATTAAACAAAGTACTTAAGATAAACTTGAAAGATTAAGGTTTTCTAAAACATAAAAAGCTTAAAAGACTAACAATGGTGGTTTTGCTCAAAGAAGGAGGAGACAAAACGCAAATTTCGGATCCTTTGCCAAAAATAGGTCAAGGTCCTTTTATACAAAAAGGGTAATGGTCCCCTCACTAAACTTCAAAATGTGAGCTGTCCGGATAAGGCTAGAGATCGACCTTGGTCGTCGATCTCTTACTCGATCTTGGCAGTCGCCTAGTCGTTCCAACGGCAGAGATCGGGTGCCTCTGTCGATCGTCTACTCGATCTTCGGATAATCCAGTCTTGAGCTCGATCTGGCTCTCGTTCTACTTCCGTGTCCGTGCTCATGGTCGATTATCTTGGTCGATCTTTGACCTCGGTTTTTCTTCCACGGAAAGGCCTCGTGACTCGATCTTGTGGTCGATCTTCTCAAGATCGACCTGCCTGTCTCGATCCTTAGCTCGATCTCGGATCTTCCTCTTGATGCCCGAGTTCTCCCAAGTGTCCATAGACTCCATTTTTATCCTCAGCTTGTCCACGCGTTCTCCAAAACTCCAGTGTATCCAAAACAACCTGAATATGATGCAAGAATGCAAGAAACATGCAAATGCTAATGCAAAATGCTTTAGGACCTAAAATGGAACAAACGCTACAATATCCCTAAGTATGAATGCAATATGTATGCAATTTATGTCCTAAATGCAAGCTAAATGTATGAAATATATGAATACATCAACTCCCCTAAACTTGCCTTTTGCTTGCCCTCAAGCAAACAAAATCCGAGCTAGGGAGAGAGGTTTACAAGTGGGAGCTCAATATCCATGGTTGCTAACAATAATGATCAACTCAACATCCTAGTTACTAATTCTAAGATGCATGTGAATCTGTTCTACTCCAAAAGAGTTAACCATGCTCATTTCAACATTCAAATGCACTAAGAATTCAATCTAAACAAGTCTCCCTATCAAGCCAACTCTTTAACATTCATTAAGTGTGAAACCGGGAATCATGACATTGCAAGGAAAGTAAATTCATTTGGCTAAGGGACTGGGTTTTTGAGATAAAAATGATCTCAATTCATCCGGTTTTGCATTTAAGTAAGGGTAACGCTCAAAAAGGATTGAACCATATGCATAATGCTAAAGGTAAGAAACAAGTGATGCATACAAGCATAGATTTCCATCTACCCGAAATGCTATCAATGATCCTATACCCCTCTCTTTCATTTTCTTTTTTCTCACTCAACCCTCTAGAATCTACCCTTTCCCCAAGGCTCTTTGTGCCTTGCTAAACCCTTTGAATTTCAAACACATTTTCTCCTTTTTCAAGGCTCTAAGGGGAACTTCTTCAACCTATTACTCTCGGCGAATGGAGTAGCCTTATCTCAACAACTTAGCTCTTTTTCTTAACTCTAGATGGCCTTCTTTCTTTTCTAACTTGGCCTTTTGGCTCTTTTGATTTTCTTCTCTTTTTCTTAAGACCACCTAGCAAAATTTTTTTTTTTTCTTTAATTACACAGAGCTATTCTTTTTAAAACCCAAGACTCTCCATTTCAAACCAAGTTTTCCCCTTAGTTTCATTATTCCCTTATCCAACGCCTCTTTCTTTCCACATCTTCCACAAAACACCAAGTAGTACCACGGCCAACAAACCCCCAAATCCTAAGCCTAAAGGTAGCCTCAAAATGCAAGGCTAGAATCTACATGAAAACCAATACTTGTCGTCCCAAACCTAACACTTTATGCTAGGTTCAATCAAAATAAAGCCTCACAAGTAATCACACAAGAACGTTTGGATTCAAAGGAGGTTGGTTTAAGGTAGGGGTGCTACTTGAGCTAGCAAAAGGGTGGCAAAGTGGATAAGAAAGCTCAAGTATTTTAAATCCATGAATTACTTTCAATGCAAGCATGATAATTAAATGTCAAAATTCGGTTTAAGTGAGTAGAGTTGGCTTTCAATTTCAAGACCTATTTTCGACTAAAGACTAGTGACAAATGAGGTGGTCCAAGCATGGTTCTTCCTTACTTTCAATTCCATTCACAAGCATCAAACAATTAAGAACTAGGGTGTTGAATTGATCACAAAAGTTAACAACCTACTTGGATTAGCTCATCATTGCTCCCTATGTAAATGAATGCAATCCTAAATGATAAAAGTTCTAGACTCAATCCTAAAATATTCTACAATGTAAATGCAAGCAACATGAATTTTTTTGAAATTTTTGAAAATCTTTCTTATTTTTTTTGTATTTTTCTATGCACTTAGATGGATGCATGAAGACTCAAGATGCAAACACAAAATAAGATTCAAATAAAACATGTCAAAGCACACATTCTCCCCCAAACTTGAATGACAATGTCTCGGTGTCAAACAAGTCCAAGAGGAGACCAAAATCCAAAGCAAAAACAAAAGGATGCATGGTATTTACAATGGTTGGTGTTTTGGTACCTCAATCTTGCAAGGAGGAGGAGGTCGGTGAGGATGAATCTATGGAGATTGGAATCGTAGATGTGCTTCCAAACGCCAAGTAGCATGCCTCATCCGGTGGCAAGAACTCAAGTCCTTCGAGGCAGTCTATTAGCACGCCGTTCGGGCTTGGGATGATATAGGCATTCCCTTCACCCTGCTTGTTCTTGAAGTAGTAAGCGAAAGTGTTTGGAGCTGTCCGGATAAGGCTAGAGATCGACCTTGGTCGTCGATCTCTTACTCGATCTTTGCAGTAGAACGCCTTCCTTTGCTCGATCGCCTTGTCGTTCCAATCTTAGAGATCAGGTACCTCTGTTGATCGTCTACTCGATCTTTGGGTGATCGAGTCTTGGACTCGATTTGGCTCTCATTCTATATTCGCGTCCGTGCTTGAGTTCGATCATCTTGGTCGATCTTTGACCTCGATCTTCTTCCACCGAATGGCCTCGTGACTCGATCTTGTGGTCGATCTTCTCAAGATTGACCTGCATGTCTTGATCCTTAGCTCGATCTCGGATCTTCCTCTTGATGCACGAGTTCTCCCAAGTGTCCATGGACTCCATTTTTATCCTCAGCTTGTCCACGCGTTCTCCAAAACTCCTGTGTATCCAAAACAACCTGAATATGATGCAAGAATGCAAGAAACATGCAAATGCTAATGAAAAATGCCTTAGGACCTAAAATGGAATAAAAGCTACAATATCCCTAAGTATGAATGCAATATGTATGCAATTTATGTCCTAAATGCAAGCTAAATGTATGAATTATATGATTACATCAACGAGGTGGAGCTTCGGGAGATAGCCTCGACTCGGAGCAAGATCAAGACCTGACTGAGGAAGAGGAGAATCTTCAGTGGGTCGAGCAGGCGCACTATCAAGATGAGCCCCGAATGACAAACCAAGGCATAGTCGCCGAGCCCAACTCGACGACCCGAGGTGGCGCCCTCGATCAGATCCGAGCTGACTTGGCTTGAGCGAACGCGGAGGTGAGAGCGATTCGATCACAAGTGCACAAGGCGACGAGCGCGACACCCGAAATTGACCTGATGCTCGAGGAAGTCCAGATGACACCGTTCACAGCGCGTATCACTGAGGCTAGAGTATCGGACCCCGGAATAATCCGCCTCCCAACTTACGAGGGGACTACAGACCCGAAGGAACATATCAGAGCATTTCGCACGGCCATGGCACGATCTAACCTCAGAGAGAACGAGCGAGATGCAGGCTACTGCCTTCTGTTCGTCGAAAACCTCCGAGGACCGGCACTCGAATGGTTCTCTAGACTCGAATGGAATTCGATCGGCAACTTCAAAGACCTCTGCACAGAGTTCATGAAACAGAACTCGATGTTCATGAACCGAGGTGTATCCGACGCCAACCTTTGGACATTATCCCAAGGACCGACCGAGCCGCTGAGAGCTTTTATGGGACGCTTCAAGGCAGTAATGTCAAAAGTAGGAGAAGTAAGCGACAAAGAAGCGCTCTAAGCATTGAAAAAATCCTTGTGGTACAAGTCGGAGTTCCGGAAAGAAATTTGGCGCAACAAATCTCAAATGATTCAAGACGCCATGCATAGGGCATCAGATTTCAAACTTGAGGAGGAAGAGTTCCAAATCTTGGACCAACGTTTCGGACCAACAAAATCAACGAACAAGAATCAAGGGGTGGCGAACCAGCCGAGCCATTCAAGGAATCGCCCGAGGGACCAAACTTCAGCGGGGCATACAACTATCATATCAGCGCCGAGCAAGGAATCGGGCGAGGCTGAGTAAGAACGAACGGAAACACATGGACTAGGAACTCGAGTTCATATGACGAAAAGGCCTACTGCAAAATCCACAAGACCTACGGGCACCTAACGGCCAACTGCCGAAGTCTGGGAGGCAAGCTAAGGGCAAAATTCTTAGCCGGAGAGCTAGGTAATTCAGTCAGCCTAAAGGATCTCGAACACGAGAAGCTCGCCGATGCCGAGCAGGAAGAAGCCGAGCCAGAAGTCCGACCAGGAAGTCCACCGAAGCGAGGAAGAACAAACAATAGCACATCAGAGTCTGGCGGGTCTCGCCAAAGAATAAACATGATTATGGGAGGATCGGAATACTGCAGAGACACGGTATCCGCGATCAAAGCCTTTCAACGAAAAGCCGAAGCCATCATCAATTGGTCCGCGCAGAGCAGAAATCCCAATGATATCATCACGTTCGAAGAAAGGGAAACGACGGGCATAGACCGACCGCATAGCGATCCCCTGACGATCGAACTCATAGTGAAGGATCACGAAGTGGCTCGGGTCCTGATCGATACCGGGAGCTCGGTGGACGTCATCTTCCGCGAGACCCTCACAAAAATGGGAGTCGATATGTCCGAAATAATACCGTTCCCGAGCCCGTTGACCGGATTTTCCGGAGAAACGACTATGACAATCAGAACGATCAGACTACCAGTCCTAGTAGAAGATGTAACTAAGAACGTTAATTTCTCGGTAACCGAAGGTCCCCCGGTGTACAACATTATCATGGGAACGCCATGGATCAACTCGATGAGGGCCGTAGTCTCGACTTACCACCTCTGTTTGAAATTCCCTGGAACCAACGGGATCCAAACGATTTGGAGAAATCAGAAGGAATCCCGGATATGCTTCATGACCGAGCACAAGCTTAGGAATCCTAAAACCGAGGCGAAAGGAAAGACCGTTCATAAAAAAGTAAAATCAATGGAGAAGCTGTCTAGCTCAATAACGGGATGTAATATCAGGTTAACACCACGATATTCTCCCTAGGTATTCTTTGTCGGGCAGGCACAGCGGCGTGTAGCCGATATAGGACGAAACCCAAGCTAGACAACCATCACGGTGGTCACATATCGGGAACAAACCGATATCCGTATCGTCAATCACACCATATCGGAGTCAACCCGATATGGTCGTCCAGGTAATAGGGTATTTAGGCTTGGCCAATCCGAAAAAGCGCTCAAGTTATGGCCCACTTTTTCGGATAAGGCAAGAATACTTGGTTGGGGTTAACCGACAATTATCTCCCAAACCAAGAAACCCTAGTCAACCCTTTCTTTCCCCATGTCTCCTTTTTTATAAAAACCCTCGCCTCTTTCGTTTTCATTCCCCATCACTCTCAATCATAGAAAATTGCTTTAGAGTTTTTATTTCGCAAAGTCGAGTTTGAGCATTCATCCGAGGATTTTCGCAAATATAGATCTATGGTAAAATGTTAATAGATGGCGATATGTTTGATAATCTCTTAGAGTTGTTCAGATTCGCTGCATTAGGGATTGAGAGTAGATGGAGAAACGTTTTTTTTTAGGCAGATTTCGCGTAAAAACTTAGGTTTTTTGTTTTGGTTTTTCTGAATTTCGGCACATCTATTTGTGAGAATAACTCCATAGCTAATCTCTTTTGAAGTGTCGAGATTCTAGAAGACCCTTTTCCACCTTTTTGTTTAAACGCAAGCTTGTCTAAAAATCTGGATTTGTGAAGAACAACTTATAAGCAACACTCTTTATTCTTCGCAATTTAGACTCTTCCCCGATCTACTAATACTCAAATTTGTTTGCTTGGGTCTCTTTAGTCATGAATAGAGTTGCCTTAGGTTTAAACATACATGCAAGATAGTCTCTGTTCTTAGAGCTTTTCCTTGTACTTACACACTTCCGTGTGTTTTTGATTGATAGGTACAATGGTAGGAGTAACAAGAAGCGGAGCTGTTCTGGGGAGATCAAGGGAATACCAAACAAAAAAGAGAGAAGGAAAGAGACCAGTTGGAGAATCCAGCCGAGCGGCGATTGTACGCTCACCCACACGTGCATCGGGAAGAAGAAGTACGGGATCCCAACATACCCTGGCCGAAATGCGTACATCATTCAGGTGAATGGAGTTCAAGGCCACACGCTACCCCCATGAAGAAACTATGATGGAATTAGGCATCTACGAGGACTGCCAGATCCTCTTCAACGCAATGGGCCTGAAGAAATTTATGGAAAACGCTTATGCGTCCCATGACGAAGCGACCTTCCAGTTCCTTGCAACACTAGAAGTAACGTTCTACTCGTTTGGAGAGATTACTCAGGAGGAAGTCGGAGATGGGCACATTCGCTTCAAGTATGGAAACGATACTCACCGAATGACGTTTCGGGAGCTGGAGTCGATATTTGGGTTCAGCCAAGGCGATATGCGCGAAATGTCCCTGAATATAGAAAGGGAGGAGCTGGAGGCACTGTGGATGCACATTGGGGTAGGGACGTACAAACCAGGAGTGAACAAGAGCACCAGGATAAGACACCCAGCCTTGAGGTATGTGCAAAGAGCTATTGCACATACTTTCTTTGCAAGGAAGGAATGCGGAGCTGTCCTGACAAAGGAACTGGAGATAATGGACGACGGCCTGGTGGAGATCATTCAAGAGACGCGGAATGAGTTTGAACTGAGGGGAAGCAGAAGGAGCACCGGGTTGATCACGTTATTGATGAAGGAGCTTCTCCACTACAAATAGTGGATGATATCCACACCAAGCGACAGGCCTCAGATAGGCTGTGGAGGAGTTGTATCTGCTATCTTGAAAGGGGCTGGCATTGATGTCGAAGAGCCAACTCACGGAATCCGGTGGATAGATATTGCATATCTAAAGAAGTGCCAGTTTCTCGGGAGGCCATATCGGCATGGACACCGATATCAATTCACCCGAGCATCAGGACAAGCTGCAGTACTGTTCCTGCCAAACCCGTGGTTGACCACGATAAGGGAGCCAAGGAATTTGGATTTCGACCCCCAGGATGAGCATCTCTTCCCATATGGAGCTGACTTCGATGAGGGTTACGAGAAAAAATATCGGGAAGGAGCCGATATAGCTGCTGAAGAAGAAGAAGAGGACGAAGACGCCTATGATGACCCTACTGACGAGTTTGGATTTCCTCTCTATGGGGCGGATCGCTATCATTTTGATCCAATCACCAGTGGACCACACCGAACTATCAAGGTGGCGCACGATAGGATCAATTTGCTCCAGCGGTACTGCAAGTGGCAAGACCGTTCGATCAGGAAGCTAGTCTCCATGGTGAAGGGAATCAAAGGTCACGTGAAAGGCCTGAAGGGGGAAATCAAGTCGCTCACCTCAAAACTGAAGGGCTCGACATCTTCACCACGGTATGAAGCCGATATGTCTCCGGAGGAAGTAAAAGGAAATGAAGACGAGGAGTCCGATGAAGCAGACAGTCAAATGCTTCAAAGGAGGCATTCCTTCTCGTTCGAACTAAGGGAGCGCGAACTGAATGATCCAGGAAGGCATTCCTGCCAAGAGGATAGCATATCGAGTTAGAGACGTGCGAGCTAGTCCCCGATACAGGAATCAGACAACCCTTCCTTCTCCACCAGCGAGGACACCACGTCCTCACATCACACTGAGCAGTAAGGTACCACTCCAAACTCTTGTACATAAGCATTTTTCTATTATTTTCTATTATTTTTTATTTTGCTTGAATTTTTTCATTATCATAGGACCATATTCTTCCTTTCTTCTATCACACAGAGACTGTGTGATATAAGTTTGGGGGAGTATGTAGTACATGCATTCGAATAGATTAGACATCATGCATTCATAGAACTGCATAGAAAAACACACAAAAAATTATTTTGAAAATTTATCCCACAAAAAGAACTCATGTAGTTGCATTTCCATGTTAGGATTGAGTCTAGATGCATTCATTTAGGATTCACAAGCATTTGCATAAGGTGTTAAGTATAATGAATCCTTGTAAATAGCCATTTTTAAGTGATGAATTCAATGCCTTAGTTCTTGTTTGTCTGATGCATTTTGAATTAGACTGAGCTTAATGCAGCACCACGTTTGGAATTTGTCCTGTGAAATTCAGTTTTGATTTGATGCATTGCGATTTGAACCATTTCCCTAATAAACTTGAATCGTTAATTTGAAAATCTATTATCTCGTTCATATCTGCCAATTAGCTCATGGATTTCGCTTAGACTTTCTTTTCCCTTTTACCACCCTATTGCTAGTCCAAGTACCAGACCTCACCCTAAACCAAAACCATTGTTTTTAAACCAATAAACACTTTTGTGAGAGCATGTGAGGCCTTTGCACCATTTTCGAATCTTTGTAGGCAAAAAGTGTTGGGTTTAGATCGACAAGGTTAGACTTCCATGTAGACGTTGGCTCACATCTCGGGTCAACACTAGGTTAAGTGGTTTGGTTACTGAAATGGCTTAACACTGAAATCGGAGGCCGATATTGCTGGGTAGACTAGGAAAAAGAAGGGGTTATATACCAATTTGATCATGCGTTGACAGAAGGGAAGGGAAGGAAACCAAGGAGTGAGACGGGGACATGAATAAAAGATATGGCGGCAACAAATGAGGCTCGAAACCAAAAGAAGAAAAAGGCGATTCCAAGAGAAAGCAAAAGAAGGCCAATCAACAAAATCTAAATCCGGCCAACAAAAAGTGAAACACAAGGAACGCAACAAAGGATCCAGAAAGCCGAAACCGATCTCCAACAAAGAAGAAGTCCCCCGAAGATGACCAGGAAAGGTAATATCGAGGAATGATATTGGGATAACGGCGAAATGCCGAGAGAAAGGGTAGCTTAGGGGGGAGCAATTTAGAATATGGTAGGAGACGAAATAGATGTTCTGGGTAGATGGAAGTCTAGCCTTGTATGCATCCATTGGTTTTTACCCTTAGCATTTTGCATTAAGAAGGTTCCTTTCATGAGTGATCCCATCTAAACACTTAACCCGTTCGCGCTACGAGTTTATACTTAGCTCGTGACCTTATCCTGAGCCAAATGTGTTAGTTGACAGGCATGAATGAGATCCACGTTTTAAATTTCATAATGAATGTGAAAGGGAATTTGGATTTGAATGTGCATCTAAGTTGGGATTGTTTTCGCTTGATTATTGTGATGAATGTGGCTAAGGCTTTTTGGATAAGTAGAATTCGACTTGCATCTTAGAAACCTGAACGTAGACATTGAGTTGATTTCCTTTAAATGGCGTTTTGGATTCAAACTTACATCTTTTCTTTTAAAGCCTCACCCCTCCGGTTGGCTTTTGCTTGAGGATAAGCAAAAAGGCAAGTTTGGGGGTGTTGATATCTCTGTAAATTACATGATTTTAGTACATGTTTCAAGATAGTTAGGACTTCATTTTAGTTTGCATCATATTTTCACTCATGATAGGATTAGATGCATTAAGTTAGGTTTTTGCATAGTCTTGCATGTTTGGAGTGTGTTTTCAGGTGCTTAGGATGATCCGAAGAAGAGACCAAGGAGGGAGGTCACAAATGGAGATTGAGCCGGTAATATCGAGCATGGATCACGACACAAGGTCGATTTAGACGAGTAGTAGCGGCTTAGTCCCGAAAGGAGAACCTCGGTGTGAAGATCCAGCAAGGGGATGCACAAAGGACGGATATCAGAGCAAGGCAACTGGAAGTGCCTGATTCAAGTACCAAGGAAGGCAAGCCTTCACGACATGACCCCAAAATCCTTGCCCGATGTGGAGACTGCCCAAAGAATCAAGAAGAGATAGCGTTTCGGCTTGCACACAACGACTTGAGCCCGAAGCGCTAAAAGCCAAAAAAGTACCATTTCGGGAAAGTGGTCCCAAAGTTTATGTTTTTCCCTTTTTGTGTATAAATACCTACTCCCTCACTCTTATCTCTTCATCACTTTTTCTACTTTTATTTTTCTGTCTTCTCTTTCGAACCGAGACTTTTGTATTTCGCCATTGAAGCTTGTTTAAAGCTTTGATTTTTTATGCAATCTTGAAGTTTTAAGTCTTATAGCTTAGTCTTATTTTCTTAAAGCTTCTTCCTTTTCTTGTTTTTGATTATCTAACGGCTTATGAGTTACTCTCCCATCCTTATGGATTTTGAGTTTTCTCAAATGGCTTGTGAGTAGTCTTTTTAGGACCTTGATGGGTTAAAAGGACCAAGGAACTCTCGGATTTATATTTCTTGCTTAGCTAAAACATAAAGTTAGATTCTTTCTCTTTTATCATTCTCAAAGCTTAGTCTAGTTTGGCCATCTAGTCTAAAGTCCTTTGGCGGCTTGACACAAACATCACGTGCTTGCTTAGCCGGATCTATGAACAAGAGTTTGATCTCTTAGGCAAAGACTAACCATCTGTCTAAGAATCTTACGGTTCAATAGGGACGTTGCAGATGCTTGTTTCTTCTATTGTACCACTATGCGAGAGCTAGTCTATGGTGATAGAGATTCAAAGAGTTTAGACCCAAACATCATGGGATAAACGATTTGAGGATCCCTTTACCTATGAGTCACCATCAAAAGACCAAGTTTTGATGTGATCCAAAAGCTCTAGCTTGATAAGTCGAACCGAGAGTTACCTAGTTCATGATACTCATCAAGATCCTTCCTTTATCTTGAAAGTTTATCTTTTTACCGTTTAAATAGCTATTTCTTGCTTAGCGTCTTTAAAGTTCTCTTATTTATGATCTTGAGTGACACAAGATCAATCCTTTAGTCGTTTTTAGTAGTAAAGTCTTATTCTTTACCCGATTTGAACTTGACTTATAACACCGATATGACCGTTATGTTTACTAACGCTCCCAAAATGGTTTGATACCCATACGCTGTACTACTTCGGTTGATAGCTGTTGGGACATTGCTAGAAAGGAGAAAAACCTTATTTATCACTTATGGATCTTGAGGTTAAAATCATGAAAAGAGAGTAGATTTCGTGGTTCTCAGGGTGTGAAAGATTTATGGTGATAAATCTTGCTGCTTATGCATTTAATGATCTTAATCCTTTCTTGTTTATTGTTCTCAATGCTCAGTCTAGCTTGATCAACTACTCTAAAGACTATAGACGGCTTGACATGTACACCACGTGCTTGCTTAGCCAAACCCATAAACAAGAGTTTGATCTTTCCTAGGCTCAGACGAACCATCTGTCTAGGAGTCTTACGGCTTTATAGGGTTGGGTATTCTTGCTTGCTATTCTCATGGATCACTACGCGGGAGCGAGGTTAGGTTGTGAGATAGTAAAGTGACTTCTACCACGACAGTGGTTTAGTCTTGATTAGAAATCCTATGCCTAAGGATTACCATCTAAGACCCAAGGTCTAGATGTTGTTTTAAGTCATCATTGATCGCCCATGTGCATCAAACATATCATTTATCTCATCCTAGGAACCACCCTTTTGTCATTAGTTTATTTTAGTCCAAGCTTGTGTCAAGTTTTTCATTGTCTATCTTTCTTCCTTTCTTAGTCTTTGTTTAGGTTGTTAGCTTTTATTTTCTGTTCTCTTTGGTATCATTTAGGATGTTAGAAAACCTCTCTTCTCTATTAGCTTAGCTTAGCATAGTTCTCTATATCTCAAGTTTCATTAGCTTCCCAAGTGGATTGACACCTCAAATACTACAATGACATGTGTGTTTGAGGATTGACCAGAAGGCTAAAAACCTTTGCACCAATTGGCGTCGTTGCCGCTTGGGATTGTTTTAATGCATTTGAGATTGAGTTCTTGCTTAGACTAAGCATTTATTTCAAATCTGATTTTCTAAAATTTTGTTTCTCTATTAGGTACAATGAGGGAGTCAAGCTAGACACACAAAACAAGCGCACTTGAGAGGCAGTCTCATGTTTATCCAAGCCAAGAGGTTCATGGAGGTCGTGAACCATCCAAAAGGGGACCAAAGGAGCTAAAACGGGCTGGTGCAACGGCTTGTACCTGATATGAAAGCCAAAACGGGCTGGCATAACGGCTTGTGCCCGATATCGGAGCCACACCAAACTGGTACAACAGCCTGAGCCCAAGAGATGCCATAACGAGCTGGCATAACGGCTTGTGCCCGATATCGGAGCCACACCGAGATGGTGCAACGGTTAGACCTCGATATGCTGCCAATCCAATGTAATTCTTCTCTCTCCCTAAACCCTACTCCACTCCTTGTGATTGCCATTACTCCTTGCATATTTTTTTGTTTTTGTGTCCTTCTCTTGAACTTTTATTACACAAGAGACTGTGTAATTTAAGTTTGGGGGAGGGTTTGGGTCATTTGACTTTGTGTTTTGTTTTCTTATTTTCCTTTTCCATACTTGAGTCTCTTGCATAAAAAAAAAATTTAGCATTTAGATACATTTACATTCTAAGATTGAGTCTAGTTGCATAGCATATAGGATTCATTAGCATTGCATAGGGTGAATTTCCTTGTAAATTGTCATTTTAAGTCATGAGATCAACGCCCTTGTTCATAGTTGTTTGATGCATTTTGAGTAAATTCGAATTTGAGGTTGAACCACACTTGAACCATATACTTTGTTATTTAATTCTTTGCTGAGGCACACTTGATTTGATTCATTTCCCTAATTTTACTTGAACCGTAAATATTGATTTATAATTATCATGCTTGTGTTTTGGATTTCAACTCATGGATATTCACTTGGGCTTTCTTTTTCCCTTTTTATACCACTCTCTGCTAGTCCAAATTACCCTACCACACCCAAACCATAACCGTCGTTTCAAACCTTAAAACACTTTTTATGAGAGATATGTGAGGCCTTGCCATTATTTTTCGAATCTTCTTAGGCAAAATGTGTTGGGTTTAAGCTGACAAGGTTAGATTCTCATGTAGATGTTGGCTCACAACTCGAGTCAACAATAGGTTAGGTGGTTTACAAAGGAAAACTGCTTGACACCGAAATGCTTAGCTGATATATTTGGGTAGCTTAGAAAAGGTGGGTTTTGAGTGTTTATCTAAGGGAGGAGAATATAGGAAGAAATGTTCAATGGGGTCACATGGGAAAAACAAACAAGAGAGATGGCGGCTGCAAAAGAAGCTCGAAATCAAAGAAGAAAAGGTGTTTCAAAAGAAGAAAAAGAAGGCCAAATAACAATGTCTAATCCGGCCAGCAACACAAAAGGTGAAAAACAGAGGAGCGCCACCAAATGAGCCAAAGAGGAAGCCGAAACCGATTTCAGAAGAAGAAAGAAGAAGTCCCCAATGACCAGAGAAGGTGAACCGAGGAGTAAAAACGGGTACATGGCGAAATGCCTAAGGAAAAGGGTAGCTTAGGAAAGGGAATATGGTTTATACTAAGGTAGAAAGTAATTAGGTGCTTGGGTAGATGAGAATTTATCCTTGTATGCATCAGTTAGTTTTTACCCTTAGCATTTTGCATTAAGAAGATTGCTTTCATTGATTGATCCTTGCTAAACACTTAACCCTTTTCACTTCGAGTTCACTTTTAGCTCGCGAACTTTGCCTTTAGCCAAATGAGTTGAATGATGAATATAAGCATGATTCACGGTTTTGATCTCTAATAAATGTTAAAGGGAGAGGATGATTTGATTGTGTGAGTAGTTTGAGATTAAGTGCATTGTATTTTGAGATAAGTGTAGCTAAGACTTTAGAGTAGAATACATTTGATTTGCATCCTAGAACTTTAAACATGGACGTTGATTTGATCTCTTTTAAGGGCATTTTGGATTTGAACACCCATTTTCAAACCTCACTCTCTTGTTTGTCTTTGTTTGCTTGAGGACAAGCAAAAAGGCAAGTTTGGGGGTGTTGATAACTCCATATTTTACATCTTTTTAGCATGCATTTAGTATAGGTTTTGCTCTCTTTTATGCATTTATTCAATAGTTTTTGTCCCATTACCATTCATATTAGTTATAGGATATGCATTGCATATTTTGCATGTTTGGAGTGCTTGGCATGTACTTTTGGAGCCTGTGGAGGTTCTATGGAGTTTGGGAGAAGAACAAATGAGCAGCCAAGGCAAGAAGGAGCAAAGTAGAAGACTTCTACAGCCACCATGGTCAGCCACAACGACCTCATTGATATATCATGGTTTTACCCGTTTTTAGGCCATGATATAAGTGTTTTTATAGAGTCTTTTGTTAGTTTTCGAGTCCTAGTTGAGTCTTTACAGGATGGAGAGCACTCGGAGCTAAATAGGAGAATCTGGAACGTTTTGGAGCACTTTGGAGAAGAAGCTAAAGAGACGAAGTCAGAAGAGAGAAATCACGAGCTGAGTGTCGATCGACACCAAGTCAGAGTCGGCCAAAGCGTGACGGTTTCCAATCAGAAAAAGGAAAGAGGCCAAGTTTTGAGGAATTACAAGATTACCCCTGGACGAAAAATCCCCTTTTATAAATAGTTTTATGGCATTGTTTAGCCAATTACACTTTCATAATTTAGAGATTTTGAGACTTAGAGAGAGATTGTTCCAGAGCTTTTAGGGAGACAAGTCTAACTCATCAGAGCCAGATTTCGAACCCTAGTATCATTCTCTTCTATTTATTTATGCAATTTATTTCAGTCATGATTTGTGTTTCATTGATTATGTCTGAGTAGTTTGCTAGTTAGGTTAGGGTGATTTAGGGTTGATGAAAAGTCTGTAGAATTATTATCTTTGTTAGGGAAATCACTTAGATCTTCACCTTGATTTGAACTTAACTTGATTTCTGAATTGATCACTTAGGAATCAAACCTTAGGTTATTTAATAGATGCGAGAGCATTATTAGTAACTTGATCTAATCATAGGTGAGCAAAATAACTATTCGCAAAGAGATTTGGTTTAGTTATTTTGTGAACATATCGAACCTGAACTTTAATGCTTGCTTAGATTGTTAGATTTCGCAAAGAGATTTGGTTTTCTGGAATTTAAGCATAGATAACTTCTGCAACGAGAGTTGATTGGTTTTAACTTAGTGATTCGAGTTCTAGACGGTTCTTAATAAGTCCCTAATAAAAATAATATCTGCATTCTTAGATTCATCCTGATAATTTACCCTCACCTAGCGTTTTCGTCTCTGAATCTTAAAACCGTTTTACATCACATTTACTTATTCGCATAGTTTAATTTACATTAATACTTATTTGACTTAGCATAATCTGAACTTAGAAACCATAGCGTAGTAACTACTTCTCTTGGGATTTCGATACCCCTTGTACTTCAACTGCTTTGCTGTGCACTTGCAGTAGAATATTTAGGGTAAAACCTGACCCCTATCAAGTTTTTGGCGCCGTTGCCGGGGAAGTAGATTAACTACCTACGGAATCTAGCACTAGGATTTTGACTAGGTTTTTCTTTTAATTTTTGGTTACTGATTTAGTTTCGAAATTCTTTGTTTTTCAGGTGCATGCTTAACCGCAGTACCAGGAGTAACAAGAACCAGGAACTAATCCCGTTGATCCAGGAGCTAGACCGTTTCGAACGTACGAACCGCAAGTCTGCACGAGCGTCGATCGACACAACCAGCGTCGATCGACACCTAGAGCCAGAACCAGCGTCGATCGACACAAAAGGCATCGATCGACACTGCGCGCAGACGAAGATGGCAGACGTCGTGGTTCTAATTCAGGACGCCCAGGGCAACTTTTTCGACCGTCAGGGCAATAGAAGGAACGCTGACGGACAGAGACTTGATGAGGCTAGCGCCATCATAGTCGAACCAGCGAGGCAACTTGCACCCGCAGAAGATGGACGTGGAAGAACACTTGGCGACTACAACCGCCCATATCAGTTCTATGCAAATAGAGCTGCGATCCGTCCTCCTGCGTTTCAGAGGAATGACTTCGAGCTGAAGCCTGCCTACTTCTAGCTCGTAGCTCAACACCCCTTCCATGGTCTTCCCAACGAGCACCCTATGAACCATATCGAGAAATTCGAAGACTTGGCATCCAGCATCAAAGCCAATGGAGTTCCATATGACTATCTCTTCTGCAAGCTTTTCCCTTACTCGCTTGCAGGAGATGCATCGTTTTGGCTGAAGCAGTTGGAGCCTGGCTCGCTAACTACTTGGAAATAAACAAAGAATTCATTCTTGTGCAATTTCTTTGACGATGCGAGATCCGAGGAGCTTAGGATGAAGATCACCACATTTTCGCAGGGACCTACTGAAGCATTCAAGTCTTCTTGGGTAAGATTCAAGGCCTACTATAGGGACTGCCCACATCATGTTTTCAGCGAACCGCAGCTGCTTGGTATTTTCTACCGCGGTATTGACTGGAGATACCAGATGGCCTTAGACGCAGCAAGCAACGGGAACTTCAACACTAGAGTTCCTGCAGACGCCGTGGTGCTTATAGAGAATTTGGCCTCTAGTAACAGCACCAAGAATGCAGACTTCGAAAGGAGACAAAGCGCATGAATGAATGGAGGAAACCAGATTGCTGAAGTCAACAGGAAGCTCGACAACATGCAGAATCTCTTGGTAGGAAAGAAGCAGGTCCATTTTGCCAATGAGGTGGCGTCTTTCGAACCAGAGGAAGGCTGTGAAGAAGAGGATGTCAACTACATCAACAATGGTGGATTTCAAGGCCAAAGGTTTGGGAACCAGCAAGGAAACATGAGCTTCAGCGGAAACTATCAGAAGAGCTCCTTCATAGGAAATCAGAACTCTTCTGGTTACAACCAGAAACCCCCATTCCAGAGCACTAATAGCAACTACACCAGGAACTATGGTTCATCCTCCTACCAGAAACCACCTCCGCAAGATAACAAAATGGAGGACATGCTTGAGGAACTGCTGGAAGGACAGCAGAAGATGACAGTGAGCTTCAATGGCAAGATCGATGCACTGTATGAGGACCTGAATGGGAAGATTGACAACATACATTATCACATGAAGAAGCTGGATATTCAGGTTGCTCAAACCGCAGAAGCTGTTAACAGGCAAGAGGGATTCCTTCCGGGAAAGACGGATACCAATCCCAAACGCCACGTGAATGCCATTGAGCTAAGGAATGGCAAGACACTTCCAACCGTGCAGAAGAAAGGACTTACCACTGCAGAAATCGAGGAGCTAGGAGACGTCGATGATGCTGCGGAGCAGAGTGTCGATCGATACCACCTGTGTCGATCGATACCCGAGGAGATGAAAGACAAACCCGACGAACACGACGCGAGAGATTCGACATCAAAGGCCAGCGTCGATCAACATCAGGAGGGTGTTGATCGACGCCCATCACGGACCACAACAGATCAACCTGCGACACCGAAGAATGAAGCTGAAAGGGTTTACAAGCTAAAGATCCCTTTCCCCCTGATCACGAGGAGGTCCAAGAAGGAGCTGTTGGAAGCCATATGCAAAGCCCTCATGGATAGACTAGTGGTTGAAATTCCTTTGATGGATGCCATTAGGACTACTCCTATGATAAAGAGATACCTGAAGTGGATGATGACCAATAACATTGACATGGAGGAGGGCATGATGATGATATCAGAGCAAGTCAGTGCTGTCATTCAGAACAGGCTACCAGAAAAGCTTTCCGATCCAGGAAGTTTTGTTCTCGATTGCTCCATCTTCTCAGACAAGTTTGGGAGGTCTCTATTTTATTTAGGCTCAAGTGTCAACTTGATGCCTCTTTCAGTTGCTCTCAGAATGGACATGACAGACTTCAAGGCCACGAGAATCTTTTTAGTTCTTGCTGATCGATCTGTCAGGATCCCTGAAGGTGTCTTGGAAGATGTTCCTATCAGAGTTGGAGATTGTCTCATACCCACAGACTTTGTGGTATTATCCTATGATGAGGAACCCAAAGACCCTCTCATACTTGGTAGACCATTCTTGGCTACAGCTGGAGCTATCATTGACGTGAGGAAGGTCAGGATTGCACTGAATATTGGTGACCTAGTGATGAATTTTGACATGGAAAATCTGATGAAGAGACCCACAATTGATGGACAAACCTTCTATGTCGATTCACTCACCAACCTTGCTTAAGAGATCTTCATGGAGGACCATCCTACGGTCCCTTTGGAGCGAGCTTTGACCACTTTTACAAAGGACATTGAAGACCTCGACGAAGATGCTGCTAGTTACACCAAGATGCTCGATGCAAGTGAGAAAGTGATGCAACTTATCGCACAGGAGGACCTATGTCGATCGACACCAGATGGCGTCGATCGACACCATGCGACATCGAGCACAAATGGGAAGCTTGGCGATTGGAGTGAAATCAAAGCACCCAAAGTTGATCTTAAACAGCTCCCTGCCGGGCTAAGGTACGCATTTCTTGGTCCCAATTCGACCTATCCTGTTATAGTGAATGCTTCCTTAAACAATGCAGAGCTCACTTTGCTGCTAAGCAAGCTGCGCAAGTATCGCAAAGCTCTTGGCTATTCTCTTGATGATATTTCAGGTATCTCACCAGACTTGTGCACGCATCGGATTCATCTTGAGGATGAGGCAAAGTCATCAATTGAACACCAAAGGAGGCTGAATCCGAACCTGAAGGAAGTTGTTAAGAAGGAGATCATGAAGCTGTTGGAAGCAGGGATCATCTATCCCATCTCCGATAGCGCTTGGATCAGCCCTGTACACGTGGTGCCTAAGAAAGGAGGAGTCACAGTGGTGACGAATGAGAAGAACGAGCTGATTCCAACAAGGACTGTGACTGGTCACATAATGTGCATAGACTACAGGAAGCTGAATGCCGCGACCAGAAAGGATCACTTTCCTTTGCCTTTCATTGATCAGATGCTGGAGAGATTGGCGAATCATCCCTACTACTGCTTCCTTGATGGCTATTCAGGATTTTTCCAGATCCCCATCCATCCAGATGATCAGGAGAAGACCACGTTTACATGTCTTTATGGTACTTTTGCATATCGCAGAATGCCATTTGGACTTTGTAATGCTCCTGCGACTTTTCAAAGGTGTATGATGTCTATCTTCACAGACATGATTGAGAAGTTCATGGAGGTCTTTATGGATGACTTTTCTGTTTATGGGTCATCATTTAAAGACTGCTTGGAGAACTTATGCGCTGTACTTCAGAGATGTGAGGAGAAACACTTAGTCCTGAACTGGGAAAAGTGTCATTTCATGGTCGCAGATGGGATTGTACTAGGACATCGAGTTTCAGCAGAAGGAATCGCAGTGGACCGCGCCAAGATTGAGGTCATGACAACTTTGCAAGCACCTGATTCTGTGAAGTCCGTGAGGAGTTTTCTGGGTCACGCTGGGTTCTACCGAAGATTCATCAAGGATTTCAGCAAGATAGCGAGACCACTCACTGCTCTTCTCTGCAAAGACGTGAAATTTGAGTTCACGGAAGAGTGCCTTTCAGCCTTTGAGCAGATCAAGCAAGCTTTAGTGAGTGCTCCGATTGTTCAGCCACCGGACTGAGATCTACCTTTCGAGGTAATGTGTGACGCGAGTGACTTCGCAGTAGGAGCAGTTCAGGGACAGAAGAAGGACAAGAAGCTGCACGCTGTTGGGGTCGGTTTCCACCCAGGCGAAATCAACGAAAGAAAAGGCTAAGTATGAAGGATAATCTCTTACCCATGCACGAACCGGAGTGAATCACCTCGGTGCACAAGCCGTACACGGACCGAAGTGGTTCACCTCGGTGCACAAGCCGTGCACGGACCGAAGTGGTTCACCTCGGTGCACAAGCCGTGCACGGACCGAAGTGGTTCACCTCGTTGCACAAGCCGTGCACGGACCGAAGTGGTTCACCTCGGTGCACAAACCGTGCACGGACCGAAGTGAATCATCTCGGTGCACAAACCATGCACGAACCGAAGTGGTTCACCTCGGTGCACAAACTGTACAGAAACCGAGCTGAACCGAGCCGTGCACAAACCGTGCAGAAACCAAGCCGTGCACAAACTGTGCAGAAACCGAGCTGAACCGAGCCGTGCATAAACTGTACAAAGACCGAGCCGAACCGTAAAATGTGCGGATTGTGCACGGGCCGAACCAAATCAACATTTCCCCTCGATACTCCGAGCTAGAGGCCCACAAAGGATTCTGAGCTTAAAGCCAGGACACGAGGCCGAGCCCAAAACGGATCGTCATGCAAATGGGCCGAGTCTAAGCCCATAAGGAAATCCGAAGTGAGGTTCGCCCTAGAAGACGAAGTTTCACGGAAGGAGCGCCGCGGAGGGGAGATAAAGGAGAATCTACGAGAAGATTCTGAGAGATTTTGGCCTTAGATTTACAAACAAATATGTATAAATAGGAACCTTAGCTCATTGAAAGGGGATCCGCGCTTCACCTAGAAAAAACACTTGTACTCTAAAAAGCTTATCACAGCAACCCTAATAAAAGACCATCTTTGGATCACTGTTTCGGTTTCTTACTTAGAATCTTTGCGTCCTCTTTATTTTTCTTAACAGATAATTCGTTGTGTGAAATCCAGCCCGCACAATTTGGCGCTAGAAGGAGGGGGGATTTTAGATTCTTACACCGAGAACCGACGAACACCAGATCCAAAGAGATGACCACCGGAGTGACCGACGCCGACAACGCCACTGCAGCAGCTAACGTCACTGGAGTGAATCCTCCCGTAGGAGACGGAACACCCAACGCCGCTCAGCAGACGCCGGAAACCCCCGAGACGATCTCTGCATCCTTGGCCGAGATGAAAGCCATGATGATGGCGCTGGCAAATAAGGCGGCCGAGTAAGGCAAAACTCTGGAGAACCTCACGACGGAGAGCCGAGCCCAAAGTCAGCGGATCGGCAGTTTGACCCCCATGATGAATCCATCTGCCAGGAACAGAAGGCTCGGGCTCAATCCGATAGCGCTCAACTTCGCAACTCCAGGAGTGAACAGCCGAGCAAGAGGCTCGGAAAATCTCATACCCGGAGAAAGAACCCCCTCAGCTGCGGTGCCCGACACCACTGAGCCACCGCGTCTGATCCAAAAAGGAGTCCCTGAGCGAGATCGGCAGCTCGGCGGAGCCCTAGACGAACCCACCAACGGCTCGGCGACCACAACAGGAACTGGAAAAGAGCGAGCCGATGCGATCACTTTACAACCAGACGAGATGGCCGTCACCGCGACACCACGAGATGGAACTTCGAGAGGCGACCTCGGCTTGGAACAGGATCAGGACTTAACCGAGGAGGAAGAAAACCTCATTAGGATCGAGCAGGCACAATACCAGGACGATCCCCGGAGAGTGAACCGAGGCCGTTTTACCGAACCCAACTCGGAGAGCCGAGGCAACACCCTTGATGAAATCCGAGCCGATTTGGCTCGGGCGAACGCGGAGATAAAAGCTATTTGATCACAGGTGCACAAGGCGACGAGCGCAGCACCCGAGATAGATCTAATGCTAGAGGAAGCCCAGATGACGCCGTTCACTGCGCGGATTATGGAGGCGAGAGTGTCCGACCCCGGAAAAATGCGTCTTCCGACTTACGAGGGAATAACGGATCCGAAGGAACATATCATGGCGTTTCGTACGGCGCTGGCACGATCCAACCTCAGAGAAAGCGAGCGGGATGCAGGATACTGCCTTCTGTTTGTCGAGAATCTCCGAGGACCAGCTCTCGAGTGGTTCTCCAGACTCGAGCGCAACTCCATCGGCAATTTCAAAGATCTCTGCATCGAGTTCATGAAGCAATATTCCATGTTCATGAACCGAGGCGTGTCAGACGCCAACCTCTGGACATTATCTCAAGGACCGAATGAACCATTGAGAACGTTCATGGCGCGCTTCAAGGCCGTAATGTCAAAAGTAGGAGAGGTGAGCGACAAAGGAGCGCTCCAAGCGTTAAAGAAGTCCCTGTGGTATAAATCGGATTTTCAAAAAGAGATTGGGCGCAACAAACCCCAATCAATCCAAGACGCGATGCATCGGGCGTCGGATTTCATACTCGAGGAGGAGGAATTCCGAATCCTCGACCAACGCTTCGGGACAACAAAATTGGCGAACAGGAATCAAGCGATGCCGAGCCAACCGAGCCATTCGAAGAATCGCCTGAACAGCGCCTACGTCCACCACGAGGGACCAAACTTCCGCGGAGCACACAACTATCAGATCAACGCCGAGCAAGGAGCTGGCCGAGGTCGAGGAAGAACGAACGGAAACATATGGACGAGGAACTCAAGTTCGTACGACGAAAAAGTCTACTGCGAGATACATAAGACATACAGACATCTAACAGCCAACTGTCGCATCTTGGGAGACAAGCTCAGAGCGAAATTCTTGGCCGGAGAGCTCGGCAATTCAATCAGCTTGAAGGACCTCGAGCAGGAGAAGACGGCCGAGGCCGAGCAGGAAGAACAGCTCGACCCGGAAAACCGACCGAGCGGTCCGCAGAAGCGAGGAAGAAGAAACAACAACGCCCCGGATTCCGGCGGGCCACGCCAACGAATAAACATGATCATGGGAGGATCATAATACTGCAGAGACACGGTCTCTGCGATAAAAGCCTTTCAACGAAAAGTCGAAGCCCAGATAAACTGGTCCGCACCGAGCAGAAATACCAACGATATCATCATATTCGAGGAAAGAGAAACGACAGCCATAGACAGGCCTCATAACGATCCCCTGGTGATCGAACTCATAGTGAAGGATCACGAAGTAGCCCGAATCCTAATTGACACCGGAAGTTCGGTAGACGTCATTTTCCGCGATACATTGACAAAAATGGGAGTCGACATGTCCGATATAGTACCGATCCCGAGTCCGTTGACCGGCTTCTCGGGAGAAACGACTATGACGATCGAAGCGATCAGACTACCAGTCCTGGCGGACGAAGTCACCAAAATTGTTAATTTCTCAGTAACCGAAGGTCCTCCGGTGTACAACATTATCATGGGAACGCCGTGGATTAACTCGATGAGAGCCGTGGTCTCGACTTATCATCTCTGTTTAAAATTCTCGGGAGCCAACGGTATCCGAACGATCTGGGGAAATCAGAAGGAGTCTCGTATATGCTTCATGACCGAGCATAAGCTGAGGAACCCCAAAACCGAGGCAAAAGGGGAGACCGTTCACAAAAAAATAAAAGCCAACTGAGAAGCGAAGGTCGGCACCAAAAAACTCTTGTAGCAATTACAGAAAGCCGAGCAGGCCCGAGATAATCAGCCCCGGTGCGCCCCGGTGATATCTATTTGCTTAGATGACAAAAATCCGGAGAGGTGCGTAGAAGTAGGAGCCGAGCTAGACGACGCAATCAAAACCGAGCTGGTCAATTTTCTGAAAAAGAATATCAACAGTTTTGCTTGGGCTGCGGAGGACATGCCCGGGATCGACATCAACGTTACGTGCCACGAGCTCAATGTGGTTCCAACCTTCAAGCCGGTAAAGCAGAAGAGAAGAAAACTCGGACCCGAGCGAGCTAAAGCGGTGAATGACAAAGTGGACAGATTGCTCAGAGTCGGATCCATCACCGAGGCGAAATATCCAGACTGGCTCGCGAACCCGGTAGTCGTAAAAAAGAAGAACGGAAAATGGCGTATATGCGTCGACTTTACCGATTTAAACAAAGCATGTCCGAAAGATAGTTTCCCTCTCCCCCACATCGATCGTCTCGTCGAAGCAACCGCGGGGAACAAACTCCTCTCGTTTATGGATGCTTTTTCTGGGTATAATCAGATCTTGATGAACCCCGACGACCAAGAAAAAACAGCATTCATAACCGACCGGGGCATCTACTGTTACAAAGTAATGCCGTTCGGGTTAAAGAACGCCGGAGCTACGTATAACCGATTGGTCAATAAAATGTTCGCTGACCAATTGGGGAAGACGATGGAAGTATACATAGACGATATGCTGGTAAAATCGCTGGAAGTAAACGATCACATCACCCATTTGTCGGAATGCTTCGAACGGCTAAACCACCACAACATGAAACTCAACCCGGCGAAATGCAGATTCGCGGTAACATCAGGAGAGTTCCTCGGATATCTAGTTACGAGCCGAGGCATCGAGGCGAACCCAAAGCAGATCGACGCGCTAATCCAGACGGCCTCGCCCAGAAACAAACGAGAAGTACAACGGCTAACAGGACGCGTCGCTGCCTTGAATCGCTTCGTCTCAAGGTCAACCGACAAGTGTGTAGCCTTCTACGACACGCTCCGAGGCAACAAGAAGTTCGAATGGACAGAAAAGTGCGAAATAGCCTTCCAGGAGCTAAAACAATACCTCGCAACTCCACCCGTGCTCGCAAAACCAGTGGAAGGAGAAACCCTCTACCTATACATCGCCGTTTCGGCTACCGCGGTCAGTGGAGTATTGGTCCGAGAAGAACGAGGTGAGCAGAGTCCGATCTTCTACGTGAGCCAAACGCTGGCGGACGCAGAAACAAGATACCCGCAAATGGAGAAGCTGGCACTCGCTGTGGTGATGGCAGCACGGAAACTTAGACCATATTTCCAATCGCATTCCATCGTAGTCCTGACGTCCTTCCCACTGCGGGCAATACTACACAGCCCGAGCCAATCCGGAAGATTAGCAAAGTGGGCGATCGAGCTCAGCGANCGTCGCTGCCTTGAATCGCTTCGTCTCAAGGTCAACCGACAAGTGTGTAGCCTTCTACGACACGCTCCGAGGCAACAAGAAGTTCGAATGGACAGAAAAGTGCGAAATAGCCTTCCAGGAGCTAAAACAATACCTCGCAACTCCACCCGTGCTCGCAAAACCAGTGGAAGGAGAAACCCTCTACCTATACATCGCCGTTTCGGCTACCGCGGTCAGTGGAGTATTGGTCCGAGAAGAACGAGGTGAGCAGAGTCCGATCTTCTACGTGAGCCAAACGCTGGCGGACGCAGAAACAAGATACCCGCAAATGGAGAAGCTGGCACTCGCTGTGGTGATGGCAGCACGGAAACTTAGACCATATTTCCAATCGCATTCCATCGTAGTCCTGACGTCCTTCCCACTGCGGGCAATACTACACAGCCCGAGCCAATCCGGAAGATTAGCAAAGTGGGCGATCGAGCTCAGCGAATACGACATCGAGTATCGAAGCAAGACCTGCGCCAAGTCTCAAGTCCTCGCTGACTTTCTGATAGAACTTCGAACTGACGGGACCAACGAACCGAGTCAGGATTCCACTTTGATACTTCACGTTGACGGCTCCTCATCAAGGCAAGGCTCGGGAATCGGAATTCTCCTAACTTCTCCGACTGGGGAAGTTTTGGAGCAATCTTTCAGACTAGCTTTTCACGCTTCAAACAATGAAGCCGAGTACGAAGCTCTAATCGCGGGGCTCAGATTAGCACGGGGAATCAAAGTTCAAAAAATTCGGGCTTTCTGCGACTCCCAGCTCGTCGCCAACCAATTCAATGGAGAATACACCGCGAGGGACGACAGGATGGAAGCATACTTAGGGGTGGTCCAGAAACTTTCAAAGGAATTCGTCGAGTTCGAACTAACAAGAATTCCTCGTGGCAAAAACGCTCAAGCCGACGCATTAGCAGCCCTCGCTTCGTCGTCCGACCCCGGACTTAAGCGAGTAATCCCAGTGGAATTCATCGAACGACCCAACATCGAAAGCTCCGAAACTGTTAACCTTATCGGGCCCACCGAAACTCCAACGGAGCCAAGCGGCGAACAAGAGGCAATTTCGATGAAACAAGACCAGCAGAACGAATACGGATGCGACCAAGAGTGGATGGGAGCAATTCGAACGTACATAATGGACGGAGAGGTCCCCATAGACAAGTGGACAGCACGCAAACTCAAGGCCCAGGCTGCTCTTCAAATGGAGGTTCTCAGGACCGTTAATGACCTGCGTCGAAGGGAAAGAAGCTCGCAGGATAATGGAAGAAGTTCACGGAGGATCTTGCGGCAATCACAGCGGCGAGAAATCCTTGGCAATAAAGATAAAACGTCACGGATACTACTGGCCGACCATGGTGAAAGACTGCAAATTTTTTTCTCGGAAATGTGAGAAATGTCAGCGCCATGCCCCGACAATCCACCAACCTACCGAGCTCCTCTCCTCAATCTCATCCCCTTACCCTTTCATGCGATGGTCGATGGACATCGTCGGCCCGTTACATCGCTCCAAGCAGAAGAGATTCCTGCTAGTGCTGACAGATTACTTTTCAAAGTGGGTCGAGGCAGACTCTTTCGCCAGTATCAAAGACGTCCAGGTCAAGAATTTCGTCTGGAAAAACATCATCTGCCGGCATGGTGTCCCGTACGAAATAGTAACCGATAACGGTTCGCAATTCATCTCAGCACGTTTTGAGTCTTTTTGCGAAAAGTGGAAAATCAGATTGAGTAAGTCGACACCCCGATACCTGCAAGGCAACGGGCAAGCGGAGGCAGCAAACAAGACGATACTCGACGGGCTGAAAAAATGCCTCGATGCCAAAAAAAGAAGGTGGGCTGACGAACTGGAAGGAGTCCTATGGTCGCATCGGACAACCCCGAGACGAGCAACTGGCGAAACACCGTTTGCGCTCGTCTACGGAACGGAATGCGTCATCCCCTCAGAAGTGGAGTTTCCGGGAGTACGACGACGACTCCTCCCAGGACAAGAGGATCTCAACCACCTTATGCTCTTAGACGAAGCAGACCTAATCAACGAAAGACGCGACCAAGCACTCATTCGCATTCAAAATTACCAGCAAGCGACCGCAAAGTACTACAACTCCAACGTCAAAAGTCGGAGATTCCACGAAGGAGAGCTGGTCCTCCGCAAAGTCTTTCAAAATACGGCAGAACGAAACGCTGGAAAACTGGGGGCTAACTGGGAAGGACCGTATCGCATAACCAAAGTGGTCCGCCCAGGGGTATACGAACTTGCCATCCATTTGACATATGCTTCGGTACCACGATCATGGAATGCAATGCATCTGAAGAAGTACTACTTCTAAGATACTAGTCACAAAAAATACGAACTACGGGGCGGTTTGATCCTCGCAAGGGGTACGTTGGCAGCTCGTCTCATGACGAGTTCAACTGCCCCCTCTCCCAAAAAGGGGGGAGGGGAGTGGGGTACGTATATTCATATACTCCCACGCTAAGTAAACCAGAAATATTCTTGAATAAAAGTTTACTTAGCTCATTCCACCAACTCTTATCACCTCGTTTGCTGTTGGCCACAGTACACGAACATTTACATCCCAAACGGGATCTCAACCTTCACATTCCTTACGAATCATAAGGTTCTTTACATCCTCCACGGATTTAAGCGCGCTATATAAATTCAAACTGTGTATATCTCGGTTCAATATCTCTCGGGTATATCCCGAAAGATATTCTAACGGCTGTTCTCTAGACAGGCTCTCAAGTCACTTAGCACCGCCGAGTACTAAGCTAGAAGAACACTTAGACCCCAACTCTCACATAACGGTGGACATCGCCTAAGTACGGTTAAAACATTCATCGCCTAAGTACGAGTCGTCGCCAAACATAAAACGGCATGTTCGAATCACAAGTTAAGAAAGACACTTCGGCAAAACATAAAGTCGGAATCGCATAAATATAATACGGTGGGTAAAGCCATCCAGGCACTTTGTTCAAAAGACAACGGAAATAGTTAAAAAAAAAATATATATATATAAAGTGAATCAGACGATAGAGTTTGGATCGGTAGTCTCGACAGCAGGCTCAGCAGGTTCGGCGTTAGCACCCTCGGCAGGCTCGGCGTTAGCATCCTTGGCAACATCGTCCTTCGGAGAAGCCTCAACGGATCGTTTCTCGGAAAACATTTCCTCCATTCGAGGAGTGTTGGCGTTCGACCCGGAGGGACGCGAGACTCCAACCTTTGAGGCCAGAACTTCAAGCGTTTCTCCGCTGGGGAGACTCGGCAACGGATCCACCTGAACGGGAGAAGGCTTCAAATCTTCACGAAGATCCGCTGCGAGCCGGTCAAACTCCTCGTAGGCACCTGCCATTTCCGCCTTGCACGTCGCCAGCCTCGTTTTTTCATCTTCAAGAGCAGGGGGATCAGAACCCTGGAGAACGTCGATGAACTGGAGATTCCCCTCAACCTCGGCCAAATCAGCAACCCGGTCCCGAACGTCGCCCTTGAGCATAGCCACTTTAGCCTCGGCACGAGAGATCCTTGCCCGGTATTTATCGGCGCATTCACGTCTCGCCACTTGACGGGCCTTCTCGAGGTTTGCCTCGTGCATCTCTCGCTCGGACGAAACCTGCCTCTCTAAGGATGCCAAGTCGGCCTCCAGTTGAACCCTCTGATCCAAGAGACGCGACGTCTTTTTCTCCGATTCGTCGCGCTGGCGCTTGAAGATGTCTCTCTCGGCTTGGAGGATCTTAACACGCTTCGCCGATTCTTCCTCCTTCCTGGCGTGGCAGGCCTCCGCCTCGTCGAGCTTCGTTTTCAAAGAAATAGCGGCACTGCGGGCGTTCTCAATCCGCCTTTGATCATCTCGGGCTTCTGCCTCGTACCCAAGAATCACCTCATTGGCCGCGGCGGCGAACTGCATGAACGAAAACATAAGTACAAAAAGCAAAACGCATTGGAACATTAACTACCCCACGAAAAATGATATTCACCTTGGTCGCTTTGAGAGCCATTTGCGCGTATTTCCTCCGTTTGATGAGTGTGTTTGGAGGAGGAAAGACAGTGCCCGGGGCGAGAACCTTCGAGAAAAGAGCGGCAGCGACCTCGGGGTCGTTGTAGGACTCTTCGGTCACTTTAGGATCAGCCTCGGGCACACTGGCCACGGGAGCCGCAGGCGCATTAACCGAGGGACGCTTCGTCTTCTTCTTCTTCTTTGCCTCGGGCGCCGCAGGCGCATCAACCGCGGGACGTTTCCCAGATTTCTTGTCTTTGACCGAGGTTTGATCGTCTCGAGGGAGAGAAGGGATCGTATCCCCTGGTTTCGTCCCAGACTTGAGACCCGAAACCAGTTCCTTCGGTCCGCTCGGGGTCTTCTCCGCGCCTCCGAGCTCGGGAGCAATCACGCGCATCTCTCTGCGCGGAAACGGATTCCCGAAGTCTCGAGCCATCTTTTTCCGCTCGGCGGTTTTCCTTGTCTCTTCTTTCCCCGAACTCGGGAGCGTCACGCGCGTCTTGTTCTTCGCCTCGAGTTCCTGTCGCTCGCGAAGAGTTAGCCTTTTCGCCATCTCTATTCGGGTATCTTCGGACGCAGACTCGGAATCAGAATCGCCTGCTTGATAACCGCTGAGGTACAGGGCTCGGGCGTGTTCGATTCGCTGAAGAGAGAAGGTCTTCTTCCAACGGACTCTCCTTTGATTAAAAGCCTTCGCGACTTCCCAAATATCTTCCGGACACCTAAGCACGAGACGAGGAGCTGCGAAACAAAAAAAACAAAAGGAGTATTAGTAGAGCAAACACCGAGCCAGAGTGTGGGAAAATTTCCTAGAGTCGCTTCGTTCGTCTACCAATTCGACCCCATTCCGCCTTAGTTCTCTCGAGCCAATCCTCCGAAATGGAAGCATCGTTTATAAGGACGTAGAAGAATTTGGCTTCCCAGTCTGCGTCCTTGCTCGGGAAATCCCGGATTATCCTACAATCTCTCTTGTTTGAGATGTAATACGTCTCGGCTTTGGGCTTACGTCGGATATCCAAAAGGTTCTCGAGATGGCCCAGCGAAAGGTCTATACCGCACTCATAGCTCAAAGTCAGCAATCCCACTAGGTGTCGCAAGGCCCGCGGCGTTAATTGGGCTAGAGCAAGACCTCGGGACCACAGGTACTCCGAAATAAGCTTCAGGATCGGGAACCACATCCAGCAATTGATAAGAAAGACTTCATAAATCGTAAAATAACCAGCTGGCGGGTTATCTGCTCGTTCCGTTTTGGAAGGAAGCCGAAACTCTACACCCTCGCTGATCCCGAAACGAGCTCGGATGTCTGCCAAGGACCTCGGCGTCGAGAGAGATGAACCTGACGGGTCGGCAACTATCTTCTTTTTTCGACGCCAAGGTGCCTTCTCCTTTCGAAGCTGCACTAACTCGTCCAACTCTCGCCTCGCTTTAACTGGATCCCAGTTCCAGTCTTCTTCCTCGGGTTTCGGCTCAAATGGGTCCTTAGACCCTGAGACACTCACCTCGGCACGGTTGGTAGCTGAGAGCTCGGGGGAATGAGAAGCGGGAGAAGAGAATATCTTTCTCCCTAACTTAGTCGGATAATTGACAGAACCCACAGAGTCCTCGAGAACCAAATCACCTCGGGGTAACAAGGGTCGCGCGCTCGGCTCGTCTTGGGGGGAGATGATTGGAGTATTCGTCGCACCCCGGGTAGTGGGAGAAGCATCTCGGGATTGGTTTACACTCGCCTCGGGGACCACCTCGGTCCGAGAATCGGAGCGTGGAAGCGTTACGTTCACCTCGGATATCGCTTTGGATCGAACACCGGATGAAGACATTGAAGATCAGAAGCGTCCTCGGAGATCGCTTGAAGATGGATCGGAAAACTCGAAGAACAGCCGGAATACTTGAAGATCAATCGGAGAACTAAGGCGGATGACGGCAGTTCGGCAGGAATCTGAAGAACCCTAATCGAAATCTAAACATAAACGAGAGAGAGAAGGGAGAGAAGAAAGAAAACCAACCTTTCAAGAATTTTTGAGGAATGAAAATAGTGAGAGAGCCGAGAGGAGATCTCGGAGTCTTATAGACAAACCAGCGCGTCGAGACGGTTCCGCTTCCCGGGCGAGCTTAAAACTGATAGACGGATAGTGGGCCTTAAGGGATAATCGTAGGCCCAAGTTCGACAGTGTCGGCCCAAAATCGAAAGCCCAAAAAGGAAGGAAGAATCATAAAAATTTCCTAAGTGTCAAAAGCTCCGAGGCAAACGATTCGCGCGGGAAAAGTCAAGGCAAAAGCCCGGTCCAATAACAACATTGCCTCAGTCGCGAATAACACGCTTTGGCAAAGGCGTTGAGCGCCGAGCAAAAGAATCGACACCTCGGTGACCAGTTTCACACCTCGCCTCGGTAAAACAAGTTCACCTTGGTAAGAAACCCACTCGCCGAGCCAATAATTTGAAAATGTTTCGGCGATAAGTTAACCGAACACTTAAACGCCTCGGTCAACAGAGCCATTCACCTCGGCATACAAAAAGAAAAAACACATTTCGGTGCCGAGTCATTCACCTCGGCCCTTGAGCACAAAACGCCTCGGCACGAAACTATTCACTTCTTCGCTTAAGTATAATACTTCGGTAACAAAGTAAAAACACCTCGGGACATTGATCTCGCCTTTCCTGATAGCTCGTCACCCTTGTTCACGAGACTAACGAGCTGGGGGGCTAACTGTTGGGGTCGGTTTCCACCCAGGCGAAATCAACGAAAGAAAAGGCTAAGTATGAAGGATAATCTCTTACCCATGCACGAACCGGAGTGAATCACCTCGGTGCACAAGCCGTACACGGACCGAAGTGGTTCACCTCGGTGCACAAGCCGTGCACGGACCGAAGTGGTTCACCTCGGTGCACAAGCCGTGCACGGACCGAAGTGGTTCACCTCGGTGCACAAACCGTGCACGAACCGAAGTGGTTCACCTCGGTGCACAAGCCGTGCACGGACCGAAGTGGTTCACCTCGGTGCACAAACTGTGCAGAAACCGAGCTGAACCGAGCCGTGCACAAACTGTGTAGAAACCGAGCTGAACTGAGCCGTGCACAAACTGTACAAAGACCGAGCCGAACCGTAAAATGTGCGGATTGTGCACGGGCCGAACCAAATCAACATTTCCCCTCGATACTCCGAGCTAGAGGCCCACTAAGGATTCTGAGCTTAAATCCAGGACACGAGGCCGAGCCCAAAACGGATCGTCATGCAAATTGGCCGAGTCTAAGCCCATAAGGAAATCCGAAGTGAGGTTCGCCCTAGAAGACGAAGTTTCACAGAAGGAGCGCCGCGGAGGGGAGATAAAGGAGAATCTACGAGAAGATTCTGAGATATTTTGGACTTAGATTTACAAACAAATATGTATAAATAGGAACCTTAGCTCATTGAAAGGGGATCCGCGCTTCACCTAGAAAAAACACTTGTACTCTAAAAAGCTTATCACAGCAACCCTAATAAAAGACCATNTCCGCGCTTCACCTAGCAAAAACACTTGTACTCTAAAAAGCTTATCACAGCAACCCTAATAAAAGACCATATTTGGATCACTGTTTCGGTTTCTTACTTAGAATCTTTTCGTCCTCTTTATTTTTCTTAACAGATAATTCGTTGTGTGAAATCCAGCCCGCACACACGCCATCTACTACGCCAACAGGACTTTGGATGATGCTCAGAAAAATTACGCAACTACGGAGAAGGAATCGCTAGCTGTGGTCTTTGCCTTTGAGAAATTTCGACAGTATCTTGTTGGCTCAAAGGTCATTGTTCACACTGATCATTCTGCATTGAAATACTTGATGCAGAAGAAGGATGCAAAGCCAAGGTTGCTAAGGTGGATTCTACTTCTACAAGAGTTTGACATAGAGGTCAAGGACAAGAAAGGAGTTGAAAATGGAGTAGCCGATCATCTCTCACGGATTAGGATTGAAGATGACGTGCCAATAGATGACTTTCTACCAGAAGAGAACGTCTATCTCATTGAGAGTCGTTTCCAAGAAGAGAGTTCAGACCCTGCGAGCCTAGTGTCGATCGACATTATGGGAGTGTCGATCGACACCCCGTCCGAAACAAAGATCACCTCATGTGCCCGAGTGTCGATCGACACCACCTGTGTCGATCGACACCCGACGCGAGCATCACTGCGCCTGATCTTGGATGATGTGTTTAGACAGCCAATCTTTGCCATCAATGCTGCGAATAGACCTTGGTATGCTGATATTGTGAATTCACTAGCTGCTGACATTGAACCCAAGCATCTCAAGAACTATGAGAAGAAGAAGTTCATGAGAGAACTTAGGAGATACTATTGGGATGAGCCTCACTTGTACAAGCATTGTTCAGACAATGTCTACAGAAGGTGTATTGCAGAGACTGAAGTTCGTGATATCATGTTCCACTGTCATGGTTCGGAGTATGCTGGACACTTTGCTACTTTCAAAACTGTGTCCAAGGTTCTTCAAGCAGGCTTTTGGTGGCCTACTATGTTCAAGGATGCGCAGCTGTTCATCATGCAGTGTGATGATTGTCAAAGGCGAGGGAAGATCAGCAAGAGACATGAGATGCCACAGAACTTCATCCTTGAAATAGAAGTCTTTGATTGCTGGGGTATTGATTTCATGGGTCCTTTTCCTCCATCCTACGGAATGCAGTACATCTTAGTGGTTGTAGACTATGTGTCAAAGTGGGTGGAAGCAGTTGCTTCTAAGACCAATGATGCTGCTGTGGTTCTTAAGCTCTTCCAGACCATCATCTTTCCGCGCTTTGGAGTACCGCGTATTGTCATTAGTGTTGGTGGTTCCCACTTTGTCAACAAAATCTTCAACAAGCTGCTGAAGAAACATGGTGTTCAACATCGTGTGGCGACACCATATAACCCCCAAACGAGTGGACAAGTCGAAGTCTCCAACAGACAGATCAAGCAGATCCTGGAGAAGACGGTAGGAAAGACAAGGAAAGACTGGGCCACGAAATTGGATGATGCACTTTGGGCGTACATGACAGCTTACAAGACGCCTCTTGGGACTACACCGTTTCAGCTGCTCTATGGCAAAGCCTGCCATCTTCCATTGGAACTGGAACACAAGGCACATTGGGCTATCAAGAAGATGAATTTCGACTTGAAGCCAGCTGCAGAATGGCGTCTGATACAGCTTAATGAGTTATATGAATTGTGCCATCACGCCTATGAGAACTCAAAGCTCTACAAAGAGAGGACAAAGGCCTACCATGACAAAAAGATTGTCACCAGACAATTTGATCCAAATGACCAGGTACTACTTTACAACTCTCGTTTACAATTATTTCCTGGCAAATTGCGTTCACGTTGGTCAGGTCCCTTCACAATCAAAGAGGTCAGACCATATGGCGCACTTGTCCTGACAAATGCCAAAGGAGAAGAGTTCACTGTGAATGGCCAAAGGGTGAAACACTATTGGGCTGAAGCCGAGATCCCAGACGAACACATTGTGTCTCTGGATAATGCACCCAACGCTTAAACGCGTGAACAGTCAAGCTATTGACGTTAAACGAGCGCTGAGTGGGAGGCAACCCACTAAGGTACGTTTTT
>JAHZTW010000014.1:3498861-3519169 GCA_020283515.1 Alliaria petiolata | reverse complement strand
TAAGTCTGGAATAGTGCCTTGTTATGAGCCTGTCTCCTCACAAGGAACAATATTAGTAATGCTCTTGAACACGTCTCCTCACAAGGAACACAAGTAAAGAGTAGCACTATTCCAGAGATCCCAAAGAGAATAATAAGAGTCAATGAAAAGATCTTAGAACACCCTGAAAATGGGCAGAAGTTGACTAAGGGAAGAGAAAATAGGGGAGCTGCATGAGAATATCTTGTTTTGGTACTAAGAAAGGGAAAGAATCAGAAAAGTTCTATGGCATTACCAATGTTCGAGTTCGAAATTTATATCAAGGAAAGGATCTGGATTCGAACTGGGAGATTGCTAAGCTTGTGGTAAGTATATTGAACATTTCTTAAGGTTGGCTCTAATATCATGTGGATTCAAGAAGTGTTAATCAATGTGGCGTTTTGAAGAAGTGATTGTAAGTTCCTGTTTTCAAACTTCTACTTCATTCTAAGTTTCTGTTTTGCTTGAGGGCAAGGAAAGGCTAAGTCTGGGGGAGTTGATATATCATGGTTTTTACCCGTTTTTAGGCCATGATATAAGTGTTTTTATAGAGTCTTTTGTTAGTTTTCGAGTCCTAGTTGAGTCTTTACATGATGGAGAGCACTTGGAGCTAAATAGGAGAATCTGGAACGTTTTGGAGCACTTTGGAGAAGAAGCTAAAGAGACGAAGTAGTTTATGTCTGAGTAGTTTGCTAGTTAGGTTAGGGTGATTTAGGGTTTGATGAAAAGTCTCTAGAACCATTATCTTTGTTAGGGAAATCATTTAGATCTTCACCTTGATTTGAACTTAACTTGATTTCTGAATTGATCACTTACGAATCAAACCTTAGGTTATTTAATAGATGCGAGAGCATTATTAGTAACTTGAACTAATCATAGGTGAGCAAAATAGCTATTCGCAAAGAGATTTTGTTTAGTTATTTTGTGAACATATCGAACCTGAACTTTAATGCTTGCTTAGAATGTTAGATTTCGCAAAGAGATTTGGTTTTCTGGAATTTAAGCATAGATAACTTCTGCAACGAGAGTTGATTGGTTTTAACTTAGTGATTCGAGCTCTAGACGGTCCTTAATAAGTCCCTAATAAAAATAATATCTGCATTCTTGGATTCATCCTGATAATTTACCCTCACCTAGCGTTCTCGTCTCTGAATCTTAAAAACGTTTTACATCACATTTACTTATTCGCAAAGTTTAATTTACATTAATACTTATTCGACTTAGCATAATCTGAACTTAGAAACCATAGCGTAGTAACTACTTCTCTTGGGATTTCGATACCCCTTGTACTTCAATTGCTTTGCTGTGCACTTGCAGTAGAATATTTAGGGTAAAACCTGACCCCTATCACTCATCCTGATATGAAGCAAGACGTCTGCTTCTAGATCAATTAACTAAACCGAAATGGACAACCTGTTGCGGAAAGATCAGCTCGGACAAAGGGTCTCTGGCTCGATTCAGCTTCTGATGTCTTCATAAGATTTGTAGAGGATCGAGCTAGATTTCGTATGGTGGAAGTATCAAGTCATTACGATCGACGGTTCAGCAGTTACTGCGAAACGAGTGAGCATCGGTCTGGCCAGCTCGGCAAGCTAGTGTATAACGGGCAAGCATAACGACTTGTGCCCGATGAAGCTTCTGCTGGGAAGGTAAGAGCTTGGAGCCAAAATCGGGGTACCATATCGACATGAAGCCGTTGCAGCATAAGTCCAAAGAAGTTTTCTTTTAGCATTGGATCACATTTTTGTGGATAAGGGTCACTAGGGTTTTTGTGGCTCACCTATAAATTCCGTAGCAACCCCAAAACAAAATTCCTCTCTTCCCTCTTTTCCTCTTAGACATTTTTAGTTTGTTTCTCTTTATTTTCAAGAAATTTTGTAAATACTTTTTATTTTAATTTAGTTTTTGCACTTCTCTTATTTAATTTTTCTTGTTCTTGCCTTCTAATATTGTTTAGCCACATGGTTTGATACCCATACGCTGTACTACTTCGGTTGATAGCTGTTGGGACATTGCTAGAAAGGAGAAAAACCTTATTTATCACTTATGGATCTTGAGGTTAAACTCATGAAAAGAGAGTAGATTTCGTGGTTCTCAGGGTGTGAAAGATTTATGGTGATAAATCTTGCTGCTTATGCATTTAATGATCTTAATCCTTTCTTGTTTATTGTTCTCAATGCTTAGTCTAGCTTGATCAACTACTCTAAAGACTATAGACGGCTTGACATGTACACCACGCGCTTGCTTAGCCAAACCCATAAACAAGAGTTTGATCTTTCCTAGACTCAGACGAACCATCTGTCTAGGAGTCTTACGGTTTTATAGGGTTGGGTATTCTTGCTTGCTATTCTCATGGATCACTACGCGGGAGCGAGGTTAGGTTGTGAGATAGTAAAGTGACTTCTACCACGACAGTGGTTTAGTCTTGATTAGAAATCCTATGCCTAAGGATTACCATCTAAGACCCAAGGTCTAGATGTTGTTTTAAGTCATCATTGATCGCCCATGTGCATCAAACATATCATTTATCTCATCCTAGGAACCACCCTTTTGTCATTAGTTTATTTTAAGTCCAAGCTTGTGTCTAATTTTTCCTTGTCTAGCTTTCTTCCTTTCTTAGTCTTTGTTTAGGTTGTTAACTTTTATTTTCTGTTCTCTTTGGTATCATTTAGGATGTTAGAAAATCTCTCTTCTCTATTAGCTTAGCTTAGCATAGTTCTCTATATCTAAAGTGTCATTAGCTTCCCAAGTGGATTGACACCTCAAATACTACAATGACATGTGTGTATGAGGATTGACCAGAAGGCTAAAAACCTTTGCATCAGCAAGCACCGGATTGGAGTCTACCATTTGAGATCATGGCGGATGCTAGTGACTATGCTGTTGGAGCTGTTCTTGGACAAAAGAAAGATAAGAAGCTTCATGTGATCTATTATGCAAGTAGGACACTTGATGAGGCTCAAACCAAGTATGCAACAACAGAAAAGGAACTCTTGCCGGTGGTGTTTGCTTTTGAGAAATTCAGATCTTATTTGATAGGATCAAAAGTGATAGTGTACACAGACCATGCTGCATTGCGCCACATCTGTGCCAAGAAGGAGCCCAAGCCAAGGCTCCTTAGATGGATCTTGCTCCTTCAAGAATTTGACATGGAGATAGTTGACAAGAAGGGTGTGAAGAATGGTGTAGCTGATAACTTGTTGATAACATGCATATTTTACCCGTTTTTACTATCATAAGTGAGTGCTTTAATAAGCATTTCACTAAGGTTTTGATGCATAAACACTAGATTTCGAGTATTTGGTTGTTCAAGACTCTTTTCAGGTAATCTTAGCAAAAGACGCATATTTTGGAGCAAAATGGACAATTCCGGAAACAGTGCCCGAGGACAGAAGTTCAACACCAAATGAAGGCCTTCCCACCACGAGATCAAGCTCATATTTGGAGACAAGGTAGCCTTATCAGCTGTCTTTCACCTCGAAGTGGTTTGAGAGCAATCCCACGGTTGGATCTCAAGTTATGAAGGAAGCAAGAAGGTCCGTCAAGCACCCGGAAGGACGAGCTGGCCGCGCCACGGCCGAACCAGACGACCAGTGGCCGCGCCACGGCCAGTCGCTCGCGCGGCCAGGCCACTCACGGATTCCCGAGCCCATTTGAAGCCCAACTTAAACCCGCAGCCGTCTTATGCAAGCCAAGACCTAATCCACGACCTAGGGCACTTGAAGACCTATATATACTCGACCTTTAGGGTTTTTTAGGGCATCACCACTTAGCATCACGAAATTCTCTTGTTACAAACTTCTCTTGGCGGCCGCGAATCTTTGATTCGTGGTTTCCACTTTGTTCTTTGAGGGAGATTGATTTGTTCTTGAACCCTCTTTTATTTTAATCGATTTATACAAGTTATGCATTCATCAATCACGTTTTCTACTTCTTCTTTTATGTCTGAGTAGTTTACTTTCGTTGGGTGTTCTTTAAGGGGATCTATGGGGAATTTCATTAACTGTTGTTGAACCGATTGTTTAGGCCGAAGATTAGGATTTTCTGTCTCACCTTATTCGTTCTTATTGCATGAGTCTGGCGTCATGAACTATATTCTGATCGCAGGGTCTTGAGAACGACGAATGTCCTGAATCTCAGATCTAGACCAAAATAGGGTAGAGAGCATCCTTTAAAAGATGTCTGAATGTTTATTGTCCCGATCCTATTGCGTGTTCGTCTAGTACGCAGGATATGAAAGTATACCTGTGGAATGGAAGTTCGCAGATCGACCTAGTTTGATAAAGTTAGGTTGTTAAAACCAGTGAATCAGTTTGGGGAAAATCGCCTAGTCTCGCTTGCTTAACTTTTGTGTGTTTGATTTCTAGTTAGAACCCCATAGATTTCCCGAGAAGATTCCCAACGTGTTCGCCCCATCTGCTTTTACATCGAGATTTACGCACTTCAATATTTACTTTTCCTGCACTGCTTGCTTGATTTCCTTTTTACAAGTTCTTAAGTTTGATTTCCTTTTCCCGTTGGTCATAGAAGAGATTGACAACCTCCTCTATATAAGACGTGATACTGCTTTCTTTATTTTCTGCAAAAACCGTGACACTTACCCCCAAACCCCAATTCTCTGCGTCTTTGGTTGCCCTGATTCTTCTGTTTTGCAGTTGACCTCCTCCCTGTGGATCGATACCCTAAGTACTACAACGCACGCTGTGCACTTGCAGCTTAGGGTCCTACAAATTCAAAGCCTGACGAGTCCCCAAAGAAATCCTCCAAACTCGGACGACTATTTAGACCCCATCAAGCTTTTGGCGCCGTTGCCGGGGAGGCTGCGTTTCGCTGTCCAAGACAAAGGTCATGATCACAACTCAAAGACATTCTTTTCTCTAACTTCTAGACTTCTTTCTATGAGTTTCAGAAACCCTAAAACCGTGGAGGTCCCCACGAATCAAGAACAACACAAGCCTGGACCCCCGGAAGCTGATATCGCTTCCAAAGCTCGCACCCCATGACCACCTACGGACCACTCCATACCACCTGCGCAGAACGAGGACGAGAGTTCGCACCACCGGGTATCTTTTCTCGGCCATCACAACCAAAAGTTTCCACCTTCCCTTCTGCATCAACGACTGCACCAGCTTACAGGATTGGCACAGATCCTCACGGATCGCGTAGCCGAATCCGAAAAGACCTTCCACTCTCGGATCAGTTCGATGCAAGCCGAAACATCCTACAAGGTGCAGAAGATTGCGGGGCAGATTAAGAGACTTGAGGCTCAAGCTTCAAAAGACGGAAACAAACTCCTAAAGATGGAAGAAAAGCTAGGATGTCACGATTACAATCTAGCCCAGATCGCACGAAGGACCCGAGGGTACGGCTGCGAGCTCGAAGAAACCAAGGAAGCCATCGATGAGGTCAAAGATCATCTTGGTAGATACATCGAGGAGGCATGGGAAGGCAGCTTGGCAGTCAAAAGCCAATCCAGCAGCAATAGAAGGGCAATCGAGGGCATTGCCTTAGAACTAGAAAGAAGCGGGGACAAGTTCGAGAGACTTGCCCAGGACCAACGGGAGCTTAGCGACGTGCTACAATCATTCAAGAGAGTCACAAGTTTCCCCGCAGGAGTACGCAAGGAGATCCCCGATTCCTCAAGCGAGGAAGACGTCATGTCAAGCAAACGGTTGGGCGCAAAGCTCAGGCAAGTGACCATTGCACCTTGCAATGTAATCACTCGCCTCGGAGCAAAGAGAAGCGCCATTCTCAGGGCAAGGCGTGTCCCGAACAGGTTCGCCTTCTCGAACCATCAGCCGCGTCGAACTTCAGTACTTCCAATCCATGGAATGTCAACCCCAGAGCCAGTATTGGATGAAGTCCTAACCTGCTGATCAAACGACAAGAGGGTGCAGGAAAAATCACGATTTAGGGATCGCATCAAAAGAGAAAGACTCATCAAATTCCATAAGAAGACAAGGGAGATCCCAATATATGTTGGTTTAGAGGAGGCTCTAGAAAAGAAAGGTTTGAAGAAGTACTTCAAAGATAGCAGCGAAGACGCGAGCATAATCAAATGTCACTTCATGCAAGCAAGGTTCAACGCCACCACACCAAGAATCATGGACGTTCATAGGTATAAGAGGGTTGGAAAGACTCGCGACCTGATCAGCAAAGAAGACCATGCGGAATTCAACAAGGTAGTTGAGAGCCTTCCTCCTGAGATTACCTTCACTACAACATGGAAAGAGCACTTGATCTGGTACTACTTCCACGAGAGTGATGAAACTAAGCAAAAGATACAACATCTCTACGAATTCGCAAGAGCCCGAAGAAAACTCGAAGCTCAAAGGAAACCCGGTACGAGAAACACCTTCTTGAGAAGGATGAAGATGCCATCATGGAGAGACTCAAGGAGCCTTTAGCAGAAGAGGGCGCGTAGAAGGTAAAAAGACCTTGCCTAAGGTCGAACTCCACCTCCAACTAAGCTCCCCAACTACCAAAGTCTAGCTAAAAGACTCTAAATAAGAGCGTCTCAATGGGAGGCAACCCATTTTAGGTATTCTCTTTCTCATCTCTTTAACCATACTAATTTTTAGTTTTGGTTTTTTCTTAGTTTACAGCATTTTCATAAACCCCAAAAGCACAAAAAATAAGAAAAACCCAAAAAGACCAAAAATATGAAGAAGGAGTTTCGAAGAACACTCACCGGGCGACGAATCGCCCGTGGGCCGGCCAGAAGGAGCCTGGCCGCGCCAAGAGCAATGATGGCGCGGAGGCGAGATGCTTGGTCGCAGTCGCGATGACCCGTCGCGCGGCCGGCCTTCATCTGAAGACGTCCCCCATCCCGACTTCACCAAACCGGATCTCCTTCAACATGTTTCAAGCCTTTCAAGTATCCTCCTTGATTCAATGGCCTGAACACGATTTAAAGACCGTAAAGATCACTTCCACAACCGCGGCACATTGCTGTTGCATCAAAGATGGCGAGACAAGACAAGACTCCATCCAACTCAAGGCAAGGTAATTATCCATCTCTCTAACTACTTCGTCCAGCACGTTCAACGGACATGCATTCACGTAAACGAAGAAGAACACCACGATTCTAGAGGATGAAAATCGTAGTGCAAGCTCCAGAAGGAAGAAGATGCAACTTCCTTCACCAAACCGCGAAGAGCAAAGTTCCCGAAGACTAGCTTCTCTCTTCTGCGACCAAGACCTTTACCGAAACCAAGTAAGGATTTCATATGGCATTGAAGTTCATACTAGCAACACCTGTCTTCCGGGATCCCGAACAGATCACTGGATAGGCCAGCATAGATCCAAACTTCAAGTCAAGTTTTTGAGGTGACACAATCTTCAAGACGCAAGGACGAAAGATTTTCCATCTCTCATTCACGGTGTTATCAAAGGTCAAGGAACCAGGACGAGTACTCAACAACCGGAGTACCTGTTCTTCTCAACATAGGCGTACCCCAATCATCATCATCAGCCGCCACCATCACACACGCACGCCCACCACCACCATCTGAAGCAAGCAAGCTCAACCGCGCAACACATTTCCTTTCGAGCTAAGTTTTCGATTTCTTTTGTTCAATCAAATCGATTCTAAGCAGGGACATAAGGATAATGATCAAGTCCTTAGCTCAATCATACCACACGTCCATCCACCCATACCAAACCCAACGCCACTTTCAAGTAAGTCTTCACAAGCTTGTACTTGAATTTACCTATCTTTTTCACCTCAACTCGATTTAAACTAACTGGGGACAGTTTGATTTAAGTCTGGGGGGGTTTCTTATATTACTAATTATGCTTTTATTTGATGAGTCTTATGCATACTTACATCATTTATCGAGTCGTTTTATAGAGTCAAAACTTTTTTTTTTTTTAGTCGGAAACTATGAACTTTGCTAGGTACAAGTCACTTTGAACAAGGAACCTTAATGACCATTCTCACGGATTTAGAAGCAAGGTTTACTAAGTTGAACACGGCGAGTGGATCATTCCAGCGGAGAAAGTTCTAATCTCTAGAGTACTCGAAGGATCTTGCGTTGACTCCGCACCTAATGAATCAAATCTTCTCGTCAAGGGGCTTGAGGTACTTCGAACTTTGCTCCTCTTTTAGACTCTAGCGTGACTAAGTAGATGCAATGCAACCTCTCCTTGATCTTCCCTTATTATAGAAAAGAAAAAAAAATATAGAAATGAAAAGTTTTAGTTTGGGAATGGCAACCAGAGTTCCTTAAAGGACAATGACGGGTCGCAGCAATCATGTAAACTTCAAAGAAGTGATCATTCTCAAGCTAAGAAAAGAAAAAAAAAAAATATGAAAGTCGATAGTTTATTTTAAGTCCAAGCTTGTGTCTAATTTTTCCTTGTCTAACTTTCTTCCTTTCTTAGTCTTTGTTTAGGTTGTTAACTTTTATTTTCTGTTCTCTTTGGTATCATTTAGGATGTTAGAAAACCTCTCTTCTCTATTAGCTTATCTTAGCATAGTTCTCTATATCTCAAGTATCATTAGCTTCCCAAGTGGATTGACACCTGAAATACTACAATGACATGTGTGTATGAGGATTGACCAGAAGGCTAAAACCCTTTGCATCAGCAAGCACCGGATTGGAGTCTACCATTTAAGATCATGGCGGATGCTAGTGACTATGCTGTTGGAGCTGTTCTTGGACAAAAGAAAGATAAGAAGCATCATGTGATCTATTATGCAAGTAGGACACTTGATGAGGCTCAAACCAAGTATGCAACAACAGAAAAGGAACTCTTGGCGGTGGTGTTTGCTTTTGAGAAATTCAGATCTTATTTGGTAGGATCAAAAGTGATAGTGTACACAGACCATGCTGCATTGCACCACATCTATGCCAAGAAGGAGCCCAAGCCAAGGCTCCTTAGATGGATCTTGATCCTTCAAGAGTTTGACATGGAGATAGTTGACAAGAAGGGTGTGAAGAATGGTGTAGCTGATAACTTGTTGATAACATGCATATTTTACCCGTTTTTACTATCATAAGTGAGTATTTTAATAAGCATTTCACTAAGGTTTTGATGCAAAAACACTAGATTTCGAGTATTTGGTTGTTCAAGACTCTTTTCAGGTAATTTTAGCAAAAGACGCATATTTTGGAGTAAAATGGACAATTCCGGAAACAGTGCCGGAGGACAGAAGTTCAACACCAAATGAAGGCCTTCCCACCACGAGATCAAGCTCATATTTGGAGACAAGGTAGCCTTATCAGCTGTCTTTCACCTCAAAGTGGTTTGAGAGCAATCCCACGGTTGCATCTCAAGTTATGAAGGAAGCAAGAAGGTCCGTCAAGCACCCACAAGGACGAGCTGGCCGCGCCACGGCCGAACCAGACGACCAGTGGCCGCGCCACGGCCAGTCACTCACAGGGCCAGGCCACTCGCAGATTCCCGAGCCCATTTAAAGCCGAACTTAAACCCGCAGCCGACTTATGCAAGCCAAGACCTAATCCACGACCTAGGGCACTTGAAGACCTATATATACTCGACCTTTACGGTTTTTTAGGGCATCACCACTTAGCATCACAAAATTCTCTTGTTACAACTTTTCTTTGGTGGCCGCGAATCTTTGATTCGTGGTTTCCACTTTGTTCTTTGAGGGAGATTGATTTGTTCTTGAACCCTCTTTTATTTTAATCGATTTATACAAGTTATGCATTCATCAATCACGTTTTCTACTTGCTCGTTTATGTCTGAGTAGTTTACTTTCGTTGGGTGTTCTTTAAGGGGATCTATGGGGAATTTCATTAACTGTTGTTAAACTGATTGTTTAGGCCGAAGATTAGGATTTTTTGTCTCACCTTATTCGTTCTTATTGCATGAGTCTAGCGTCATGAACTATATTCTGATCGCAGGATCTTGAGAACGACGAATGTCCTGAATCTCAGATCTAGACCAAAATAAGGTAGAGAGCATCCTTTAAAAGATGTTTGAATGTTTATTGTCCCGATCCTATTGCGTGTTCGTCTAGTACGCAGGATATGAAAGTATACCTGTGGAATAAAAACTGGCAGATCGACCTAGTTTGATAAAGTTAGGTTGTGAAAACCAGTGAATCAGTCTGGGGAAAATCGCCTAGTCTCGCTTGCTTAAATTTTGCGTGTTTGATTTCTAGTTAGAACCCCATAGATTTCCCGAGAATATTCCCAACGTGTTCGCCCCATCTGTTTTTCAATCGAGATTTACGCACTTCCATACTTTACTTTTCCTGCACTGCTTACCTGATTTCCTTTTTACAAGTCTTTAAGTTTATTTTTCTTTTCCCGTTGGTTATAGAAAAGGCTGACAACCTTCTCTATATAAGGCGTGGTACTGCTTTCTTTATTTTCTGCAAAAACCGTGACACTTACACCCAAACCCCAATTCTCTGCGTCTTTGGTTACCCTGATTCTTCTGTTTTGCAGTTGACCTCCTCCCTGTGGATCGATACCCTAAGTACTACAACGCACGCTGTGCACTTGCAGCTTAGGTTCCTACAAATTCAAAACCTGACGAGTCCCCAAAGAAATCCTCTAAACTCGGACGACTATTTAGACCCCATCACTTGTCAAGAATGAGGATTGAAGATGCTTTACCACTCAATGATTCTCTTTCGGAAGAGCAGATAATGATGATCAAGAGTGTTGCTAGTGCACATGGAGTTGGGAAGAAGCTTCAAGAGACTGAAGACCTAGAGGACAAAGCTTTGCCTTGGTATGCTGATATTGTTAACTACTTGGTGTGCAAAGAAGAACCAACTCATCTCAACAACTATCACAAGAAGAAGTTCATTAGAGATGTGTCACACTTCTATCGGGATGAGCCCTATCTCTACAAAAGATGTGCTGATGGGATTTATAGAAGATGTTTGGCACAAGAAGAGGTTGAGAGTGTGATTTTTCATTGCCATGGGTCTAAGTATGGAGGTCATTTCGCCACATTCAAGACAGCTACAAAGGTGCTTCAAAGCGAATTTTGGTGGCCTACATTGTTCAAGGATACTCATGAGTTCACCAAGAGATGTGAGCCTTGCCAAAGGAAGGGGAACATAAGCAAGAGAGGTGAGATGCCCCAAAACCCAATCTTGGAAGTGGAGTTGTTTGATCTATGGGGCATAAACTTCATGGGACCCTTCCCATCTTCTTATGGAAACCAATACATCTTGGTAGCTATTGATTATGTCTCAAAGTGGGTTGAAGCCATTGCAAGCCCTACTAATGACTCCAAAGTCGTGGTAAAGATGTTCAAGAGTATAATTTTCCCAAGGTTTGGTGTGCCAAAAGTTGTGATTAGTGATGGGGGAAGCCATTTCATCAACAAGGTCTTTAAAGGTTTGTTAAGCAAGCATGGTGTCAAGCACAAGGTAGCCACCCCTTATCATCCTCAAACTAGTGGCCAAGTGGAGGTTTCAAACCGAGATATCAAAGCCATTCTAGAGAAGACTGTGGGTTTAACAAAGAAGGATTGGTCAATCAAGCTTGATGATGCTTTGTGGGCTTATAGGACAGCTTTCAAAACGCCAATTGGGAGATATCCTTTTAACCTTGTGTATGGAAAATCTTGCCATCTACCAGTAGAGATTGACCACAAGGTTTTGTGGGCTGTCAAACTTCTCAACTACAATATCAAGACAGCCCAAGAGAAGAGATTGATTCAACTCCAAGAGCTAGAGGAGATTATGCTTGAATCATATGAGAGTTCAAGGATCTACAAGGAAAGGACCAATGCTTTTCATGACAAGAGCATTGTGAGGAAGGAGCTGAGTGTTGGTGACAAGATTCTTCTCTACAACTCTAGGCTGAAGTTGTTTCCCGGTAAGCGATCAAGTCAAGGTGGGGAGGCCCTTTTGAGATTCAAGAAGTGTTGCCTTATGGAGCCATCACCTTGATTGGGAAGAATGGGGAGAGTTTCACAGTCAATGGTCATAAGGTCAAGCCATATTTGGTGAATGAGTCTAAGGAAGAGGCAAGCTCATGTCCTCTTCAAGATCCCACTCATGCCTAAGGGTTTGAAAAGTCAAGCTTAGAGACTTTAAACAAGCGCGCTTGGGAGGCATTCCCATGGTACCCTTGTAGATATTCTTATTGTTTAGTTTCAATAATCTGTCTTTAAGTGTTTGTGATCATCAGGTTTGGATAGCAGAAGCAAGAGATAAAGGAAGAAGGGTTGTAAAAATCGGCTGGGGTTGCATCGGAATGTTGCACAACGGACAACAAACCGATGCGACACACCCTGGAACTCGCATCAGCCTGTGCATCGGAGACCAAACCCGATGTGAGATGGGAAGAGTTCTTCTGGAGCCACATCGTTTATAGGTGCATCGAACAACTGTCCAATGTGAGCCCTTCCGTTCTTCGCTTCAGAGACGCATCGGAAAAAGGTGCATCAGACAACTTACCGATGCGAAGCATTCCGAATTTGGCATCGGTCTGTTGCATCGGGTAACTGTCCGATGCACCCCCAAAGGTAAGTTGACTTTTCCCTTTTTCTGTCTTTGACCGGTCCATTTAGAGTAAACCGAGACACATTTAAACCGGTTTAGAGGGATTTTGCTCGGTTTTATACTCTTCTTCTTCCCAAAAATCGATTTTCACTTCTCCTCCTTGGCCAAAAACGCATTTCACTCATTTCTCTCTCAATTTTCAACAAATTTTCGTGATTCAAAAACCAACAAGCTCGAATTTTCGTTCTCAAACTGATTCATCACCCCATTTCGGTCATCCTCTTGCAATTAAACAAGGTATGCTTCTAATTTCCCTTCATATCCATCATTATCTCCAATGGTGCTTTTTGAGGTATATGTTGTCAAAATGGTCGAATTACGGTGCAAGGAGTTTGGGTTATGCTTGAAAGTGGTTCATATGTTGATTTCGTGGGCTAATTCATTGTTAGCATGGTGAAATTTTGAAATTTTAGCAATTAGGGTTAATGAGTTCTAAAAGGAGCGAAAATGCCAATTAGTCTTGTGATTCTTGTTAGAATTTTGGGCTTTCACTTGCAACCACTTGCATTCATCATGTATAATGCTTAGCACTTGTTAGCCAACAATTTTTGAGAAGTTGAAATTTTGAGTTCTTGGGCAAAATTTTTCTAAGTGTTGGAATTGTTTGAATTTGGCCAATGCTTGTTGTGCTCATAGGTTTCCCCTATTGTTGATGGCTATGCTGAAATTATAATGTGCTAACTCTTGCTCAAGGATATCTATTTTATAGGTATCAAATGGGAAAGGTTAGAAGGTCAAAAGGTGGAGAAGCCAACCAACAAAGGGAAGACAAGAGGAAAAGGAAACGGGAAATGGTGCACGGGAGTGGAAGTGCGAAGGAAACTCCGAGGAAAGAGCCTGTTGCAAATGATATTTACAAAGCTCTTATGGCCATGGAACACCAAGGAACAAGATTCCTCCATATGGAGACGCTTAGAGAGCTCGGGATATTTGAGGAAGTGCTAGCTCTTTTCACCAACATGGGGATGAGACAATTCTCCCACATGGCTCACCCAACCCACGAAGTCTCACTTTGCCATTTCCTTTCTACTTTGAAGGTGGTGTTCTATCCCCTTTGTGAAGCACCAACAGAAGAGGAAGAGAGGGATGGACATGGCTATATAAGATTCAAGGTGGGGCGCAAGAGCTATAAGATGACTTTCAAAGAGCTCAGTGAAAATTTGGGTTTGAAGAGGGATGGAAGAGAGGAAAGCTCATGGAATTTCCAAGTGGTGAACTTACAAGTTTGTTGAGGTACATTGGGGTTGGCAAGTTGAAGGCTGGAATGAGCAAGAGTGGTTCCATTACCCATCCAGCGGTGAGATATGCACACAAGGTACTCGCCCACACCTTTTTGTAAGAAAGGAATGCGGGTATGTACTTGAAGACGAGCTTGAGTTTTTGGATCTTGGGCTCAAGGACATTCTAAGGAGCATAAGAGTTGATGGGGAAGTGACAATCGTGAGAGGTGACAGCTCGGGAATAGGGTTGATCTCTTTGCTCTTGAAGAGGCTATTGGGATACCAAGAGTGCGCAACAACAACCAAGGATTTCGCACCACAACTTAGCATTGGAGAGATTGTTACACCCATTCTAGCTGCATGTGGAGCAGATCTTGGGGAGGTTACAAGCGAAATGAAATGGATGGATATCCAATACCTTAGCAAGACAAGGTTTCTCAATGAGAAGATTGGACAAAACTATGTCTACAAGTTTGCTTATGGCGAAAAGACGGAAGCAAGGGTGAAACTTCCTTGCCAAAGCTTGACAAGCTTCACCACAAGGAGTCACATCGATTTTCGTCCTCCCCATGAGGAACTTTATGATCCTTCAAGAGAGCCTCCACTTCAAAGCATAAGAAAGCAAAGAGGCTCCACTAGTGCAGCAAGAGAAGAAGAACCTCAAGAAGAGCAAGAAACAGCACCTCCAAGCCCCACATATGGAAGCCAAAGATACTACTTTGATGCTTATGACTCATCAATCCCTAACCAAGCCTTGAGGGAAGCCCATCACCGCATCAACATCCTCCAAAGGTGGAATAAATGGCAAGACAAAACCATTCGGAAGCTGGTCAAGACAGTCAAGGGAATGAAGAGCCAAATGAAGGAGCTAAAGGCCAAGGTGGGAGGCGCCTCTTCATCACGAGCTCACCAAGCGGCTGAGCATGAGGAAGACATAGAAGAAAATGCCATGGAGCTTGATAGAAGACATTCATTCCATGTGCAAGAAAGGAGTGCTTCTCATGAGGATCCACCAATGTCCTCTTCTCATGAAACTCGCCGAAGGAAGAGGAGAGCAATGCGGTCACCAGCACCGAAGTCCAGCAACCTATCATACTCCATGGAGGAATCCTCCTCCTCAGTCCAATTCTAGGTATCACTCCAAACCATTCTATATACCATTTAGTCTTTATTTTTATTTTGGCATTTTGAAATCTTCTCCAAGCTTGGATTACACAAGAGACTGTGTAATTTAAGTTTGGGGGAGTATGGTGTATTTGATCTTGTGTTTTGTGATCTTATCTTCCTTTTTCATGCATTTTTGAGTCTCATGCATTCATCTATGGCATAGAAAAACCAAAAAAATAGAAAAAATTCAAAAATTTCAAAACAAAATAGCATGTAGTTGCATTTGCATTTGTCGCATAAGTAGGATTGAGTCTAGCTTTCATATAGGATTTCATTCTTGCATAGGGGACAATGATAGACTTTCCTTGTAAGGTGTTAAGCTCATGAATTGGTTCAAGGCGCTAGTTAGTAGTCCTTTGATGCATTGTGCAAACTTTGAAAGTAAGTCATAACCATACATGGATCATTTGTTTTAATTTTCTTGGCTTAAATTTGAAAAGAGCATGAATTGAATCCTTTCCTATCAAGTGAAACCTTAATATGGATTTTGAATTATCATACTTGTGCATTTGGAAAAAGATACATGGATTACAAAAAAAAAATATTTAGGGTTTCTTATTCCCTTCACCACTCTCTTGTAAGCCTAAATAGAACACCACACCTTAACCCTTACCCTTCTTTCAAGCCAAAACTCTTGTGTGATTGCAAATTGTGAGGCCTTATTTTTTATTGTACTTGGCATAAAGTGTTAGGTTTAGGGCGACATGTCTAGGCTCTCATATTGATGCTAGCTTTGCATATTGAAGCTAGTTTTAGGCCGGATTTGGTGTTGGGTTCATGGGTGTTGTAACTGAAAATCAGAATTTTGATTAGCCTTTGAGAAGAAGTTGGTGTAAGAAGTGAATGAAAGGGGTACATAGTTTTAAGTGGTTGACCTTGAATTGTTTTGTGTAAAGCTCAAGTTAAAAAGAAAAAAATACGATAGCTCTCTTGCAAGATAAAAAGAAAAGAGCCAAAAGGCCAACTGCTAAAAGAAAAATATATGAGAAGAGAGCTATCCATTGAAAAGAGAAGAGCTAATTTTTGTATGGTCATACCACTAGCTATAAGAAAGGTTGAAGAAGTATCCCTAAAGGAAATGTGATTGATAAAGTTCTTGTGGGTTAGTACTTGGAGTTTTATTTGCTTGACTATGGGTATCTTTAGAGGGTGAGTGAGCTAAAAAAAAAATGAATGAGAGGGGAATTAGGTTCATTGTTAGTTTATATGGGTAGATGAGAGTCTAGTCATGTATGCATACATTACCTTTAACCTTTAGCATTATGCATAAGTTCAATCATTTTTGAGATAAACCATAGCTTGGAGTATCCACATGAATGAGATCATTTTATCTCATAACCTTGTCCCTAGCCAAATGTATTCGGTTTTAAATGCATAAGTGTGATTCACGGTTTGAGCTTTAATGAATGTTAAAGGTTAGGATTCTTGGATTGTTTGGAATAGACAAGACTTGATTTGAGATTCAATGTGTGATGAGTATGGCTAAGTTCTTTGGAGTAGATTTTGTGTACTGCATCCTAGGATTAAGAACAAGGACCATTGAATTGATTCATTTGTGATATGCTCAAATTTGCCCTGAGCTACTCTCTCAAATTAAGAGATCATTGTAGTACTTGGGGGTCGAATTCCACAGAGAATTGAAGTAACTAGACAAATTCTAATTCAGTCTTTAAGCTAAGAGTAATGTGAGAAAGCAGTAAAAGCAATAAAATAAACAAGGCAAGTTCGAATTCTGGTTCTTAAAATCAAGGAGACAAAGCGCTAGGCGGTGAGGTATCTTAGGAAGATTCAAGATTGCAGATTAGATTACTACTTAGGATTAATTGTTCTATAACTCGAAACACGAAAAGCAAACAAGCCAGCTTTCGCTGCAAATGTTATCAATGTCTAAACCAAGAAAACCAACTTTTACTGCGAGTTCAAAGATAGAAACATGCCTTAATTTCAGGCTCGATATTATTCACAAAGACCTAAACCAACTGTCGTTGCGAATAGATTTGATGCTCATCTAAAGATCTGATCGCTAGGTTATTAACTACATTTTCGCGTCCGTTTAATTATCTAGGGTTTCGAAATCTAGGTGATCAATCCTAAGTTTCAGAGTTAAATCAATCTAAGATGAAGAACAAGCAAATAATCACAATAGTAAATCGATTCTGACAACCTATCATCAATCCCTTGAATTCCCCACAACCTAACTATGAAATTACTCAGACATGGATGCAGCAAACATCATAGAATAAATAATTTGCATAAAAAGAATAGAAGATATACAGGAGTACCTGGTCATTCGGTTCGAATTGTCTGGATATGATCTTCTTGTCATGATAGGCCTTAGTTCTCTCTTTGTACAGCCTTGAATTCTCATAAGCGTGATGTCTTAGCTCATCCAATTCATTCAGTTGTATCAGGCGCCTTTCTGCAGCAGACTTGATGTCGAAATTCAGCAACTTCACGGCTCATGCTGTCTTGTATTCGAGCTCCACTAAAAGATGACAAGCCTTCCCATAAAGCAGATGAAATGGTGTAGTACCAAGTGGCGTTTTGAAGGCTGTTCTGTAAGCGCAAAGCGCATCATCCAGTTTCACAGCCCAATCTTTCCTTGTGGCGCCAACNAAGTGGCGTTTTGAAGGCTGTTCTGTAAGCGCAAAGCGCATCATCCAGTTTCACAGCCCAATCTTTCCTTGTGGCGCCAACTGTCTTCTCCAGAATCTCCTTAATCTGCCTGTTTGAAACTTCCACTTGCCCACTTGTCTGAGGATGATAAGGAGTAGCCACTCTATGTTGAACACCATGTTTCTTCAGCAGCTTCTCAAAAACCTTGTTAATGAAGTGTTTGCCTCCATCACTTATAACGATATGAGGCACTCCAAATCTGGGGAAGATAATGGTCTTAAACAGCTTAAGAACCACAACAGAATCATTGGTTGGACTGGCAATTGCTTCAACCCATTTGGACACATAATTGATATGTCTATATTTTGCATCATTCTAGCATCCTTTAAGCATAAGTTTCTCATCATTTAGAGACTAAAGTAGCATCATTGTGTTGCATTGTATCATTTAGAGTCCTAGGGTCTTTTGCATGGTTCTTTGCATACTTTGTTGCATATTGGTACCATAATCAGGTGAAAAAGGAGGCTTTGAAGATGAGGATGGAGTTGGAGGGTGATGCTAGCTACTTGGAATTGCAAGAAGGAGCAAGGAGAAGGAAGCAGACGATTTCTGAAGATGGATCGACGACCCAGATCGGCGAAGGTCGTCGATCCACAAATCCAGAAGCACGGATCGACGTACCGGATCGACGAAGACTCACCGATCCATATTTCCAGGGACACTGATCGGTGACATGGATCGACTATTTTTTTCTGATCCATATTTCCAGGGACACGGATCGGTGAGATGGATCGACGAGCCACGCCGAACCAGAAGTCAAGCCTCGAGACATGGATCGACGAAGGAGATCGACGATCTCGTCGATCCAGTTTATTTTGAGGGTCGGATCGACGACATGGATCGATGACCTCGTCGATCCGACCCCAGACGACTTCTTTTTCTTGCATCTTATGGGACCACCTATAAATACTCTTTTAACCTAATTTTTCTAGAGAGCTTTTATCCATTGGTTTCTAGACTAAACTTTTAGCCTCTTTTGGCAAAACTCTTTGTTTAAGCTTTGGATTTGAGTTTAATGCAATATCTTTCTTAGAATTCTTGTTATCTTTCTCTAATTATGCTTAATCTTTCTCTTATCTTTGATTTGATGGGTTTAAGCATGATTAGTGAGTAGTTCCCTTAGGAACTTAGGGATGGATTAGATTTAGGGAAGTTCAATGGATTAATCTTGCAATCTAGGTTAGATTCTTTCATCACCTCTTTCTATTAAGTGATTCCTAATGCCAATTAGCTAACTTTTGCTAATTTGTAGCCTAAGCATTTCATACACCCACCAAGTGTTTGATGAAATGCTTGAACCAACTTAATAGGAAATTTACATATTCTAGCCTAAGATATTAGATGTTTAGAGTGTTTATTATGCCTTATAGACTTGTTTTTAATGCTTGTTGATTATTCTAATGCTAAAATATCATTAGTTCATTAGGGTGATTAACAAAGGGTTTAATGCTACACATCATGGTTTAAACTTGATTAAGAGTTCTAGGCATAGAGGTAGCTTTATTAGTTGCTTAAATGATTGCAAGATTGTCCATTAGGCTTCCCAAATCAATGATTCCATCCCTAGGTTTCGTTTTAGTTAATTTGATAATCTTGATTAGTAGTTAATTGCTTGTTTAGTGCTTAATTAGTGGTATTTAAGGTTTAGCTTCATATTATTGCTCTAGTAGTGTCTTATTTAGGTTGTGTTTATCTTTTAATTCTTGTTTGTGACTTGATTCTACTATTCTAGCTTAGCTTAAACTGAATTTTGCATTCTTATTGCACCAAACTCCCAAGATGGATTGATACCTCAAATATTGCAATGACATGAGCAATTGAGGAATTGCTTACAAGGCAAAAAAGTCGTGTATCAATTTGGCGCCGTTGCCGGGGAGTTTGATCTTTAAGATTTGAATTTAGCTTGAGACTAAGTAATCCTTTTTGTGTTTATTGACATTCTCATTTTCTAAATTTCAGTTTTCCTTTGAATGCATTTGAGGTCACAAGGAAGCAACAACTTTGAGGGCTTTCAAGAGATTGATCAATTGGAAAAGGTTGCAAGGATTGCAAGAAGGGAAGCTGCAAGAATAGAGAGATTGAGGATGGAGGAACAACAAGGGAATCAACACCCTCCACCAAACATGGCGCATGCACAACGAGGGAATGGCAGCCCTTTACATGCGCCTAGACAAGGGAGGACTATAGGAGCTGGAGATGCTCCAAATACACATCAAAACCGCTATGGCATTCAACCTCCACCGGTTCAAAACAATACATTTGAAGTGAAGCCAGCTTTCATCTCTATGGTTCAACAAGACAATTTTCATTGGTTGCCAATGGAGGATCCTCTAGATCACTTGGACAACTTTGATAGAGTTTGTGGCTTATTCAAGACTAATGGTGTGAGTGAAGATGCCTTCAAGCTAAGACTATTTCCCTTCTCTCTTGGAGATAGAGCAAGGCAATGGGAGAAAAATTTGCCTCAAGCTACTATCACTACATGGGATGAGTGCAAGAAAGCTTTCCTCTCAAATTTCTTCTCAAATTCAAGAACCGCCAAGTTGAGGAATGAGATCTCTAGCTTCACCCAAATGAACAATGAGTCCTTCAATGAAGCATGGGAAAGATTCAAGGGCTACACAATGCAATGCCCTCATCATGGCTTCACACAAGAGTCTCTCCTAAGCACCATCTATAGAGGTGTTCTACCAAAGATAAGGATGCTTCTTGATACCGCTAGTAATGG
>JAHZTW010000014.1:3453459-3496135 GCA_020283515.1 Alliaria petiolata | reverse complement strand
AGATTTACATTCCTAGCCTAACACATCATTAGTTGTCTAGGGTGTTTATCATGCCAATTAGACTTATGCTTAATGCTTGCTAATCATTTTAATGCTAACACATCATTAGTTCATTAAGGTGATTAGAAAAGAGATTAGTACCACACATCATGGATTAGTCTTTATTAGTGTTCTAGGCATAGAGATAACTTGTTTGATTGCTTAAATGATTGCAAGGTTGGCCATTTGAATATCCAAATCAATGATTCCATCCCTAGGTTTCATTTTTAGCTAATTAGTAATCTTGATTAGTAGTTAATTGTTTGATTAGTGCTTGATTAGTGATAATTAAGGTTTTAGATCATATAATTAGTCTTGTAGTGTCTCCTTTAGCTAGTAGCTTGCTTTTATTAGTTCCTTGTCTCCTCAATTTCGAATTTGGCTTAGCTTAGACTGAACTTTGTATTCCTTTTGCATCAAACTCCCAAGATGGATTGATAACCTCAAGTATTGCAATGACATGAGCAATTGAGGAATTGCTTGCAAGCATAAAAAAGCTTGTATCAAAATACAAGGCCATGTTTGACAAGCAAATCAAGGATATAGAGCTCAAGATGCCTTTGGTAGATGCTTTCATGATGATTCCACAATATGCCAAATTCTTGAAGGAAACCGTGGCACAAAGAGCAAAGGACATCCAAGGAGTGATGCTAGTCTCTCAAGAGTGTAGTGCCATCATCCAAAACAATGTGGTGCCAAAGAAGCTAGGAGACCCCGGCTCTTTCACAATTCCATGCGCCCTAGGGCCTCTTAGCTTTGAGAATTGCTTGTGTGACCTTGGAGCTAGCATCAACCTTATGCCCTATTCAATAGCCAAGAAGCTCGGTTTCACCAAGTACAAGGAGTGTGGGATATCATTGATACTTGCGGATAGAAGTGTGAGATTGCCCATTGGACTTCGTGAAGATTTGCCTATCAAGGTTAGCAACTTCATCATTCCCACAGATTTTATGGTTCTCAAGATGGATGAGGAGCCAAAGGATCCTTTGATTTTGGGAAGACCTTTCCTAGTCACAGCTGGTGCTATAATTGATGTTAAGCATGGGAAGATAGCTTTACATCTTGGGAAAGGAGTTGAGTTGAAGTTTGACATAAAGAAGACTTTGAGGAAACCTACCATTGATGGTCAAGTATTCTACATTGAGACCATGGATAAGCTAGCTGATGAGTTGCTAGAGGAACTAGCTCCAGAGGACCATCTAGGTATTGCCCTCACTAAACCACATGGAGAAGAAGGGTACTTGGATGAGGAAACACAAGCATACACTCAAATGCTAGATTCACGCAAGGCTCTAGATGAGGAGGAAGGATTTACAAGATTGGTAGCTTCATGTGAAAGTGGATTAGGATTTGACCAAGACAAGGGATCCATGGAAGTTGAGGTTTCAAGCCAAGGACAAAGAGAAAGGTTAGAGAAGCTTGAGGATGGCGAATTGGCTAAGGATCTTGATGAAGATTGGAGCGAGCTTAAAGCCCCAAAGGTGGACCTCAAACCACTTCCCATTGGACTAAGGTATGCTTTCTTAGGCACCAACTCTACTTACCCCATCATTGTGAATGAACAATTGAGTGATGATGAGCTCAACTCTCTCTTAAATGAGTTGAGGAAGTATAGGAGAGCAATTGTTTATTCACTAAGTGACATCAAGGGCATATCTCCTATACTTTGTACTCATAGGATTCACCTTTATATTGAGAATGCTTCTTCAATTGAACATCAAAGAAGACTAAACCCAAACCTTAAGGAAGTGGTGAAGAAGGAAATCTTAAAACTTTTAGAGGCTAATGTGATCTATCCTATTAGTGACAGCACTTGGGTTTCTCCCGTGCATGTTGTCCCTAAGAAGGGTGGAATCACAGTGATAAAGAATGATAAGGATGAGTTAATACCAACTAGAACCATAACCGGGCATAGAATGTGTATTGATTACCGAAAACTTAATGCTTCTACTAGAAAAGATCATTTCCCTCTCCCTTTTATTGACCAAATGCTTGAAAGATTGGCTAACCACCCCTTCTATTGTTTCCTTGATGGATATAGTGGGTTCTTCCAAATACCCATTCATCCAAATGATCAAGAGAAGACTACTTTCACATGCCCTTATGGTACCTTTGCCTATCGAAGGATGCCATTTGGGTTATGTAATGCTCCAGCCACCTTTCAAAGGTGCATGATGAGTATCTTCTCGGATCTTATTGAGGAAATGGTAGAAGTATTTATGGATGACTTTTCTGTGTATGGTGCCTCTTTTTCTGCATGTCTTTCTAATCTTTGCAAGGTACTACAAAGATGTGAAGAATCTCATTTGGTGCTCAATTGGGAAAAGTGCCACTTCATGGTCAACCAAGGAATTGTATTGGGTCACAAGATTTCTGAAGATGGTATAGAAGTTGATAAGGCCAAGATAGAGGTCATGGTGAAGATGGCGCCACCCACTAATGTGAAAGGCATAAGGAGTTTTCTTGGGCATGCGGGTTTTTATAGAAGATTCATCAAGGACTTCTCCAAGATAGCTAGGCCTTTGACAAGGCTACTTTGCAAGGAGGTGGAGTTTCGGTTTGATGAGGAGTGCTTGCAAGCCTTTGAGACTATCAAAAAAGCGCTTGTGAGTGCTCCCATTGTGCAAGCACCGGATTGGAGTCTACCATTTGAGATCATGGCCGATGCTAGTGATTATGCAGTTGGTGCTGTGCTTGGACAAAGGAAAGACAAGAAGCTACATGTGATCTATTATGCAAGTAGAACACTTGATGAGGCCCAAACCAAGTATGCTACAACCGAGAAGGAACTCTTGGCAGTGGTGTTTGCATTTGAGAAGTTTAGGTCCTACTTGGTGGGATCAAAGGTCATAGTGTACACCGACCATGCAGCCTTGCGCCATATCTATGCCAAGAAGGAGACCAAGCCAAGGCTCCTAAGATGGATCTTGCTCTTACAAGAGTTTGATATGGAAATAGTTGACAAGAAGGGTGTAGAGAATGGTGTGGCTGATAACTTGTCAAGAATGAAGATTGAAGATGCCTTGCCAATAGATGATTCTTTGCCGGAGGAGCAGATTATGATGATCAAGAGCATTGCTGGTGTACATGGACTTGGAAGGAAGCTTGAAGAAATTCAAGGCATGGAAGCAAGTAGTGAACCTTGGTACGCTGATTTTGTCAACTACTTGGTGTGCAATGAAGAACCCACTCATCTCAATGCCTATCACAAGAAGAAGTTTATGAGAGATGTATCACACTTCTATTGGGATGAGCCTTACCTCTACAAGAGATGTGCTGATGGTATATATAGGAGATGCTTAGCACAAGAAGAGGTTGAGAGTGTGATCTTTCATTGCCATGGGTCTAAGTATGGAGGACATTTTGCAACTTTCAAGACAGCTACAAAGGTGCTTCAAAGTGGATTTTGGTGGCCTACATTGTTCAAGGACACTCATGAGTATATCAAGAGATGTGAGCCTTGCCAAAGAAAAGGGAACATTAGCAAGAGAGATGAGATGCCCCAAAATCCAATCTTAGAAGTGGAGCTGTTTGATGTTTGGGGCATAGACTTCATGGGACCCTTTCCCTCTTCTTTTGGAAACAAGTACATCCTAGTAGCTGTTGATTATGTGTCAAAATGGGTTGAGGCAATGGCAAGTCCCACTAATGACTCCAAGGTCGTGGTTAAGATGTTCAAGAGCATAATCTTCCCAAGGTTTGGTGTTCCAAGAGTTGTGATTAGTGATGGAGGAAGCCACTTCATCAACAAGGTCTTTGAAGGGTTATTAAGCAAGCATGGTGTCAAGCACAAGGTAGCTACCCCTTACCATCCCCAAACTAGTGGTCAAGTGGAAGTATCAAACCGTGAGATCAAAGCTATTTTGGAGAAAACCGTGGGTTTGACTAGGAAGGATTGGTCTATCAAGCTTGATGATGCTTTGTGGGCTTATAGGACAGCTTTCAAGACTCCAATTGGGAGATCTCCTTTCAACCTTGTGTATGGGAAGGCTTGTCATCTACCGGTTGAGATTGAGCACAAAGCTATGTGGGCTGTGAAGCTTCTAAACTACAACATCAAGACTGCCCAAGAGAAGAGGTTGATTCAACTCCAAGAGCTTGAGGAGATAAGGCTTGAGTCTTATGAAAGCTCAAGAATTTACAAGGAAAGGACCAAAGCTTTCCATGACAAGAGGATTGTGAAGAAGGAGCTAAGTGTTGGTGACAAGGTTCTTCTCTACAATTCAAGACTGAAGTTGTTCCCGGGTAAGCTCAAATCAAGGTGGGGAGGGCCCTTTGAGATTCAAGAGGTATTGCCATATGGTGCCATCACTTTGATTGGGAAGAATGGGGAGAGTTTCACGGTCAACGGTCACAGGGTCAAGCCATACTTGGTGCATGAATCAAAGGAAGAGGCAAGCTCAATCCCTCTTCAAAACCCTTCTCTAGCCTAAAAGGTTTGCAAAGTCAAGCTTAGCGACTTAAAACAAGCGCACTTGGGAGGCATTCCCATTGTTATCCATTGTATATATTCTTTATTTGGTGCTATGATTTTGTTTCTTTGAGTTTTTGTAAGTTTTATGTTGAGTATGAGGACTTAGGCTTGAAGAGAAAAGCAAGGAGGAAGTTTCTGGAAGAGGATCGGTGAGGTGGATCGATGAAGCTCATCGATCCAAAAATCCAGGGAGACGGATCGGTGAAGTGGATCGGTGAAGCTCGTCGATCCGTCCTGCATGATGTTAGCTCGACGACACGGATCGACGAGACGGATCGACGAAGGCTCGTCGATCCGTTTTTCCAGGGAGCCAGATCGACCACATGGATCGACGAAGGCTCGTCGATCCGTTTTTCCAGGGAGCCAGATCGACCACATGGATCGACGAAGGCTCGTCGATCCGTTTTTCCAGGGAGCCAGATCGACGACATGGATCGACGAAGGCTCGTCGATCCGTTTTTCCAGGGAGCCAGATCGACGACATGGATCGACGACCACGTCGATCCGTTTCTAAAAATCAGGTTTGCTTGACTTTTCTTCCTTCCTTTGACCGGTTTAATGTTGACTTTCTCACTTAATATGGACCGAATTTTGTGGTTTTTAAGAGTCCTCTTCCTCTCATCTATCTCTCTCACGATTTCAAACCCATACACATAAACAAGAAACTTCTTTTTCACCTTTCTCTCTCAATTCTCAATCAAATTTATTGATTTCAAGTGCTTTATTTTCGAAATTGTTGGCTAATCTCCATTCCTTAGAGAATTTCGGCCACCTCTTTGCAAGGAACCAAGGTTTGACTTCTAATCCTCTCTTTTACTCTCTAATTTCTCAATTTGCATAAATTGGGAATTTTGATGGATAGATAGGCTTGGATTGAGTTGATTGAGTTGGGTATAGTTGAGATTTGTTATGGGTTATGATTGGTAAAGGTTTTTCAAGGATTTACATGGAAAATTTTGATTTTTGAACAATTTCTCCTTAGGATTTTCATGGGTTACGAAAATTTGAATTTTAGCCTAAGTGTTGTTCAAAAATTTGGTATTTGCTTTGTTTAAGATTGATTTCCATTGTTATACAAGTAGTTAAGCTAGAATCCTCTTGGATTTTAATGAATTATCAATTAGAGGATGCTTAATTTGGTAAAAATTCCTTGATTAATGATTTGATTTCAAGAGAGATTTTTCAAATTGAATTGTTTCTTGCTCTAATTTAATTGCTATTGGGTTTTAATTCTTGAAGCTTCCATGCAATTTTCATAATTACATGCTTGCAAGAATTTTTAAACCACATTATACTCACTCTTCTCCAAGAATTTTGATTTTATAGGTAATATGGGGAGAACAAGGGGAGATGCTAGCAAGAAACAAGGCAAGAGGCCTATGGAAGCCGAAGAAGATGTTCCCGAAGAGAGTCCATCACGTGTGAGAAAGCTGTCTCAAAAGGGAGATGTTGGAAAAGGGAAGAGCAAGCAAGGCAAGAGTGAGAAGGGCGCGGCATCAAACCCGACACCTTCATCCATCTACAAGGCTCTCATGGAGATGCCTTTCAAGGGGACCAAGTATCCGGACCACGAGCTGCTTGAAGAGTTGGGTCTCTTGGAAGATGTTGCCGAGATTTTTCGAAACTTGGGGTGTGAGAGATGGTTCAACCGGTCATACCCAAGCCACCAAGAGGAGACTTGCCAATTCCTCTCTTCCTTGAAGGTGTCAACCTTAAGCTCGGATGTTGATAGAGAAAAGGATGGATTCGGGTTCATCAAATTCCGAGTGCACAACAAGTCCTACAAGATGAATTTCAAGAAGCTTGGAGAGGTTCTCGGTTTTGATGAGGGGACTGGCCCCGGTTCTCGGTTGGACGTGAGGAAGGCAGAGTTGGAGAAGCTTTGGTATTTGCTTGGTAGCGGGACGTACAAGACCGGGAGGGTCAAGAGCAAGTTTATCCGCCACCCGGGGATTCGCTATGCTCAAAAGGTGTTAGCCCATACCTTCTTTGCCAAAAAGGAAAGCGTGGTGATGACTGCTGAAGAATGGGAGATGCTTGACGCGGGTCTTAAGGGTATCCTCCGATATATTGGCGGCTACGAGATGCGTGGTGATGCTACGGGAAACAGCTTGGTGCAAGTTTGGGTTGCTCACGCAGCAAGCTATCAAGGGAAGGCCGTGGCCAAGAAGAAGGATAGCCACCACTTAGCCATTGGTGGCATGATCACCCCCATCCTTGAAGAAGTAGGCATCACCTTGGGCATACCCACGGCTGACGAGCAGTATATCGACTCCTCTTACCTCCTAAAGGGTCACTTTTTGGTGAAGGAAGGGAAGAACTTCAAGTACAAGTTCAATGTGGACTTGGACAAGGAGGCTACAATCAAGCTACCTTGCATTCACCTCACTAACCTAAGGGAGAAGGCAAACGCCTCTTTCACTCCAACCGACGAGCATCTCGATGACATAGAGACCCGCCCCATGGCTTATTGGGACACCACTCACGAGCCTTACCAAGCCCCACCGGTGTATGGAAGTGATAGGTACAACTTTGTACCTTATGAGTCTAATAACCAAGGAGAGACCTCTAAGAAAGCTCACCAACACATCAACCTCCTCCAAAGATGGAACAAGTGGCAAGACAAGACCATAAGGAAGCTTGTGAAGACGGTGACGGGCTTGAAGGGTCAAATCAAGGAGCTCAAGGCCAAGGTAGAGGGAACTTCTTCCCCAAGGCGTGAAGAGAGGCGGCAAGAGGATGATGAAGCCGATAGTGCTATGGCGGGAAGACGCCATTCCTCTGCCGGTGAGACTAGGAGGCGTGAGAAGAGAGTGATGCGATCTCCTACTCCTCAATCCAGCAACCCGTCCTACTCCATGGGCTCATCCTCCTCCTCCATGCGCTTTTGATCAAGGTACCAATCCTAACCATTGTAAATACCATCTAGTTTTTACTTTTCTTTTGCATTGTTGAAATCTTCTCCAAGCTTGGATTACACAAGGGACTGTGTAATTTAAGTTTGGGGGAGTATGGTATTTGATCTTGTGTTTTGTGTTCTTATTTTTCTTGTCATGCATCTTTGAGTCTCATGCATACATCTAAGGCATAGAAAAATCCAAAAAAAATGAAAAATTTCGAAAATTTCAAAAAAATGGCATGTAGTTGCATTTGCATTTGTTATATAAGTAGGATTGAGTCTAGCTTTCATATAGGATTGCATTCTTGCATAGGGGACAATGATGAATTTTCCTTGTAAGGTGTTAAGCTCATGAATTAGTTCAAGGCCCTAAATAATAGTTGTTTGATGCTTTGTGTGCAATCTTTGAAAGTTAAAGTTGAACCCTACTTGGACCTCACCATTTGTAATTCAAGTTTTAATTGAAGCAAGCTTTGAATAGAAACCAACCCTCTTAAACTTGAGCCTAATTTGAACTTGTAATTATCATGGTTGTGCATTGCTAGAGAACTTGTGGATACCATATACATATTTGGGTTATCTTCTTTCCTTTTACCACTCTTGTTAACCCAAATAGCCGACTCTCATCTTTAGAGCGGTTTAAAACGAACTCCCTAACTAAGCTTCCTTTGAAACCTCTTCCTTATTGAGTGCTTTAGGCCTTATTCATCTTGTGAACTTAGCAAAAAGTGTTGAGTTTAGAGCGACAAGGATAGGCTTTCATGTAGCTAGCTCGAGAACAATGAGCTAGATGATAGGATAGGATTCTTGGGTGGGAATTTTGGTTTGATATTTGATGTGGAACAAGTGATTTGGGTGAAGTTGTGGTGGTGAAAGGGGGAAACGAAATTATGTGGATCAAGTGTTGGTTTTGTGTAATGCTCTAAGTGTTAAGTGAGAAAAGAAATCCTCTAGAAGTAAAAAGTAAAAGAGCCAAGAAAAAAAAAAATATATATATGTGGCCAAGATGTTATAAGAAGGAGGATAGCAATTTGTATTTGATGGAAAATGAGCTTGAAGTAAAAAAATATGCCAACACTTGTGATGGTTGAAGAAGTTCCCCAAGATTTGTAAAGGAGAAGAAGAGAGTATGGTTTGAGTTTGTGGTTTTGGCGAATTGCCTTGCATTGGGTAGTATAGGATTGGGCTTGGTGAGTGAGCTAAAAAAGGAATGAGAGTGAAGGCATTTTGTGTTACAAAGGGTAGATGGAAGTTTGTCCTTGTATGCATAGGTTGCTTTTTACTCTTAGCATTTTGCCAAAGTTCACATGTTCATTGAGAGATCCCTTGCATTGGAAACCCATGAAGATTGAGATCATATTTATCTCAAAACCTTACCCAAAAACCAAATGAGTTCTCTAGTATTGCATGATTCATGATCCATGGTTACTACTTAATGAATGTTAAAGGGTTGGTGAAAATGAATGCTTGTGTAGGTTGAAACTTGGGTTCGCTTGATTGAGTATGAGTATGGCTAGACCTTTTGGAGTAGAAGTTTGTATAGAGAGCATCCTAGAACTGCTAAGTAGGACCATTGAATTGATTCTTTTGCTTAACACCTTTGGATTTGAGTCCCCGCTTTCAAACCTCTCTCCTTGGCTTGTGTTTCATTTGCTTGGGGACAAGCAAAAGGCAAGTTTGGGGGAGTTGATATGTCTATATTTTGCATCATTCTAGCATCCTTTAAGCATAAGTTTCTCATCATTTAGAGTCTAAAGTAGCATCATTGTGTTGCATTGTATCATTTAGAGTCCTAGGGTCTTTTGCATGGTTCTTTGCATACTTTGTTGCATATTGGTACCATAATCAGGTGAAAAAGGAGGCTTTGGAGATGAGGATGGAGTTGGAGGGTGATGCTAGCTACTTGGAATGGCAAGAAGGAGCAAGGAGAAGGAAGCAGACGATTTCTGAAGATGGATCGACGAACCAGATCGGCGAAGGTCGTCGATCCACAAATCCAGGAGCACGGATCGACGTACCGGATCGACGAAGACTCACCGATCCATATTTCCAGGGACACGGATCGGTGACATGGATCGACGAAGACTCACCGATCCATATTTCCAGGGACACGGATCGGTGAGATGGATCGACGAGCCACGCCGAACCAGAAGTCAAGCCTCGAGACATGGATCGACGAAGGAGATCGACGATCTCGTCGATCCAGTTTATTTTGAGGGTCGGATCGACGACATGGATCGATGACCTCGTCGATCCGACCCCAGACGACTTCTTTTTCTTGCATCTTATGGGACCACCTATAAATACTCTTTTAACCTAATTTTTCTAGAGAGCTTTTATCCATTGGTTTCTAGACTAAACTTTTAGCCTCTTTGGGCAAAACTCTTTGTTTAAGCTTTGGATTTGAGTTTAATGCAATATCTTTCTTAGAATTCTTGTTATCTTTCTCTAATTATGCTTAATCTTTCTCTTATCTTTGATTTGATGGGTTTAAGCATGATTAGTGAGTAGTTCCCTTAGGAACTTAGGGATGGATTAGATTTAGGGAAGTTCAATGGATTAATCTTGCAATCTAGGTTAGATTCTTTCATTACCTCTTTCTATTAAGTGATTCCTAATGCCAATTAGCTAACTTTTGCTAATTTGGAGCCTAAGCATTTCACACACCCACCAAGTGTTTGATGAAATGCTTGAACCAACTTAATAGGAAATTTACATATTCTAGCCTAAGACATTAGATGTTTAGAGTGTTTATTATGCCTTATAGACTTGTATTTAATGCTTGTTGATTATTCTAATGCTAAAACATCATTAGTTCATTAGGGTGATTAACAAAGGGTTTAATGCTACACATCATGGTTTAAACTTGATTAAGAGTTCTAGGCATAGAGGTAGCTTTATTAGTTGATTAAATGATTGCAAGATTGTCCATTAGGCTTCCCAAATCAATGATTCCATCCCTAGGTTTCGTTTTAGTTAATTTGATAATCTTGATTAGTAGTTAATTGCTTGTTTAGTGCTTAATTAGTGGTATTTAAGGTTTAGCTTCATATTATTGCTCTAGTAGTGTCTTATTTAGGTTGTGTTTAGCTTTTAATTCTTGTTTGTGACTTGATTCTACTATTCTAGCTTAGCTTAAACTGAATTTTGCATTCTTATTGCACCAAACTCCCAAGATGGATTGATACCTCAAATATTGCAATGACATGAGCAATTGAGGAATTGCTTACAAGGCAAAAAAGTCGTGTATCAATAATCCACAGCAACCAAGATGTACTTATTCCCATAAGAAGAGGGAAAAGGACCCATGAAATCAATGCACCAGCAATCAAAGACTTCGATCTCAAGAGTGAAGTTTTGTGGCATTTCATGTCTCCTGCTGATCTTCCCTTTCCTTTGACAAGCATCACATCCAGAGATGAAAGAATGAGCATCTTTGAACATTGTTGGCCACCAGAATCCAGCTTGAAGAACTTTTGAAACCGTCTTGAATGTTGCAAAGTGACTCGCATAATCCGAACCATGGCAATGAAATAGCACGTTGTGCACCTCAGCTTCAGCTATACATCTTCTGTAGACTCCATTTGAACAATGCTTGTACAGATAAGGCTCATCCCAATAATACCTCCTAAGTTCCCTGTAGAACTTCTTCTTCTCATAAGCCTTAAGACCAGTAGGTTCATCCTCTGCAGCAAGGTAGTTGGCAATATCAGCATACCACGGTCTCTGAGAAATAGAAACAAGAATCATTGGTTCATTAAACGCGGGTCCCATGGCCTTCAAAATTCGCTCCGCTAACTGCAGGTGGTGTCGATCGACACTGTTAGTGTCGATCGACACACGGGGTCTTGCGTCGTGGTCGTCGTCCTCGTACCGGAGTGTCGATCGACACAGACTAGTGTCGATCGACACTGATCCCGATTCTGTAGAAAGTTGCAGGTTTCTTGCATTTTTTCCTTTCAATCCAATCTCAATTGAAATGATAGTCTCCTCTGGCAAGAAATCATCAATTGGCACGTCATCTTCGACCTTGATTCTGGATACATGATCAGCAACTCCATTTTCAACTCCTTTCTTGTCCTTCACCTCAATATTAAACTCTTGAAGAAGCAGAATCCATCTCAGCAATCTGGGTTTTGCATCCTTCGTCTGCATCAAGTATTTGAGTGCAGAATGATCAGTATGAACCACTACATTGGACCCAAAAAGGTATGGTCGAAATTTATCAAAAGCAAACACCACAGCTAACAATTACTTCTCAGTTGTTGCATAATTTTGCTGTGCTTCATCAAGTGTTCTGCTTGCATAGTAGATATCATGAAGCTTCTTGTCTTTCTTCTGCCCAAGTACAGGGCCTACTGCGAAATCACTGGCATCACACATCACCTCAAAAGGTAAATCCCAGTCTGGTGGTTGTACAATTGGGGCGCTCACTAAAGCCTTCTTAATCTGCTCAAAAGCTGAGTGACATTCGGCAGAAAACTCAAACTTCACATCCTTGCAAAGCAAAGCAGTAAGAGGTCTTGCAATCTTGCTGAAGTCCTTGATGAATCTTCTGTAAATCCCAGCGTGGCCTAGAAAACTTCTCACTGCCTTTACTGAATTTGGCGCCTGCAGTGTTGTCATCTCCTCAATCTTGGCGCGATCCACTTCAATCCCAGCAGCTGAAACTCTATGTCCAAGTACAATGCCATCTTGAACCATGAAGTGACATTTCTCCCAATTCAAAACCAAGTGCTTCTCTTCACATCTAGCTAGCACCTTGCAGAGATTGTCAAGACAGCCTTTGAAGGAAGACTCATATACAGAGAAATCATCCATAAAGACTTCCATACAATCTTCAATTATGTCTGCGAAGATAGACATCATGCAGCGCTGGAATCTCGCATGAGCATTACAAAGTCCAAATGGCATCCTGTGGTATGCAAATGTACCATAAGGACATGTAAATGTGGTCTTCTCCTGGTCATCTGGGTGAATGGGAATCTGAAAGAAACCAGAATACCAATCTAGGAAGCAATAGTAAGGATGATTCGCAAGCCTTTCCAGCATCTGATCGATGAAAGGCAATGGAAAATGGTCCTTCCTTGTGGCTGCGTTCAGCTTCCTGTAGTCGATGCACATTCTGTGTCCAGTCATCGTTCTTGTAGGAATCAGCTCCTTTTTCTCGTTCTTCACCACCGTGACGCCTCCTTTCTTAGGAACCACGTGAACTGGGCTGATCTAGGCACTATCTGAGATGGGATAGATGATGCCCGCGGCCAATAGTTTCAGAATCTCCTTCTTCACGACTTCCTTTAAGTTCGGATTCAGCCTCCTGTGATGCTCTACTGATATCTTGGTCTCATCCTCAAGATGAATGTGATGCATACACAAGTCTGGTGATATTCCTGAAATGTCATCGAGAGAATAGCCAAGAGCTTTGCGAAATTTGCGCAGCTTGCTTAGCTGTAACGTGAGCTCTGCATTGTTCAAAGTAGCATTGACAATAACAGGATAAGTGGAATTGGGACCAAGAAAAGTGTACCTTAATCAGGGAGGGAGCTGTTTAAGCTCAACTTTAGGCGCCTTAGCCTCACTCCATTCGCCCAGTGTCACGGTCCTCGCAGGCTTTCGATCGACACTAGATGGTGTCGATCGATACCGGTCCTCCTGTGCGATTATTTGCAGGACTTGCTTGCTTGTGTTTATCATTTTGTTGAGCCCCTCAGAAGCTTCATTGAGATGTTGCATCTCTGATGTGGAGTTGGCCAGGATACTATCCAAAGGATCATCCGGACTCATCTCATGGAAAATCTCTTCAGCTAGATGGGTGAGTGAATCCACATAGAAAGTCTGTCCATCTATTGTTGGCCTCTTCATCAGCTTGTCCATGTCAAATCTCATGACTAGATCGCCCACATTCAGTGCAATTCTCCCTCTCTTGACATCAACGATAGCTCCTGCTGTGGCTAGGAAAGGTCTACCCAAGATAAGAGGATCTTTGGGTTCTTCTCCATACTCCAGCACCACGAAATCAGTTGGAATCATTCAATCACCAACCTTGATTGGAACGTCCTCCAAGACTCCTTCTGGTATTCGAGTGGTTCTGTCTGCGAGGATGAGGGAGATCTTTGTTGGTTTAAAATCAGTCATCCCAAGACTTTTAGAGACTGAGAGTGGCATGAGGTTGACACTAGCTCCCAAATCACAAAGAGATATCTCAAATCTTTCTGCAAAGATAGAACAATCCAACACAAAGCTTCCAGGATCCTTGAACTTTTCTGGTAACTTGCTCTGAAATCAGAGCAACTCCTTCTTCAAGCCCCAAGTTCTTAGTCACCATTCTCTTCACATATCTCCCAAGAACAGGAGTAGTCTTCAAAGTATCAATCTATGGAATCTCCAAAATAAGTTTATCCACAATTTCCTTGTATCTGGCTTCATCTAGCTCATATTTGGTCTTCTTCTGGGTTCTGGGATATGGGATTTTGGGTTTGTAAACTTGTTCCTCAGAAGTATCTGCAGGTTTGGCCGTTTCTGCAGTCGTCTGGGTATGGCGTCGATAGACACCCGCCTGGTGTCGATCGACACTCGGGCTTGAGCTCTTGATGATGTCGCGATTCTCTTCTGGTGTTGATCGACACTGGCTCTGCAGCCACGGTTTCTTTAGCTTCTTCTTCGAATTCCTGCAACTCCACAAGATCTTCAGCGCTTAGATCCTTCCTCTGACATGGTGTCTCGGATTTTGTATCAGTTTTCCCAGGAAGAAATCCCTCTTGCCTTTTTCACAGATTCTGCAGTTAGAGCCACTCGAGTATCCAATTTCTTGACATGGTTGTTCAGAGATTTGAATTTTCCATTCAAGTCTTGGTACATGGCGTCCATCTTTCCAGTCACATCTTGATACAAGATGTCAATCTTCCCATTAAAGCTCACCGTCATCTTCTGTTGTCCTTCTAAAAGTTGTTCCATCATCGCTTTCATACCATTATCTGCAGAAGATTGAGCTGGTGGGTTTTGATAGGAGGAAGACCCATAGTTTCTGGTGTAGTTGGTGCTTTGATAAGGCTTCTGAAACTCGGTCTTTTGAAACTTGGATCTTGGCGAATAACCACCTGAGTTCTGAATTCCAGAGAAAGGGCTTCTCTGGTTGTTTCCATTATAGAACATGTTCCCCTGTTGATTCCCAAACTTCTGCCCCTGAAAACCACCTTCATTTACGAAATTGCAGTCTTCCACTTGAACTTCAGCAGTTTGTTCGAAATGTTCCACTTCTGCAGCAAATTGGACTTGTTTCTTCCCCACTAGAAGGTTGTGCATAGATCCTAGCATGGCCTTCATCTCTGCGATTTTTCCTGCATTATTTGCTCCAGCTGATGCTTTCCTTTGAAGATTCGCATTCTTGGTACTATTGCTAGATACCATGTTCTCAATCAGCTTTACTGCTTCTGCTGGGGATCTAGTGTTGAAGTTCCCATTGCTCGCAGCATCTAGAGCCATCTGGTACCTCCAGTCTATTCCTCTAAAGAAAATTCCCAGCAGCTGAATATCAGTGAATCCATGATGGGGGCAATCTCTCTGGTATGCCTTGAATCTGATCCAGGAACCTTTGAATGCTTCGTAGGTCCTTGAGAAAAGGTAGAGATCTTCATTCGCAGCTCCACAGACCTCGCATCATCAAAGAAGTTGTTGAGGAAGGCGTTTTTGGTCTCCTCCCAAGTGGTCAAAGAACCAGGTTCCAACTGCTTCAGCCAGTACGCGGCGTCTCCACCAAGAGAATATGGGAAGAGCTTGCAGAAGAGATAATCTTCAGTCACTCCATGTGCCTTAATACTCGACGCCAGATCCTCAAACTTTTCCAGATGATCCATTGGATGCTCATGAGGAAGACCATGAAAAGAGTGATGAGCCACAAGAGTATAGTATGCGGGTTTTAGCTCAAAGTCATTCCTCTGAAAAGTGGGTAGGCGGATTGCATCTCTATTGGCGTAGAATTGATCCGACATGTTGTAGTCGCCAAGGGTGCGCTCATCCTCTGCGTCATTGGCAGATTCAGCGATCACAGCCCTAGTGTCATCAAGACGCGCCCCTTCTTCATTGCGCCGGTTTCCTTCTCGGTCTCGTAGCAGACCTGCGGCATCTTGCACCAATATTATAGCGTTTGGAATCTTTGTCTGCGAAGGGTGTCGATCGATGCTCTTGGTGTCAATCGACGCTCTTGCAGCCTTTCGGTTCGTATGTTCTAGTTCTGCAAGTGCCTTTAAGTTAAGCAAAGTTAGCTCTGCCTCCTTGTTGCTTCTGGTGGAGCGTTTCTGCATACACCTGAAACAAAAGAAAAAAAAGTAGTTAGTAAAACAGTTAGCTAAAACTTAGACAAAAATTCCAAACAAGAAATCTGTCTAGATAACTATCAATTCCACGGCAACGGCGCCAAAATTTGATATGCTCAAATTAGCTCTGAGCTACTCTCTCAAATTAAGAGATCACTGTAGTACTTAAGGGGTCGAATTCCACGGAGAATTGAAGTAACTAGACAAATTCTAATTCAGTCTTTAAGCTAAGGGTAATGTGAGAAAGCAGTAAAAGCAATAAAGTAAACAAGGCAAGTTCGAATTAGGGTTCTTAAAATCAAGGAGACAAAGCGCTAGGTGGTGAGGTATCTCAGGAGGATTCAAGATTGCAGATTAGATTACTACTTAGGATTAATTGTTCTAGAACTCGAAACACGAAAAGCAAACAAACCAGTTTTCGCTGCAAATGTTATCAATGTCTAAACCTAGAAACCCAACTTTCGCTGCGAGTTCAAAGATAGAAACATGCATTAATTTCAGGCTCGATATTGTTCACAAAGACCTAAACCAACTGTCGTTGCGAATAGATTCGATGCTCATCTAAAGATCTGATCGATAGGTTATTAACTACACTTTCGCGTCCGTTTAATTACCTAGGGTTTCGAAATCTAGGTGATCAATCCTAAGTTTCAGAGTTAAATCAATCTAAGATGAAGAACAAGCAAATAATCCAAATAGTAAATCGATTCTAACAACCTATCATCAATCCCTTGAATTCCCCACAACCTAACTATGAAACTACTCAAACATGGATGCAGCAAACATCATAGAATAAGTAATTTGCATAAAAAGAATAGAAGAGATATAAGGGTTCCAAATCTCTCAAGAACAGAGTGCAGATTTTTCTCCCTAAAAGCTCTAAAAATCTAAACTCTCTCTTTGTCTCTCTAGATTATAAAGTTTGTGTCTAAACAATGGCATAAAAGCTCTATTTATAGGCCTAGGTACGAATCCTCAATTCCCTGGAAGATTAGGAAAAGTCTTGAAGATTTCTTTTTTCTTCAAAATTCTGGAATCTTCACGTCTTCTTATCCGGAAAAGTCGGTGTCGATCAACACCGGCTGGTGTCGATCGACATTCATCGTGCATCTTCAATCCAACTTCGTGACTTCATTATATTATGCTCCAAAACGTATCTAAATCTCTAGTTCAGCTCCAATTGTACCTGAACCTGTATAGACTCTATATAGACTCGAAAATAGTACTAAGACTCAATAAAAACACTTATATCATGGTCAAAAAATGGGTAAAAACCATGATATATCAATTTGCTTAACACCTTTGGATTTGAGTCCCCACTTTCAAACCTCTCTCCTTGGCTTGTGTTTCATTTGCTTGAGGACAAACAAAAGGCAAGTACGGGGGAGTTGATATGTCTATATTTTGCATCGTATTTACTGATGGGGTCTAAATAGTCGTCCGAGTTTGGAGGATTTCTTTGCGGACTCGTCAGGCTTTGAATTTGTAGGACCCTAAGCTGCAAGTGCACAGCGTGCGTTGTAGTACTTAGGGTATCGATCCACAGGGAGGAGGTCAACTGCAAAACAGAAGAATCAGGGCAACCAAAGACGCAGAGAATTGGGGTTTGGGGGTAAGTGTCACGGTTTTTGCAGAAAATAAAGAAAGCAGTATCACGTCTTATATAGAGGAGGTTGTCAATCTCTTCTATGACCAACGGGAAAAGGAAATCAAACTTAAGAACTTGTAAAAAGGAAATCAAGCAAGCAGTGCAGGAAAAGTAAATATTGAAGTGCGTAAATCTCGATGTAAAAGCAGATGGGGCGAACACGTTGGGAATCTTCTCGGGAAATCTATGGGGTTCTAACTAGAAATCAAACACACAAAAGTTAAGCAAGCGAGACTAGGCGATTTTCCCCAAACTGATTCACTGGTTTTAACAACCTAACTTTATCAAACTAGGTCGATCTGCGAACTTCCATTCCACAGGTATACTTTCATATCCTGCGTCCTAGACGAACACGCAATAGGATCGGGACAATAAACATTCAGACATCTTTTAAAGGATGCTCTCTACCCTATTTTGGTCTAGATCTGAGATTCAGGACATTCGTCGTTCTCAAGACCCTGCGATCAGAATATAGTTCATGACGCCAGACTCATGCAATAAGAACGAATAAGGTGAGACAGAAAATCCTAATCTTCGGCCTAAACAATCGGTTCAACAACAGTTAATGAAATTCCCCATAGATCCCCTTAAAGAACACCCAACGAAAGTAAACTACTCAGACATAAAAGAAGAAGTAGAAAACGTGATTGATGAATGCATAACTTGTATAAATCGATTAAAATAAAAGAGGGTTCAAGAACAAATCAATCTCCCTCAAAGAACAAAGTGGAAACCACGAATCAAAGATTCGCGGCCGCCAAGAGAAGTTTGTAACAAGAGAATTTCGTGATGCTAAGTGGTGATGCCCTAAAAAACCCTAAAGGTCGAGTATATATAGGTCTTCAAGTGCCCTAGGTCGTGGATTAGGTCTTGGCTTGCATAAGACGGCTGCGGGTTTAAGTTGGGCTTCAAATGGGCTCGGGAATCCGTGAGTGGCCTGGCCGCGCGAGCGACTGGCCGTGGCGCGGCCACTGGTCGTCTGGTTCGGCCGTGGCGCGGCCAGCTCGTCCTTCCGGGTGCTTGACGGACCTTCTTGCTTCCTTCATAACTTGAGATCCAACCGTGGGATTGCTCTCAAACCACTTCGAGGTGAAAGACAGCTGATAAGGCTACCTTGTCTCCAAATATGAGCTTGATCTCGTGGTGGGAAGGCCTTCATTTGGTGTTGAACTTCTGTCCTCGGGCACTGTTTCCGGAATTGTCCATTTTGCTCCAAAATATGCGTCTTTTGCTAAGATTACCTGAAAAGAGTCTTGAACAACCAAATACTCGAAATCTAGTGTTTATGCATCAAAACCTTAGTGAAATGCTTATTAAAGCACTCACTTATGATAGTAAAAACGGGTAAAATATGCATGTTATCAACTCCCCCAGACTTTAACCTTTGTTTGTCCTCAAACAAAACAGAAATCTAAGTAAGGAAAAGAGGTTTGAAAACGTGGAAACTCACCAATACTTGGGAACTCATCAAGTCTAGCAATCGACCTGTTGAGCCACATAACTCAGAATTCAGCTTCAAGGCGTTTGGGTCTAGTTACCTTGAGCTTTTCACCCTTCCCGGATACGCTTCATGGTCCCTTTGAGTATTTCGAGCTCTCTCTTGTTGACTCCTTTATTCATTTAGGCGTGCGGTCTCTATCGAGGGAGTATTGGTCGACGAGACATTATACTTTCTCTTCCAAACATCTAGACATAGACATTTCAGACACAACTCTCCTATTTTCTCTTCCCTTAGTCGATTTCTCCCTACTTTTCTAGGGTATCATTTTATTTTTTCTATCGACTTTCTTATTCCATTTTTTTTTCTTTCTTCTTAGCTTGAGAATGATCACTTCTTTGAAGTTTACATGATTGCTGCGAACCGTCATTGTCCTTTAAGGAACTCTGGTTGCCATTCCCAAACTAAAACCTTTCTTTCTATATTTTTTTTTTTCTTTTCTATAACAAGGGAAGATCAAGGAGAGGTTGCATTGCATCTACTTAGTCATGCTAGAGTCTAAAAGAGGAGCAAAGTTCGAAGTACCTCAAGCCCCTTGACGAGAAGATTTGATTCATTAGGTGCGGAGTCAACGCAAGATCCTTCGAGTACTCTAGAGATTAGAACTTTCTCCGCTGGAATGATCCACTCGCCGTGTTCAACTTAGTAAACCTTGCTTCTAAATCCGTGAGAATGGTCATTAAGGTTCCTTGTTCAAAATGACTTGTACCTAGCAAAGTTCATAGTTTCCGACTAAAAGAAAAAAAAGTTTTGACTCTATAAAACGACTCGATAAATGATGTAAGTATGCATAAGACTCATCAAATAAAAGCATAATTAGTAATATAAGAAACCCCCCCCCCAGACTTAAATCAAACTGTCCCCAGTTTGTTTAAATCGAGTTGAGGTGAAAAAGATAGGTAAATTCAAGTACAAGCTTGTGAAGACTTACTTGAAAGTGGCGTTGGGTTTGGTATGGGTGGATGGGCGTGTGGTATGATTGAGCTAAGGACTTGATCATTATCCTTATGTCCCTGCTTAGAATCGATTTGATTGAACAAAAGAAATCGAAAACTTAGCTCGAAAGGAAATGTGTTGCGCGGTTGAGCTTCCTTGCTTCGGATGGTGGTGGTGGGCGTGTGTGGGTGATGGATGAGGATGGTGATAGGCATTTGGTGGTGATGATTGGCTCGCCTTTGTTGAGAAGAACAGGTACTCCGGTTGTTGAGTACTCGTCTTGGTTCCTTGACCTTTGATAACACCGTGAATGAGAGATGGAAAATCTTCCGTCCTTGCGTCTTGAAGATTGCGTCACCTCAGAAACTTGACTTGAAGTTTGGGTCTATGCTGGCCTATCCAGTGATCTGTTCGGGATCCCGGAAGACAGGTGTTGCTAGTATGAACTTCAATGCCATATGAAATCCTTACTTGGCTTCGGTAAAGGTCTTGGTCGCGGAAGAGAGAAGCTAGTCTTCGGGAACTTTCCTCTTCGCGGTTTGGTGAAGGAAGTTGCATCTTCTTCCTTCTGGAGCTTGCACTACGGTTTTCATCCTCTGGAACCGTGGTGTTCTTCTTCGTTTTCGTGGATACAGGTCCGTTGAACGTGCTGGACGAAGTAAGTAGAGAGATGGATCATTAACTTGACTTGACTTGGATGGAGTCTTGTCTTGTCTCGCCATCTTTGATGCAACAGCAATGTGCCGCGGCTGTGGAAGTGATCTTTGCGGTCTTTAGGTCGTGTTCAGACCATTGAATCAAGGAGGATACTTGAAAGGCTTGAAGCATGTTGAAGGAGATCCGGTTTGGTGAAGTCGGTATGGGGGACGTCTTCAGACGAAGGCCGGCCGCGCGATGGGTCATCGCGGCCGCGGCCAAGCGTCTCGCCTCCGTGCCATCGTGGCTCGTGGCGTGGCCAGGCTCCTTCTGGCCGGCCCACGGGCGGTTCGTCGCCCGGTGACTGTTCTTCGAAACTCCTTCTTCATATTTTTGGTCTTTTTGGGTTTTTCTGATTTTTTTGTGCTTTTGGGGTTTATGAAAAGGCTGTAAACTAAGAAGAAACCAGAACTAAAAATTAGTATGGTTAAAGAGATGAGAAAGAGAATACCTAAAATGGGTTGCCTCCCATTGAGTCGCTCTTGTTTAGAGTCTTTTAGCTAGACTTTGGTAGTTGGGGAGCTTAGTTGGAGGTGGAGTTCGACCTTAGGCAAGGTCTTTTTGCCTTATGCGCGCCCTCTTCTGCTAAAGGCTCCTCGAGTCTCTCCATGATGGCATCTTCATCCTTCTCAAGAAGGCGTTTCTCCATGGTGTAAGGTATCGCGTGATAGAACTTCTTCCCGTCGATATTGGCAAATGAGACTCGCCTGTTTGTCCAATCCATGATGGCTCCTACCGTGGCTAAGAACGGTCATCCCAAAATGAGAGGTGCAGCTTCTTCTTGGCGTGTCTTGACTATGTAGAAGTCTACAGGGATTCTACAATCGCCAATGATGACCGGGAGGTCATAAATGACTCCTCTTGGGGCAGCGAAGGATTGATCCGCCAGACCAATCCTGATATCAGTGGGGAAAACGCATTTCACGCCGAGTTTCCGTGCTACGCCGGCTGGCATAATGTTTATGCATGACCCCGAATCGCATATGGCGTTCTTAAAAATGTCACCTCGGAAGCTGCAAGTTATGAGGTATTGCTCGTGGCCTTGGATCTTGTGGAGGTTCCTAATAGGCTTTCCGGTTATGGCGAGGTTGAAAACGCCTTGATTGTCCGACACTATCTCCCTGCTTTCGTGGAAGAAATGTCCGATAAGGTGATCTCTCCATGCTTCCACGAAATCCGTCTCAGGAGGGAGTTCTCGCACCACTTTGTTGAACTCCTCAAGTGCCAACGGCTCAACCCGGTTCTGGTGCCAATCATCCTTCTTCGTCGGAGGCATCCTGATAGCATCCTTGTTGGCTGAATGCCTTGCCTGATTAAAGTAGACTTCAATATCACCCTTATCCTCCAAGCTATCTTGAAAGAAGTCGGCCAAACCCTGGTTTTTCCAGGCGTCTTCGAATGAAATCTCTGTGGGGAGTTCTTTGACCTTGGCATTGAATTCTATAAGCTTCTCCCTCTGAATGTGCATCGTGATTGGCTGACCTTGTTCCCTGCAGTCGAATGGCCGGAGGTTTCTTCCTCGAGAGATCTTTGAGAAGAGCACTTCGATGACTCGGGCGAGTATGCCTCTCCGAATTCGTAGTTTGAATCACTCGAGCAACTGGCAGTGAAGCTCGTTTCAGGACTTGAGAATCTCGCTTCGGTGATGGGTTCCACTGCATTGCATGGTGCGAATGTGGTTGGGTCAGGGCGGAGGTCCGGTGCCTTCGGCGTGCCTTTCCGGGTTGCTTGGTAGATAGAGACTTCAGAGACCTCTTTAGTCGTCTCCTCTAGAGGGTAGGTAGCTCTCTCGGTTCCGCTAATGATCATAGCAGAGACTATTCTGCCAAGTTTCCGCTATTCCTTGCTTAGCTTCTCCATTGCCGCCGTCTTCTCTTTCAAGCGATTGAAGATGCCTTCGAGCTTATCGTCGGTCTCCTCCGCTTTGTCCTCAGATTGCCTTTGGTCTTCTATGAGCTGAAGGATGTCAGCTCCAGCTCGATCTCTATTGACATTGATAGAGTCGTTGGTGTCTTCAAGCTTTTCATTCAAGGTTCGGATGTCTCTCACGCTCTGCTCGAGGATAGGTCTGCGATACTCGAGCGCGTCGGAGATCTTCTTCAGTTGGGCCGTGTTGCTGGTCGTCTGCTCCTTATGCAGCCTCATCTCCTCGGATAGATCTCCAATCCTAGCGAGAAGTTCGGCTTGAACCTTGTCTATATGCCCATAGACAGCTTCAGTGCAATCCGCTTGGTATACCATCATATTTTTGATCGAGACTATGAGCTTGTCGATCTGGCGAGCGTGTTCGACCTCCGTGTCGAGATGATTGCCCTTCGGATTTCTTTCTTGGCTGGTAAGCCACGGGTCACGCAGGTCGTGACCTTCGGGAGTGATATCAGCCTCTGGGGGTCCAGGCTCATGTTGTTCTTGATTCGTGGGGACCTCCACGGTTTTAGGGTTTCTGAAACTCATAGAAAGAAATCTAGAAGTTAGAGAAAAGAATGTCTTTGAGTTGGGATCCTGACCTTTGTTTTCGACAGCGAAACGCAGCCTCCCTGGCAACGGCGGCAAAAGCTTGATGGGGTCTAAATAGTCGTCCGAGTTTTGAATTTGTAGGACCCTAAGCTGCAAGTGCACAGCGTGCGTTGTAGTACTTGGGGTATCGATCCACAAGGAGGAGGTCAACTGCAAAACAGAAGAATCAGGGTAACCAAAGACGCAGAGAATTGGGGTTTGGGGGTAAGTGTCACGGTTTTTGCAGAAAATAAAGAAAGCAGTACCACGCCTTATATAGAGAAGGTTGTCAGCCTTTTCTATAACCAACGAGAAAAGGAAAATAAACTTAAAGACTTGTAAAAAGGAAATCAGGTAAGCAGTGCAGGAAAAGTAAAGTATGGAAGTGCGTAAATCTCGATTGAAAAGCAGATGGGGCGAACACGTTGGGAATCTTCTCGAGAAATCTATGGGGTTCTAACTAGAAATCAAACACACAAAGTTAAGCAAGCGAGACTAGGGGTTCACTGGTTTTAACAACCTAACTTTATCAAACTAGGTCGATCTACGAACTCCTATTCCACATGTATACTTTCATATCATGCGTACTAGACGAACACGCAATAGGATCTTGACAATAAACATTCAGACATCTTTTAAAGGATGCTCTCTACCCTATTTTAGTCTAGATCTGAGATTCAGGACATTTGTCGTTCTCAAGATCCTGCGATCATAATATAGTTCATGACGCTAGACTCATGCAATAAAAACGAATAAGGTGCGACAGAAAATTTTAATCTTCGGCCTAAACAATCGGTTTAACAACAGTTAATGAAATTCCTCATAGATCCCCTTAAAGAACACCCAACGAAAGTAAACTACTCAGACATAAACGAGCAAGTAGAAAACGTGATTGATGAATGCATAACTTGTATAAATCGATTGAAATAAAAGAGGGTTCAAGAACAAATCAATCTCCCTCAAAGAACAAAGTGGAAACCACGAATCAAAGATTCGCGGCCGCCAAAAGAAAGTGGTGGGAAGACAGCTGATAAGGCTACCTTGTCTCCAAATATGAGCTTAATCTCGTGGTGGGAAGGCCTTTATTTGGTGTTGAACTTCTGTCCTCCGGCACTGTTTCCGGAATTGTTCATTTTGCTCCAAAATATGCGTCTTTTGCTAAGATTACCTGAAAAGAGTCTTGAACAACCAAATACTCGAAATCTAGTGTTTATGCATCAAAACCTTAGTGAAATGCTTATTAAAGCACTCACTTATGGTAGTAAAAACGGGTAAAATATGCATGTTATCATTTACCTCCATTTAGTATAAGTTTCTTATCATTTAGGAACCTAATTGTGCATCATTGTATTGCATTTTGATCATTTAGAGCTCCAGGACGTCCTTGCATACTCTTTGCATATTTTGTTGCATTTGGAGATTTTCTTAGGTATCTTGGAGGTTAGGAAGACCATTTGGAGATTGGTGGATAGCTTGGAGTCGAGGAGAAGTTGGAGAACAAGAATGAAGAATTTTCTGGCATCACATCGGTTTGCAGCCCATCGGACAACAAACCGATGTGAGCCTTGATATATCATGGTTTTTACCCATTTTTGGACCATGATATAAGTGTTTTTATAGAGTCTTTTGGTACTTTTTATAGTCCTATTAGAGTCTTTGCAGGTTCAGCTACGTTTTGAACAAAATTGGAGATTTTGGAGCATTGTAGAACAAGCTGCTGAAAAGATGAAGTCGAAGTGGAGATGGATGAACAGTGTCGATCGACACTGTTCAGGGTGTCGATTGACACCCAAGATTTCCAAAAACTGGTCGTGACTTTACAAATTTTGAAGAAAAGGAAATTGCCCAAAAATATTTCTTTATTTGCAAGAGTACCCAATTCGTGTTTTACGCCTATAAATATAGTTTTTCAGGCATTTTTTAGGCAGAATCTCATACTTTAAGAATCATAGAAGTTTAGGTTTTTGGAGAGAAAAATCAGACTCCTTTATAGCAGATTTTGAACTCCTTTATTTTCTTCTATTGATTTCTTTTATGCTTTCTATTCAAATAATGATTTGTGTTTTATTGATCATATCTGAGTAGTTTGCTTGTTAGGTTTAGGGTTTTTCAAAGGTGATTGATGAATTGTTAGGTCGAATTGAATTGTTAGGATAAAATCATTAGAGTTCTTCATCTGGATTTGTTATTAATGCTTATTCTAGCTTCGCGACCTAGAATCTGATCTTAGGTTAATTAATAGATGTGAGGGTATTATTAATTGCATGAACTAATGTTAAATGAGCAAAATACCTATTCGCAAAGAGATTTGGTTTAGGGATTTTGTGAACAATCGAAACTGAACTTTAATGCTTGTTTGAATTGTTAGAATTTGCAAAGAGATTTGGAATTCTAGGGTTTAGACATAGATAATCTTCGCAGCGAGAGTTGGTTGATTTTACATTAGTGTTTCGAGTTCAAGAACGGATCTTAATAATTCCTAAAAATCTGTCTAGATCTGCAATTAGGATTCACCTGAGAATTTCTCTGAACCGTTTCGTCTCCTGAATTTACTAAACGTTTAATTGCTTTCTGTCTTTTACTTTTAATTATTTTTTCTTATCTTAATTCGAAATTAGAAGTTCGTTGTGTGACTATCTCTTCCATGTGGATTCGATCCCTAAATACTACAGTGATCTCTTAATTTGAAAGAGTAGCTCTAGGGTAAATTTGAGAGCATATCAAATTTTGGCGCCGTTGCCGGGGAAGGAAATTAGTTGCGTACAGATTTCTAGTATTACAATTTTGTCTAGGTTTTTAATTTTTGTTTTTGGTTACTAATTCTAGTTTCTTATTCTTGTTTTCAGGTGTATTCTTAATCGCAATACCAGGAGCAACAAGGAAAAGGAGCTAATCAGACTTGATAGCTGAGGTTAACAAGAAGCTGGACATCTTGATGAGAAAGAAGAAAGTTCACTTTGCTAATGAAGTTGATACTTTTGAGCGTGAGGAAGAAGAAGTTAACTACATCAATGGAGCTGGTTTTCAAGGCCAAAGGTTTGGCAATCAGCAAGGCTATGCTTCCTCATACCAGAAGCCTTTTCAGAGCAACAACTTCAATAGAACTTATGGTTCTTCTTCTTACCAAAATCCTCCTACACAAGACAATGAGGTGAAGTCCATGATTCAACTGATCTTAGAGGGGTCAACAGAAGATGACTGTGGACTTCAATGGGAAGATCGATGCTCTATACACTTATCTGAATGGGAAATTCGAGTCCTTGAGTGCTCATGTCAAGAAATTGGATGTTCAGGTAGCTCAAACTGCTGGAGCTTTAAAGAGACAAGAGAGATGTCTTCCTGGAAAGACAGACGTGAATCCGAGACACCACATGACTGCCATCACGACCCAGAGTGAAAGAAGCTTTCAACCAGTGCTGAAAAGGAGTCTGAGCTTTGAAGAGATCGAAGAGCTAGATGAAGAACACGATGTTGCAGAGGTAGTGTCAATCGACACCACTGATGAGTGTCGATCGACACCAGTAGAAGATTCCGATTCTTCGAACTCTTGACGGACCAAAATCGACCCTGATCGACGAAGCATCCTCGATACAGAAGACTAGTGTCGATCGACACCAACTGGGTATCGATCGACACCCTTCCAAGATTTCACCTGACACGCCTAAAGCTTCAAAAACTGCAGAGGAAAGAGTGTACAAGCCTAAGGTTCCATATCCTCCTCTACCCAAACACTTAAGGCCGTCCATTAGTGCAGAGAAGCTGGCTGCTTTCAACAAAAGGTTGGAAATGATGCTCAAGGAGATCTCTTTTTATGAAGCTTATGAGAGATATCCCTTGTGTGCCTTCTTCCAGAATAACAGAGAAAGCTTTGAAGAGATAGAAGAACTCTTTCACAAGGCAAGGGAAAACCCACCACCAATGAAGCAGCTGCTTAAGGTTGAAGATCTTGGGATGTTTGTGGTTCTATGCTCCATTAAAGGAGTTGAGTTTGAACGATCTCTCTGCGATTCTGGTGCTAGCGTGAATCTCATGTCAAGGGACATTGCAGAAAGATTGGGCATTGCTGATATTCAACCTCGAAACATGACTCTCATGTTCGCCAACTCTGACACCACAACCCCATATGGTATGATTCCAGACTTGCTTGTCAAAGTGGGGGATTGTCTAGTACCTACTGATTTTCAGGTGGTGGAAGTGGGCAAGAATTCTGTCATGCCATTCATCCTTGGAAGACCATTCATGGCCACAGTGGGAGCAGTTGTAGACATGCCGAATAAGAGAATATCCTTCTATAATGTTGAAAAGGAGTCTTCTACAAAGCTTTTCCTACTACTGGAACATCCAAACACATCTCTTGCATTGCTGTGATCGCTGGAGAAGAGCTGGATTCTAAAGAGAAAGTGAACAAAGAGGCTGTTCCAGAGACATTGGATGGAAATTTTGAGAAAGTTGTGAAGCTTGAAGATTGGAGTGGAAACAATCATCTCTTCAGGACTTTGGGCGAAGATGAAGCTCTAATCAATGTCAAGTTGATGGAGGAAGACGTTTTCGTGCTGGAGACAAGGATTGCATAGCTGAAATGCAGAAAAAGTGCAGAAACTCGAGCTGTATAGTTGGTGTCGATCGACACCACTCCTAGTGTCGATCGACACCCTACGCGGATTACACCAAAAGCTGCTTCCAATGCTTCAAATCCATCACCAGTGGTCAAATAGATGCATCGACATCCTATAGATCAGAAACCTCGAAGGAAGCAAAGGTACGCACTCCCTGGAATCAATTCCAAACCCCCTGATCTTATCAATAAGAATATCAAAGGTTCAAAAGCTATTTCACGCTTATGCAAGCAACGAGATTCTCGTAGAAGGCTTGGTGTTTCTTTTGATGATGCTGCAGGAAAAATAAGTGTCCCTCCCGAACTAAAGCCCCACCCTACTGATGTTCCTAAATTCCTTGGTCGCTCTCATACACCTACTGCATATACACCACCATGGATGAGAAGACATTCGTCTAGGAAGCATTTGATGCCACCCTCTGATCCACCAGACGTCTGAACCGCGACACAGTCAGGCTAATGACTGAAAACGAGCGCTGAGTGGGAGGCAACCCACTGTTAGGTATGTTTTTCTTTTTATTTTGCTTTGGTTTTACTTAAGTCCTAGTTTCAGTCAGTTGAAAAAAAGGCGACATTGGGATCGACATAGACCAGTGTCGATCGACACCACTATAGTGTCGATCGACACCACGCGCAGACGAAGGTAAGTCTTCTAACTGGTCTTTTAAAGTCGTTTCTAATCTTTCTTTTAGTCAACTTCGGACTTGATAACACTGGGGACAGTGTTGTTTAAGTCTGGGGGAGGTGATTAATGACTTTGTGTTTTGTTTTAAGAGTCATTTGAGTCAGTCAAAAACTTTGTTTTATTGAGTCAAAATCGGTGAAATTTTCAGTTTTCAGAAGAACTAACCACTTGAAGGACAATTGCCATAGCAGTTGATTGCAGGTTTTACTAGGTAGAAAGCTGCAAGTGGATCAGTCTAACAAAGAGAGTTCAGATTCCTACTTAGAGCTTGGTATGCGTTGGACTTGATTCCTCTTTCAGCACTGACAAGATAAGAACACTACAGTCTTTCCTTGATCTTCCTTGAGAAAAAGAAAAAGAGTCTAAGTCAAAGAATAGTGCAAAGAACCTCATGAGCCTGTCTCCTCACAAGGAACAATATTAGTGAGTGATCTTGAACCTGTCTCCTCACAAGGAACACAAGTAGAGAGTAGCACTATTCCAAGACTTCAAAAGAATGAGAAAAGTCATTGAAAAGATCTTAGAACACCCTGAAAATGGGCAGCAGTTGACTAAGGGAAGAGAAAATTGGAGAGCTGTAGAAGGACTATCTTGTTCAGGCACTAAGGAAGGGAAAGAATCTGTAAGTCCTTTGGTCAATACTGTTGTTTAAAAGTTTGAAATTTTGTGAGTAAAGGGATTTGGACTTGATTTGGGAGATTGCTAAGCTTGTGGTAAGTATACTGAAATACTACCTAAGGTTGGCTCAATGGTATGTGGATTCAAGAGTGTTGGTTCGATGTGACGTTCTAAAGCTCAGCTGGATATTTCGGTTTTCAAACCTCGACTCTATACTTGGTTTCTGTTTTGCTTGAGGGCAAGCAAAAGCTAAGTCTGGTGCAGTTGATATATCATGGTTTTTACCCATTTTTGGATCATGATATAAGTGTTTTTATAGAGTCTTTTGGTACTTTTTATAGTCATATTAGAGTTTTTGCAGGTTCAGCTACGTTTTGAGCATAATTGGAAATTTTGGAGCATTTTGGAGCATTATGAACAAGCTGCTGAAACAATGAAGTCGAAGTGGAGGTGGATGAACAGTGTCGATCGACACTGTTCATGGACACCCAAGATTTCCAAAAACTGGTCGTTACTTTACAAGTTTTGAAGAAATGGAAATTGCCCAAAAAAATTTCCTTATTTGCAAGAGTGCCCAATTCGTGTTTTAGGCCTATAAATATAGTTTTTCAGCCATTGTTTATGTAGAATCTCATACTTTAAGAATCATAGAAGTTTTGGTTTTTTGAGAGAAAAATCAGACTCCTTTAGAGCAGATTTAGAACTCCTTTATTTTCTTATATTGATTTCTTTTATGCTTTCTATTCAAATAATGATTTGTGTTTTATTGATCATGTCTGAGTAGTTTGCTTGTTAGGTTTAGGGTTTTTCAAAGGTGATTGATGAATTGTTAGGTCGAATTGAATCGTTAGGATAAAATCATTTGAGTTCTTCATCTAGATTTGTTATTAATGCTTATTATAGCTTCGCGACCTAGAATCTGATCTTAGGTTAATTAATAGATGCGAGAGTATTATTAATTGCCTGAACTAATGTTAGATGAGCAAAATACCTATTCGCAAAGAGATTTGGTTTAGGGATTTTGTGAACAATCGAACATGAACTTTAATGCTTGTTTGAATTGTTAGAATTTGCAAAGAGATTTGAAATTATAGGGTTTAGACATAGATAATCTTCGCAGCGAGAGTTGGTTGATTTTACATTAGTGTTTCGAGTTCAAGAACGGATCTTCATAATTCCTAAAAATCTGTCTGGATCTGCAATTAGGTTTCACCTGAGAATTTCTCTGAACCTAGCGTTTCGTCTCCTGAATTTACTAAATGTTTAATTGCTTTCTGTCTTTTACTTTTAGTTATTTCTTCTTATCTTAATTCGAAATTAGAAGTTCGTTGTGTGACTATCCCTTCCATGTGGATTCGATCCCTAAATACTACAGTGATCTCTTAATTTGAGAGAGTAGCTCTAGGGTAAATTTGAGAGCATATCAAGCCTCCTCGAGTTCACATCATGGGCTGCATCGGACAAACGGCATCGATCAACAACCCGATGCACAACCACTCGGAAACTTCCTGACTTGCATCGACAGAGAGCATCGGACAACAGTCCGATGCAAAGCATCCTGGAGTTCACACTGGACAGAAGACAACGAGCAACAAACCGATGCAAGCACGTTCGAGCTTCGGCCTTATTTCTTCTTTGTTCGCATCAGATAGCAGTGCATCGGATAACAGTCCGATGCGAACACTTAGGCGAGCCTAAAACCGGGTCAAGACCTGGTTTGTTCCGGGTTTACCCGAATCGATCACTATTCACTATAAATACATTTTACCTAATTTTTCTTAGTTATCTTATGTTCTTGCTTAGAAAAACTTCCCTTTTGGGTTCTAAGTAATTTGTAAGACCATTTTCAAGAGTTTATGCAATTTAAGAGTTTTTCTTGTTAAATCTTCCATCTTTAATCTTCCTAATCATGTTTACCAACATCTCTTTTATAGGATTTGTGAGTTTCACTATGATTAGTGAGCAGTCTCTTAGGAACTTGGGGATGTGTTAGATTTAGGGTTTTCTAATGGTTCAATCTTACAATCTATGTTAGATTCTTTCATCTCTCTTCTTATTAAGGAGTTCTTATTGCTAAATAGCTAATCTTTTGCTATTTGGATCATAAGCATTTCATACACCCACCAAGTATTTGATGAAATGCTTGAACCAACTTAATAAGAGATTTACATTCCTAGCCTAAAATATTAGTTGCCTAGGGTGTTTACCATGCCATTTAGACTTGTGATTAATGCTTGCTAATCATTTTAATGCTAAAACATCATTAGTTCATTAGGGTGATTAGGAAAAGGATTAGTGCCACACATCATGGATTAGTCTTTATTAAGTGTTCTAGGCATAGAGATGGCTTGATTAGTTGCTTAAATGATTGCAAGGTTGTCCATTTGATTGCCCAAATCAATGATTCCATCCCTAGGTTTCGTTTTTAGTAATTTGGTAATCTTTCTTAGTAGTTAATCGCTTAATTAGTGCTTGATTAGTGTTAATTAAGGTTTTAAGTCATATTCTTAGTCTTGTAGTGTTTCCTTTAGCTAGTAGCTTGGTTTTAATTGTCCCTTGTCACTTAATTTCGAATTTGGCTTAGCTTAGACCAAACTTTGTATTCTTTTTGCATCAAACTCTCAAGATGGATTGATATCTCAAGTATTGCAATGATATAAGCAACTGAGAAATTGCAACAAGAGATAGAAACTCTTGTTTCACCGTATCGACCGAGGCACGTCGAGACAGCCATCAGACCAAGAAGAAGAAGCAAGCTCCATGAGTTCGTATCGACCGGCCGTATCGACGTGCTACACCGAGACGCTTTCCCAGGGGTTCGTATCGACGTAGTGTATCGACCAGCTACGTCGATACGAACACAAACAATCTTTTGTCTCCACTTTTTCTAGGTCCCCCTATAAATACTCAAAAGACCTAATTTTTGGGTCAACTTTTTATTCTCTTATGTTCTTAGCTTAAACTTTAACTTCTTTGGGAGAAAACTTGTATTTTGCTTGAATCTTTTAAGTTTAATACAAAAACTCTCTTGGATTTCTACTTATCTATTCTCTAATCATGTTTTGCTTATCTCTTATCATGGGTTTGATGGGCTTAATGATGATTAGTGAGTAGTTGCTTAGGAACTTGGGGATGGGTTAAATTTAGGGTTTTTTAATGGTTCAATCTTGCAATCTAGGTTAGATTATTTCATCTCTCTTCTTATTAAGGAGTTCTTAATGCCAAATAGCTAATCTTTTGCTATTTGGATCATAAGCATTTTATACACCCACCAAGTGTTTGATGAAATGCTAGAACCACCTTTCTAAGAGATTTACATTCCTAGCCTAAGATATTAGTTGCCTAGGGTGTTTATCACGCTATTTAGACTTGTCTTTACTGCTTGCTAATCATTTTAATGCTAACACATCATTCGTTCATTACCTGAATTTCTTTTTACAAGTCTTAAAGTTTATTTTCTTTTTCCCGTTGGTTATAGAAGAGATTGACAACCTTCTCTATATAAGGCGTGATACTGCTTTCATTATTTTGTGCAAAAATCGTGACACTTACCCCAAAACCCCAGTTCCCTGCGTCTTTGGTTGCCCTGATTCTTCAGTTTTGCAGTTGACCTCCTCCTTAAGGATCGATACCCTAAGTACTACAACGCACGATGTGCACTTGCAGCTTAGGGTCCTACAAATTCAAAGCTCGACGAGTCCCCAAAGAAATCCTCCAATCTCGAACGCCGTTGCAAGTGCACATCGTGCGTTGTAGTACCTAGGGTATCGATCCTTAAGGAGGAGGTCAACTTTAAGACATTCTTTTGGCGCCGTTGCCGGGGAGGTTGCGTTTCGCTGTCCAAAGTAAAGGTCAGGATCACAACTTTAAGACATTCTTTTTCTCTACCTTCTAGATTTCTTTCCATGAGTTTCAGAAACCCTAATACCATGGAGGTTCCCACGAACCAAAAACAACACGACCCTGGACCCCCAGAGGCTGAAATTGCTTCTGAAGCTCACGTCCCACGCGACCCCCGACTTGCTGGCCAAAGACAAGATCTGAGGGTCAATCCCCCTGACGCAGAGGTCGAGCAAGCCCGCCAGCTCGACAAACTCATAGACTCGATCAATGATATGGTGGTATATCAGGCGGATTGCACTAAAGTTGTCTATGGGCGTATAGACGAAGTTCTAGCCGAACTTCTCGCTAAGATGGAAGCTCTCTCCGAGGAGATGAAGCTGCATAAAGAGCAAGTAGCCAACAATGCAATCCAGCTAAAGAAGATCTATGATGCACTCGAACATCGCATACCTATCCTCGAGCAGAGCATGGAAGACATCCGCGCCTTGAATGAAAAGCTTGAAGAGACCAACGACTCTATCTATGTCAATAGAGATCGAGCCGAAGCTGACATCCTCCAACTCATAGAAGACCTAAGACGATATGAGGACAAAACGGAGGAGGCTGGCGATAGGCTCGAAAGCATCTTCAATTGCCTGAAAAGGAAGACGGCGGCAATAGAGAGGCTGACCAAAGAATAAAAGAGACTTGGTGAGGTGGTGTATGCACTGAACATTGGCGGAACCAAGAAGGCTACCTACCCTCTGGAGGAAACGATTAAAGAGGTCTCCGAAGTCTCGATCCACCGAGCAACCGAGAGCACCAGACCGACGCCCGAACCCAGCCACGTTTGCACCATGCAATGCGGCCGAACCCATCACCGAAACAAAGTTCTCAAGTCCTGAAACGAGCTTCACTGCAAGTTGCTCGATTGATTCAAACTACGAGTTTGATGAGACATATTCCACCGGGTCGTCAAAATATTCGTCTCAAGGACCTCTCGAGGAAGAGATTTCCGTCCGTTCGACCGCAGGAAATAAGGTTAGCCAAGCCATGCTAGACCAATCACGATGCACATTCAGAGGGAGAAGCTCATGGAGTTTAATGCCAAAGTCAAGAAACTCCCTACGGAGATGTCATTCGAGGACGTCTGGAAAAATCAAGGTTTGGCCGACTTCTTTCAAGATAGCTTGGAAAACAAGGTCAACATTGAAGTCTACTTTAGTCAAGCCAGACATTCAGCCGTCAAGGATGCTCTCATGATGCCCCTAACAAAGAAGTATGAGTGGCACCAGAACCGAATCGAACCTTTGGTACTCGAAGAATTCAACAAGGTTGTTCAGGAACTTCCTCCTGAAGTTGATTTCGTGGAGGCCTGGAGGAATCACTTGATCGGACATCTTTTCCATAAGAGCAGGGAGACAATGTCTGACATCCAGAGCCTTTTCAACCTCGCTAGAGCCGGAAAGCCTATTAGAAACCTCCACAAGATCCAAGGCCACGAGCAATACCTCACAACTTGCAGCATCTGAGGTAACACTTTCAAGAACGCTCTATGCAATTCGGGGTCATGTATAAACATCATGCCAGCCAGTGTAGCACGGAAACTCGGCGTGAAATGTGTTTTCCCTACTGAGATCAGGATTGGATTGGCGGACCAATTTTTCACGACCCCGAGAGGAGTCATTTATGATATCCTGGTTATCATTGGCGATTGTGGAATTCCGGTAGACTTCTACATAGTCAAAACACGCCAAGAAGAAGCTGCACCTCTCATCTTGGGATGGCCGTTCTTAGCTACTGCAGGAGCCATCATGGGTTGGCCGAACAGGCTAGTCTCATTTGCCAATATCGATGGGAAGAAGTTCTATCCAGAGGTACCTTACACCATGGAGAAACATCTTCTAGAGAAGGATGAAGATGCTATCATGGAGAGACTCGAGGAGCCTTTAGCAGAAGAGGCCGCGCAGAAGGCAAAAAGGCCTTGCCTAAGGTCGAACTCCACCTCCAACTAAGCTCCCAAACTACCAAAGTCTAGCTAAAAGACTCTAAACAAGAGCGGCTCAATAGGAGACAACCCATTTTAGGTAATCTCTTTCTCATCTCCTTAACCATACTAATTTTTAGTTTTGGTTTCTTCTTAGTTTACCGCATTTTCATAAACCCCAAAAGCACAAAAAATCAGAAAACCAAGAAAAGCACAAAAAAATCAGAAAAACCAGAAAATAACAAAAATATGAAGAAGGAGGCTCGAAGAATAATCACCGGGCGACGAACCGCCCGTGGGCCGGCCAGAAGGAACCTGACCACACCACGAGCCACGATGGCGCAGGGGCGAGACGCCTGGTCGCGGCAGCGACAACCCTTCGTGCGGCCAGCCGCCGTCTGAGACGTTCCCCATCCCGACCTCACCAAACTGGATCTCCTTCAACCTGTTTCAAGCCTTTCAAGCATCCTCCTTGATTCAATGGCCTGAACACATCCTAAAGACCGCAAAGATCACTTTCACAACCGCGGCACGTTACTGTTGCATCCAAGACGGCGAGACAAGACGAGACTCCATCCAAGCCAAGTTAAGTCAATGATCCATCTCTCTACTTATTTCGTCCAGCACGTTCAACGGACATGTATCCATGAAGACGAAGAAGAATACAATGGTTTTAGAGGATGAAAACCATTGTACAAGCTCCAGAAGGAAGAAGATTCAACTTCCTACACCAAACCGCGAAGAGAAAAGTTCCCGAAGACTAGCTTCTCTCTTCCGCGACCAAGACCTTTACCAAAGCCAAGTAAGAATTTCATATGGCATTGAAGTTCGAATTAGCAACACCTGTCTTCCGGGATCCCGAAAAGATCACTGGATAGGCCAGCATAGACCCAAACTTCAAGTCAATTTTTTGAGGTGACGCAATCTTCAAGACACAAGGGCAGAAGATTTTCCATCGCTCATTCACGGTGTTCTACAAAGGTCGAGGAACAAAGACGAGTACTCAAAAACCGGAGTACTTGTTCTTCTCAACATAGGCGTGCCCCAATAATCATCATCATCACCAGCCGCCAACATCACCATCACACAGCCACCACCACCAAACGAAGCAAGGAAGCTCAACCGCGCAACACATTTCCTTTCGAGCTAAGTTTTCGATTTCTTTTGTTCAAATAAATCGATTCTAAGAAGGGATATAAGGAGAATGATCAAGTCCTTAGCTCAACCATAACACACGCCCATCCACCCATACCAATCCCAACGCCACTTTCAAGTAAGTCTTCACAAGCTTATTTGATGAGTCTTATGCATACTTACATCATTTATTGAGTCGTTTTATAGAGTCAGAACTTTTTTTCTTTTAGTCGGAAACTATGAACTTTGCTAGGTACAAGTCGTTTCGAACAAGGAATCTTAATGACCATTCTCACGGGTCTAGAAGCAAGGTTTACTAAGTTAAACACGGCGAGTGGATCATCCCAACGGAGAAAGTTCTAATCTCTAGATTACTCGGAAGATCTTGCGTTGCCTCCGCACCTAATGAATCAAAACTTCTCGTCAAGGGGCTTGAGGTACTTCGAACTTTTCTCCTCTTTTAGACTCTAGCATGACTAAGTAGATGCAATGCAACCTCTCCTTGATATTTCCTTGTTATAAAAAAATATATATATATATAGAAAAGAAAAGTCTTAGTTTGAGAATAGCAACCAGAGTTCCTTAAAGGACCATGACAGTTCGCAGACATCATGAAAACTTCGAGGAAGTGATCATTCTCAAGCCAAGAAAAAAAAATAGAATAAGAAAGTTGATAGAAAAAATAAAATGATACCCTAGAAAAGTAGGGAGAAATCGACTAAGGGAAGAGAAAATAGGAGAGTTGTGTCTGAAATTTCTTTGTCTAGATGTTTGGAAGAGAAGAGTATAATGTCTCGTCGACCAATACTTCCTTGATAGAGACCGCACGCCTAAATGAATAAAGGGTTCAACAAGAGATAGCTTTAAATACTCAAAGGGACCATGAAGCGTATCCGGGAAGGGTGAAAAGCTCAAGGTAACTAGACCCAAACACCTTGAAGCTAGATTCCGAGTTACGTGGCTCAAACAGGTCGATTTCTAGAATTGATGAGTTCCCAAGTATTGGTGAGTTTCCACGTTTTCAAACCTCTTTTCCTTACTTAGATTTATGTTTTGTTTGAGGAGTTGATAACATGCATATTTTACCCGTTTTACTATCATAAGTGAGTGCTTTAATAAGCAGTTCACTAAGGTTTTAATGCATAAACACTAGATTTCGAGTATTTGGTTGTTCAAGACTCTTTTCGGGTAAACTTAGCAAAACACGCATATTTTGGAGCAAAATGGACAATCCCGGAAACAGTGCTCGAGGACAGAAGTTCAACATCAAATGAAGGCCTTCCCACCACGAGATCAAGCTCATATTTGCATACAAGGTAGCCTTATCAGTTTTCTTTCACCTCGAAGTAGTTTGAGAACAATCCCACGATTGGATCTCAAGTTATTGAAGAAGCAAGAAGGTCCGTCAAGCACCCGGAAGGACGAGCTGGCCGCACCACGGCCGAACCAGACGACCAGTGGCCGCGCCATGACCAGTCGCTCGTGCGGCCAGGCCTCTTGATATATCATGGTTTTTACTTAGACCATGATATAAGTGTTTTTATAAAGTCTTTTGGCTATTTTCGAGTCTATATAGAGTCTTTACAGGTTCAGGTACAATTGGAGCTAAATTGGAGATTTGGATACATTTTGGAGCTTACTGGAATGAAGTCGGATTGAAGAAACACGATGAGTGTTGATCGACACCATTGGTGTCGATCGACACCAGGATTTCCAATTTCCAGAAGCGTGAAGTTTCCAGTTTTTGAAGAAAAGGAAATCTCCAAAACTTTTCCTAATCCTCCAAGGAATTGATGATTCGAACCTAGGCTTATAAATAGAGTTTTTCAGCCATTGTTTAGGTACAACACACACATTATTTTAGAGAGAGATTTGTAGAAAGTTTTTAGAGAGAAGAATTTGACTCCTTTAGAGCAAATTTGGAACTCCCTTTATTTCTTCTTTTGATGTCTTTTATGCTTTCTATTCAAATAATGATTTCTGTTTCATTGATCATGTCTGAGTAGTTTGCTAGTTAGGTTTATGGTTTTTCAAAAGTGATTGATGAATTGTTAGGTCGAATTAAATTGTTAGGATAAAATTATTAGAGTTCTTCATCTGAATTTGTGTTTAATGCTTATTCTAACTTCGCGACCTAGAATCTGATCTTAGGTTAATTAATAGATGCGAGAGTATTATTGATTGCCTGAACTAATGTTAGATGAGCAAAATACCTATTTGCAAAGAGATTCTGTTTAGGGTTTTGTGAACAATCGAACCTAAACTTTAATGCTTGTTTGAATTATTAGAATTGGAAAAGATATTTGGAATTCTAGGGTTTAGACATAGATAATCTTCGCAGCGAGAGTTGGTTGATTTTACATTAGTGTTTCGAGGTCGAGAACGGATCTGCATAATTCCTAACATTCTGTCTAGACATGCAATTTAGATCACCTGAGAATTTCTCTGAACCTAGCGCCTTAGTCTCCTGATTTTAAGAACCTATTTCGTGATTACTAGTTTATTTCTTGCTTTAGTTTTACTTTCATTCTATTTGACCTAGCATAATCTGAACTTAGAAACCTTAGTGTAGCATCTACTTCCCTTGGGATTTCGATACCCCTTATACTACGATTGCATTTGCTGTGCACTTGCAGTAGTTTTATTAGGGTAAAACCTGAGCCCTATCAAGTTTTTGGCGCCGTTGCCGGGGATGTAATAGCTGCCTACGGAATCTAGTACTAGGATTTTGACTAGGTTTTGTTTTTATTTTTGTTACTAATTTAGTTTCCAAACTTTTGTTTCAGGTGCATGTCCAGTACCAGAAGCAACAAGGAAGAGGAACTAATCACACTGAATCAGGAACTAGGCCGTCTCGAACGTACGAACCGAAAATCTGCCCGAACATCGATCGACACAACTAGCATCGATCGACACCCAACCTTAGTGTCGATCGACACCACTAGTATCGATCGACACATTGCGCAGACCGAGATAGCAGAACCTGTGATCATGATACGCAACGAGGCAGGCGACTTTGTTGACCTACAAGGCAATAGAAGGAACGCCCAAGGCCAGAGATTTGATGAGGCAGGCGCCGTCATCGTCGATCCAGCAATACAAATCGCCCCTGCAGAAGCTATACGTGGAAGAACGTTAGGCAAGTACAACCGCCCATACCAGTTCTATGCTAATAGAGCTGCGATCAGTCCTCCCGAAGCTTCAAATATTACAGAGGAAAGGGTGTATAAACCTAAAATACCTTATCCCAGGCCTTCTAGAAAGTCTAAACAAGAGATGGAAGAAGCCAGATGCAAGGAGATGATGGATAAGCTTATGGTTGAGCTACCCCTAGTTGATGCAGTCAGACTTTCACCTGCATTAAGAAGATATGTCAAGAGAATGGTTGTCAATGGTGTGATTCCTGAAGAAGGAGCATTGCTTACTAGAGACATGAATATAATTCTCTTGAATATAGTTCCAAGGAAGAAGTAGAAGGTGAGGGTTTCAGAACAAGTCAGTGTTGTGATTCAGAGGAAGATTCCAGAGAAGTTACCTGATCCATGGAACTTTGTGCTAGATTTCTCAATCTCAACAGGAAGGTTTCCTTGTTCTCTCTGCGATCTAGGTTCAAGTATCAATTTGATACCATACTCAGTCGCTGTTCGACTTAGAATGACTGATTTCAAGCCAACCAGAATCTCACTTGTCCTAGCTGATCGATCAAAAAGAATCCTAGAAGGTATCCTAGAAGATGTTCCCTTGAAGATTGAAGGCTGCATGATTCCCACAGACTTTGTGGTTTTGAAGTATGATGAAGAACCTGCAGACCCTCTTATTCTGGGAAGATCGTTCTTGCCTTCAGCTGGTGCCATCATTGATGTGAGAAAAGGGAAAATGGAGCTTGATTTGGGTGATGTTGTCATGAATTTTGAAATGGACAAGTTAAGGGGACCTTTCACCATCAATGGTCAATCTTTTTCAGTAGAGATTTCCATAGATCAAGACCCAAACAGGGAACATTCAGACGACATTACTGTTGGGTACCAAAAGGAGCTGGATTCTACAGAGCAAATGAAAACACTGGCTGTTCAAGAGGCATTGCCTGAGAATTCTGAGAAAGATGTGGAGATTGAAGACTGGGGTGGAAATGATCATCTCTTCAAGACTATGAGCAGAGAAGATGTTCTAATCAATGCTAAGTTGATGGAGGATGACGTTTTTGTCATGGAAGCAAGGATTGCAGTGCTGAATTGCAGCAAAAGTGCAGAGATTCGAGCTACAATGTTGGTGTCGATCGACACCATCTGTGTCGATCGACACCCTCCGAAGATCTCGACAAAAGCTTTTTCCAATGCTGCAAATCCATTTCCTTTGGTCAAACAGATGCCTTCACATCTTACAGCTCAGAAACCTCGAAGAAAGTAAAGGTACGCATTTCCTGGAATTAATTCTAAATCTCCTAATCTTGTCAATAAGAATACCAAAAGTTCAAAAGCTGCTTCACACTTATGCAAGCAAAAAGATTCTCGTAGACGGCTTGGTGTTTCTTTTGATGATTCTGCAGGAAAACGAAGTGTCCCACCCGAACTAAAGTCCCACCCTGCTGCTGTTCCTCACTTCCTTGGTCGCTTTCATGCACCTACTGCCTATACACCACCATGGATGAGGAGACATTCGTCTGGAAAGCATTCAATGCCACCATCTGATCAACCAGACGTCTGAACCCCGACACAGTCAAGCTAGTGACTGAAAACGAGCGCTGAGTGGGAGGCAACCCACTGTTAGGTACGTTTTTCTTTTTATTTTGTTTTGGTTTTACTAAGTCCTAGTTTAAGTTAGTTGAAAAAAGAAGACATTGGGCTCGACATTTACCAGTGTCGATCGACACCACTGAGTGTGGATCGACACCATGCGCAGACGAAGGTAAGTCTTCTAACTTTTCTTTTAAAGTTGTTTCTAATCTTTCTTTTAGCCAACTTCGGGCTTGATAACACTGGGGACAGTGTTGTTTAAGTCTGGGGGAGGTGATTACTGACTTTGTGTTTTGTTTTGAGAGTCTATCTTGAGTCAAAAATTTTGAAAATTTTTGTTTTATTGAGTCAAAATCAGTCGGAACTTTTAGTTTTTCTAGGAACTAACCATAGAATGTTGACACTTGAAGGACCATTGATTTAGTAGTTAATTACAGGTCTTACTAAGTAGAAAGCTGCAAGTGGAATCAGTCTAACATGGCTAGTTCAGATCCCCTTATAAGAACTAGGTATGCGCAGAACTTGATTCATCTTTAAGTCTGAACAGATAGGCAATTGCAGTCTCTCCTTGATCTTCCTTTGAGAAAAGAAAAGAAAGAAAAAGAGTCTAAGTCTGGGAATAATGCAAAGAACCTCATGAGCCTGTCTCCTAACAAGGAACAATATTAGTGAGTGCTCTTGAACCCGTCTCCTCACAAGGAACACAAGTAGAGAGTAGCACTATTTCCCAAGACTTCAAAAGAATAAGAAGAGTCAATGAAAAGATCTTAGAACACCCTGAAATTGGGCAGCAGTTGACTAAGGGAAGAGAAAATAGGAGAGCTGTATGAAGAATGTCTTGTTCAGGCACTAAGGAAGGGCAAAGAATCTGTAAAGTTCTGTGGCAATACCACTGTTAGAGTTCGAAATTTTACCAAGGAAAGGATCTGGATTGAAACTGGGAGATTGCTTAGCTTGTGGTAAGAATGCTGAAATATTACCTAAGGTTGGCTCTATAGTATGTGGGTTCAAGAGTGTTGGTTCAAGGTGGCGTTCTGAAGGTTAGCTGGATATTTATGTTTTCAAACCTCGACTCTATACTTGGTTTCTGTTTTTGTAATGACCCGGGTCCGACCCATTTGAATAAGTTTAAATGAATTGATTTGGCTACCTATGTCATCAAAGTGCACTTACATTTTCCTGTCACTTACCCTAAGAGAACTCCAGAGTTAAACGTGCTTATGCTGGAGTAGCACTAGGATGGGTGACCTTCCGGGAAGTCCTCTGCGGAACCGTGTGAGTGAGGCCAAAACACGGGAAAAGGTCACGTGGTGATTGCAGGGACAAGTAAATCAGTCGGTCGGGCCACCGAGAAAAATAACGCACCGACCGTCGGACAGGGGCGGGGCCCACGAGACCGAAGGAGGGATGGGTGACTCGCCGGTAGGGGCGGTCGGGGTGTTACAGTTTTGCTTGAGGGCAAGCAAAAGCTAAGTCTGGGGGAGTTGATATATCATGGTTTTTACCTATTTTTACCCATATAAGTGTTTTTATAGAATCTTTTGGCTATTTTCAAGTCTATATAGAGTCTTTACAGGTTCAGGTACAATTGGAGCTAAATTGGAGATTTGGATACATTTTGGAACTTAATGGAATGAAGTCGGATTGAAGAAACACGATGAGTGTCGATCGACACAAGGATTTCGAATTTCCAGAAGCGTGAAGTTTCTAGTCTTTGAAGAAAAGGAAATCTCCAAGACTTTTCCTAATCCTCCAAGGAATTAATGATTCGAACCTATGCCTATAAATAGAGTTTTTCGGCCATTGTTTAGGTACAACACACACATTATTTTGGAGAGGGATTTGTAGAGAGTTTTTGGAGAGAAGAATTTGACCCCTTTAGAGCAAATTTGGAACTCTCTTTATTTCTTCTATTGATTTCTTTTATGCTTTCTATTCAAATAATGATTTCTGTTTCATTGATCATGTCTGAGTAGTTTGCTAGTTACGTTTAGGGTTTTTCAAAAGTGATTGATGAATTGTTAGGTCGAATTAAATTGTTAGGATAAAATCATTAGAGTTCTTCATCTGGATTTGTGTTTAAT
>JAHZTW010000014.1:3409372-3444326 GCA_020283515.1 Alliaria petiolata | reverse complement strand
CTTAAAAATGGCTATTTACAAGGATTCATCATACTTAACACCCTATGTGAATGCTTATGAATCCTAAATGAATGCATCTAGACTCAATCCTAATATGAAAATGCAACTACATGAATCTTTTTGTGGGATAGATTTTCAAAATTTTTCAATTTTTTGTGTTTTCTATGCAAATTTGATGAATGCATGATGTCTAATCGATGTGAGCGCATGTACTACATACTCCCCCAAACTTAAATCACAAGTCCCTGTGTGATAGAAGAGAGGAAGAATATGGTCGTAGGAAAAAAATGCAAAATTTCAAGCAAAATGTAAAATGTAAAGAAAAAAAAATGCTTATGTACAGTAGTTTGGAGTGGTACCTCATTGCCCAGTGTGATGTGAGGACGTGGTGTCCTCACTAGTTGAGAAGGAAGGGTTGTCCGATTCCGGTATCGGGGACTGGCTCGCACGTCTTTTCCTCGATATGCCTTCTTCCTGGCAGGAATGCCTTCCTGGATCACTTAGCTCGTGCTCCCTTGGTAGGAACGAGAATGCATGCCTCTCTTAAAGCATTTGGCTCTCTGCTTTGTCAGACTCTTATTCTTCTTCTCCTCCTCATTCTCTGGATGTCATATCGGCTTCAAGCCGTGGTGATGGTGTCAACCCCTTCAGCTTCGAGGTGAGCGACTTGATCTGGCCCTTCGGATCCTTCACGTGTCCCTTAATCCCCTTCACCGTGGAGACTAGCTTCTTAATTGAGCGATCCTGCCATTTGCAGTACCGCTGGAGTACGTTGATCCGATCGTGAGCCGTCTTGAGGGTTCGATGCGTTGCACTTGTGATTGGATTGATATGGTAACGATCTGCTTCGTAGAGAGGGAAATCATACTCGTCCTTAGGGTCCTCGTAGTCGTCTTCATTTTCTTCTTCCTCCTCAGCAACTGTATCGGCTTCCTCCCGATATTCTTCCTCGTAGTCCCCATAGAAGTCAGCTCCATAGGGGAAAAGATGCTCGTCCTGCGGCTCGAAATCCAGATGCTGAGGTTCCCTTATCGTGGTCAGGTATGGGTTGGGCAGGAACATCACGGTCGCTCTGTTTGAAGGAAGGGTGAACTGATATCGGTGTCCATGTCGATATGGCTTCCCGAGAAATTGACACTTCTTCAAATAGTCGATGTCTATCCAGCGAATCCCGTGTGTTGGTTCCTCGAGATTGGCACCAGCTCCCTTTAGGATGGCAGATACGACTCCTCCACAGCCTACTTGAGGTCTTTCACTTGGCGTGGAGATCATCCACGACTTGTAGTGGAGAAGCTCTTTGAGCAATATCGTGATCAAGCCGATGCTCCGTCTGCTTCCTTTCAGCTCCCTCCCATTTCGGGTCTCTTGAATAATCTCTACAAGGCCGGCATCCATTATTTCTAGCTCCTTGATCAGGACAGCTCCATATTCCTTTCTTGCAAAGAATGTATGTGCAATGACTCTTTGCACATACCTCAAGGCTGGGTGACTTATCCTGGTACTCTTGTTCACTCCGGGCTTATAAGTGCCTACCCCAATGTGCCCCACAGTGCCTCCAGCTCCTCCCTTTCGATGTTGAGGGTCATCTCTCGCATATCACCTTGGCTGAATCCGAATATCGACTCCAGTTCCCGAAATGACATTCGGTGAGTATCGCTCCCAAACTTGAAGCGGATATAATCGTCACCGTCTTCTTCTGGAGTCTCTTCTCCAAAGGGGTAGAAGGTTACCTCAAGCGTTGCAAGGAACTGGAAGGTTGCCTCGTCGTGAGACGCATAGGCGTTCTCCATGAATTTTCCCAGACCCATCGCATTGAAAAAGATCGGGCAGTCTTCGTAGATGCCCAGCTCGACCATTGTTTTATCATGGGGGTAGCGTGTGGCCTTGAACTCCATTCGCCTGAATGCCGCACGCATATCGGCCAGTGTGGGTCAGGAGTTCGCACTCCTTCTTGCCAATGCACGCGTGGGTGAGCGCACTGTAGCTGCTCGGATGGAGCTTCCCACTGGTCTCTTTCCTTGTCTCTTTTTCGTCTAGTATTCCCTTGATCTCCCGAGAATAGCTCCGCTTCTTGTTGCTCCTACCATTGTACCTAACAATCGAAAACACTCGAAAGTGTGTAAGTACAGGGAAAAACACTAATAGCAAAGATTATCTTGCATACATGCTTAAACTTAAGGTAACTCTATTCATGACTAAAGAGACCCAAGCAAACATATTCGAGTTATTACTAGATCGGGAAAAATCTTAAATCGAGAAGACGAAGAATGTTCTTTATAAGTTGTTTCTCACAGATTCAGATTTTAGATAAGCATGCATAAAAAAAAGGTGGAAAAAGGGCATCTCCAGAATCTTAACATTTCAAAAGAGTTTAGCCGTGAAGCTATTCTTCAAAAATAGAAATGCCAAAATTCTAGAAAATCCTACAAAAAACCCTAAGTTTTATGCAAAAACTATCTACCAAATATTCCTTCATCAACTCTCAAATCCCTAATGCAGCGAATTCGAACAATCCTAAGCAATACTCAATCATATCATTATAAAACAGATTTTTACCTTAGCACGATATTTGCAAAACTCTTGGAAGGATGCACGGAATCGAATTGCGAAATTAAAAGCTATAGACAATTTTCTGGAGTTGAGAGTGATGGGGAATGAAAACGAGAGACGTGATAGCTTTTATAAAGAGGGGATGTGGGGAAGACAAGGGTTTGACTAGGGTTTCTTGGTTTGGGGGATAGTTGTCGGTTAACCCCAACCAAGCATTCATGCCTTATCTGGAAAAGTGGGCCATAAATTTGGGCGCTTTTCTCGGATTGGCCAAGTCCAAATACCTTATTACTTGGACGGCCATATCGGGTTGACTCCGATATGGTATGACTGACGTTTCGGATATCGGCTGGTTCCCGATATGTTACCCTAGTGAAGGTTGCCTAGCTTGGGCTTCGTTCTATATCGGCTACACACCGTTGTGCCTGCTCGTCAGAGAGTGCCCAGGGATAATATCTCGGTGTTAACCCGATATTACATCCCGTTGCTGTGCTAGACAACTTCCCATAGGTTTTAGCTCCTCTTATGTGTAAGTGACTCCACCTTATCTTCCATGGGATCCTGAAATCATTAAACTAGACTAGAAAAAGCATTAATATGTACATGGATAAGCTTGGGGTGCCTCCCAAGAGCTCTTTGTTTTGAGTCACGTAGCTTGACTTTCCTTGATCATCTTTTTAGTGTGAAAGGGGGAAACGAACACCCCTCGATCATGTGGGAGGATCCTTACTTTCCTTGATGATCGAGATGAAATCAGCCGAAGATACATTGGAAGTTCCCTCTGTGCTTGCCTTAGAACCCTTTTGATTGGTCAAATCGGTGTCTTTTATCACCTTAAGGTAAGCAAAGGGTCTAACCTTTCCCTTGCATTTCAGCTTTTATCTCATCTCACCACCAGCAGAGAGAACAGGTTTGAGAGTCATACCTTCCAGAAGATCACCGAGAGTTGGTCCTTTCACACAAGACTTCTTGCAAGTGATCACCCTTTTTTATTCTTCTCGGGCTTCCTCTGGTTGTCTTTCGAACATTGCATTGAGACAGACCCCATCAAAGCTAGCTCCGTCGTAGCATATTTCCAGGGATGGATCTTTGGTCTTCTCAATCGTCTTCTTGAGCACAAGGGAGTATGCATGTTTCTTCTCATTGATTCTCTTTCCTTTAGTGTCAAAGTGCATTACCAATCTTCCAGTTAGTCTCAGCTCTACCTTGCCGCTTTTGCAATCAAACATGCAACCGGCAGAGGCTAGGAAAGGTCTTCCCAACATGAGAGTTTCCTTGACATCTTGGTCCATTTCTATCACCAGGAAATCGCTTGGCAGTAGCACGTTTCCAATCATGAGAGGTAGGTCCAGCAACTTTCCAACAGTCTTTCTTTCGCTCCCATCGGCCAGTGATAACGGCTTCTTGCAGTCGGTATAAGTGTTGTACCCGAGACGCTTAGCCGTGGCTAGACTCATCACGTTGATGCTTGCCCGAGATCACACAAACACTTATCAAAGGTGATTCCTCCGAGTGTGCATGGCAGAGTGAACGACCCTGGATCTTCGAGCTTCTTCACTACTAAGGCTTCTTTCTTAGGTTTCTCTTCACGAGTTGCTGCATTCCTCCCTATTGTTGCCATTGAATCAGCATAGAGCTTGTCCTTCAAAGCTACTAGGAAATCTGGAATGGGCTTGGTCTCGTCGGCATTGTTGAAGAGATTTTCAACTTTCAATGTTTCGATTAATTCGGCCTCTTGTTCCTCTATGAGACGCTTCTTATGCATCTGGGGGTATGGCATTGGAGGTTTGTAGACTCGCAGGAATGGTGCTTTCTCTTCAGGGATTGCCAAATTTTTATAACTCCCTCCCCTTCTTAGGATGTCGATGTCCTCATCGACTTGAGCCTGTTTTGGAGAAGTAATTTCGAGTAGATCCCGTTTTTCCTCGTCGAAAGTGGTGATCATTTAGCAATACTCCTTTGGATTCATGACGGATTTTCCAGGAAGGTTGCTTGTTTGGCTTGTAGATGCAATGCCTTTGTTGTTTTCAAATGTCTTGACACGAGCGGTCAAAGCTTCAATCTTCCCGGATAGTTCCGTGTGGACACCATCAATCTTGTTATGCACTTCAGCAAAATGTTTGTGTATATCCGCCTAGATATGTGTTTGACCTTGGAGAAGTTGCTTTAGAGTGCCTTCCAAGTCGAAACCAGCTTGAGCAGGTGGGTTGCCTTGTTGTTGTTGGAAGCCAGGAGGTGCACCGGCTTGTTGTCGTGGCGGGTAACCGTTTTGATTCTGGAACCGCGGTACAAAGCCTTGTTGATTCGTGTACGGCACGAATTGTTTTGCTCCTCCTCCTTGTTGCTGAGGGTAGGTCTGGTCCTGTGGGTTTGCTACGTTCGTGCTTCGGTAGGAAAGGTTGTTGTTGGGTCTCCAAGTGTTATACCCTCCTTGAGCGTTGATGTAGTTAACATCTTCATACTGAACGTCCTCCCCTTCTTGGACTTGAGTGAGTTCTTCCACGAAATTGACTTCTTTTTGCGTTTGGACAAGTAGTAACTTGTCAAGCTTCTCGTTGAGCTCTTTGATCACTTTCCGGCTTCCATCCACTTCTTCTTTGGAGCCACGTTTGGACTTGTCATAGTCTTCGTGGTAAGAGGATTCACTCTGAGCTAAGTTTTCAACTATTTCGAGACCGTCTTCAACGTCTTTTGCTAGGAAATTTCCATTGCTCGCCGTATCGAGCAGCATCCGAATCTTGGGAATGACACCTCGGTATAGTGTACCGAGGAGTGATTCTTGGTTGAATCCATGGTGAGGGCACTAAGTGGTGTAACCCTTGAATCGCTCCCAGGCTTCACCAAAGGTCTCTTTGGATTTCTGAGTGAAACCACTGATTTCGTTTCTTAATCGTGCTGTCCTCGATGTGGAGAAGAACTTTGTCAGGAAATCCTTCTTTCAATCTGCCCACGAGGTAATGGATCCGTGGGGCAGAGTCTTTTCCCATGCGTGTGCTTTGTCTCCCAGTAAGAAGGGAAACAAACGCAGCTTGAATCCATCTTCGCTTACTCCGTTGATCTTGGTCATGGCGCACACACGTTCGAACTGGTCGAGATGGTCAAGTGGGTCTTCCAAGGGCAGACCGGAGAATCGGTTGTTCTGCACCATGGAGATGAGACAACTTTTGATCTCAAAGTTGTTGTTCTGAACTGGTGGTGGCTGGATACCGTGTCGGCTTGCGGTCGATATCGGTGCATCTCCCGCACCGATTTGCCTCACAGCTCTTGGAGCAGCAACAACACAAGGCTGTCCTTGAGCGCCTTGTACGCCTTGTGGACCTTGTGGTCCTTGGTGGCCTTGTTGGCCTTGTGCACCGGCTGCGCCCGCAGGTCCTTGAGCACCTTGTTGGTTTTCCATCGTCACACGGTTTGCAGTTTCGGCTTGTTCCCGCTTTCGTCTGGCTGATCGTTCGAGCAGGTTGATATTGTCTATTTGGGGAACAAGATTTGTTGTACCGTGTGAACGTAGGCTCATGTACCTGTTTCAACACAGAGATATACAAGTAAAAATGTTAAATGACTGGAAAAATTGAAACTTGTCCTTATAACGACTGAGTACCGAAATGACTAAACTTTCTCCCAAACGGCAACGGCGCCAATTGACAAATAGGATTTTCCTTCCTTTTAGCAATGTCCCAACATTATCAACCGAAAGTAGTACAGTGTATGGGGTATCAAACCATTTTGTGAGTGTTAGTGAACAGATCAGTCATATCGGTGTCATAAGTCAAGCTCGAAATAGATAAAGGTTGAGACTTTACTACTAAAAACGACTAAAGGATTGATCTTGTGTCACTCAAGACCATAAATAAGAGAACTTTAAAGATGCTAAGCAGGAAATAGATATTTAAACGGTAAAAAGATAAGTTTTCAAGTTAAAAGAATGATCTTGATGAGTTTTATGAACTATGTGACTCTCGGTTTGTTTTATCAAGTTAAAGCTTTTGTATCACTTCAAGTCTTGGTCTTTTGATGGTGATTCTTAGGTAAAGGGATCCTCAAATCGTTTAGCCCATGGCGTTTGGGTCTAAACTCTTTGAATCTCTATCACCATAGACTAGCTCTCGCATAGTGGTACAATAGAAGAAACAAGCATCTACAACGTCCCTATTGAACCGTAAGACTCTTAGACAGATGGTTAGTCTTAGCCTAAGAAGTCAAACTCTTGTTCATGGATCCGGCTAAGCAAGCACGTGGCGTTCGTGTCAAGCCGCCTGTGGACTTTAGGCTAGATGGCCAGACTAGACTAAGCTTTGGGAATGATAAACAAGAAAGAATCTAACTTTATGTTTTAGCTAAGCAAGAAATATAAACCCGAGAGTCCCTTGGTCCTTTCAACCCATCAAAGTCCTAAAAAGACTACTCACAAGCCATTCGAGAAACCTCAAGATCCATAAGGATGAGAGGGTAACTCATAGGCTGCAAGATAGTCAAAAACAAGAAAAGGAAGAAACTTTTAAGAAAATAACACTAAGCTATAATACTTAAAACTTCAAGATTGCATAAAAATCAAAGCTTTGAAACAAGCTTCAATGGTGAAAATACAAAATAGTTCTCGGTTTGAAAGAGAAGACAGAAAAGTAAAACTAGAAAGCGTGATGAAAGGATAAGAGTGGAGGACAAGTATTTATACATAAAAGAGGAAAAACCTAAAACGTTGGGACCACTTTCCCGAAATGGTACTATTTTGGACTTTAGCGTTTCGGGCTCAAGTCGTGGTGAGCAAGCCGATATGCTAACTCTTCTGATTCTTCGGGCAGTCTCCATATCGGGCAAGTGTTTCGGGATCATGTCGTGAAGGCTCGCCTTCCTTGTTACTCGAATCGGGTACTTCCCGTTGCCTTGCTCCGATATCCGTCTTCATGGCATCCTCTTGCTGGATCTTCGCTCCGAGGTGTTCCTTTCGGGACTAAGTCGCTGCTACTCGTCGTGCGCTTGTCTAAATCGGCCTCGGAGTCGTGATCCATGCTCGATATCATATGTTCATCCTCCATTTGTGAACTCCCTTCTTGGTTTCTTCTTCGGACCATCCTAAGCACATGAGAAAACACTCCAAACATGCAAGATAAGGCAAAAACCTAACCTAATGCATCTAAACCTAACATGAGTGAATATGTGATGAGAGCTAAGATGAAAGTGCAAGAATGAAGTCCTAACTAGCATGAAATATGTGTTAAAAACATGCACTTTACACAGATATCAAATAGCGATCCAAGAGCCGGCTACTCAAGACCACCATCTCTCACTTCAAGAACGTCATAATTCAAGCACGGACAAGGGTGTAGTGACATCAACCTCTCCACGCAAGAGCAGAAAAACCGGAGCAACCTCAAGCTCCGGTCACGCCTAACCCGATGTACCACAATCTCAGCCCCTGTAGTATATCATTGCATTTTTAATTTTTGCTTCTTGTACTTTGGTCTCCTCTTGGACTTGTTTGACACCGAGTCATTTTCATTCAAGTTTGGGGGAAAATGTGTGCTTTAACTTTGTTTTATTTGAATCTTATTTTCCTTTTTATCCTTGAGTCTTACATACATCATTATTGGAAAGAAAAATATTTAAAAAAATTATCATAAAATTTTTCAAATATTGCAAAAAAAATCATGTAGTTGCATTTGCATACTCATAATTTTTTAGGATTGAGTCTAAATTTTTATCATTTAGGATTGCATTCATATGCATTGGGAGCAATGATGAGCTTATCCTTGTAGATTGTTAATTCATGTGATCAAATTCAATGCCCTAGTTAGTAGTTCTTTAATGCTTGTGAATAAATTTTGAAAGTAAGGAAGAACCGTGCTTGGATCACCTCATTTGTCACTAGGTTTTGGTCGAAATAGGGTCTTGAAATTGATATCCAACTCTACTCACTTGTACCGAATCTTGACATTTAAATATCATGCTTTGCATTGAAAGTGAATCCTAGGATTAAAATATTTGAGCTTTCTTTCTCACTTTGCCACTCTCATGCTAGCTCAAGTAGCACTCCTACCTTACCTTACCTCCTTTGAAGCCAATTGTTTTTGTGTGAATGCTTGTGAGGCCTTTATTTCGATTGAACTTAGCATGAAGTGTTAGATTTGGGACGACAAGTCTAGGCTCTCATGTAGATTCTAGCTCTCACATCTTGGAGCTAGTTGTAGGCTTAGGGGTTTTGGAGGTTTGGCAGTGGTATTACTTGATGAGTAGTGGAGAAGAATAGAAAGAAAGAGATGATGAATAGGGGCTCGATGAAAGATAAGGGGAAGCATAGTTTGAAATGGTGAATCTTGTGTTTAAAAGTATATAGCTCAAAGTTTAGAAAAGAGATAGGTAGTCTTGAGAAAAGAAAAAAAAAGAAAACCAAAAGAGCCAAAAAGGCGAAGGAAAATAAAGACTACCTAAGAATGAAAAGAAGAGCTAAGTTGATAAAAGATTACACCATTCGCTATGAGTAATAGGTTGAAGAATTTCCCCCTTAGAACCTTAAAAGGAGAAATTTGTTCGAAATTCATGGGTCTAGCAAGGCATCAAGAGCCTTGGGAGAAAAAGGGTAGTTCTAGAGGTTGAGTGAGCTTTAAAAAAATGAATAAGAGGGGTCTAGGACCATTGATAGCATTTCGGGTAGATGAGAGTCTAGTCTTGTATGCATCACTTGTCTTTTACCTTTAGCATTATGCATAAAGTTCAATCTTCTTTGAGTGATACCCTTGATTGGAAACGAAACAACATGAATTGAGATCACTTTTACCTCAAAATCCTAGTCCCTTAGCCAAATGAATTCACTTGCTTGCATTGTCATGATTCACGGTTTGTACTTAATGAATGTTAAAGAGTTGGCTTGATAGAGAGACTTATCTAGATTGAGATCTTAGTGCATTTGATTGTTGAGATGAGCATGGCTAACCCTTTTGGAGTAGGATGGATTCACATGCATTTTAGAATTAAGAACTAGGACATTGAGTTGATCATGTTTGTTAACAATCTTGGATATTGAGCTCCCACTTTTAAACCTCTCTCTCGGATTTGTCTTTGATTTGCTTGAGGCCAAGCAAAAGGCAAGTTTGGGGGAGTTGATATACTCATATATTTCGCATATTTAGCATGCATTTAAAGTAGATTTTCATGCATAATACATTCATAATAGTCTAGTTTGCATCATTTATCTCATTTTAGGTCCTAGAACACTTTGCATTAGCATTTGCATAGTTTCTTACATATTTGCATCATTATCAGGTTGTTTTGAGTACAATGGAGCTGTGGTGGGTGAGTGGACGTGCTGAGGTTCGAAGGAAGGCTTGTGGACACTTGGAGAAGTTCGGACAAGAAGACATGCACTGAGATCGAGGAGAAGATCGAGCAAGGCAGGTCGATCTAGACGAGATCGACCACAAGATCGCGGAGCCCAGACCGTTTCAAGGAAGAAGAATGGGACTTAGATCGACCAAGATGGTCGATCGACTGTACGGACCCAAAAAGGCCATCAGGAAGAATGGAGTGAAGATCGAGACTGATGATTGATCCATATTGAAACGACCCAACGATCGAGCAAGAGGGTCGATTGCTGAGTTGAAACAACCCAACGATCGAGCAAGAGAACACGTTCCCAGTCCAAGATCGGGCAAGAGATCGACGAATGAGCTCGATCTCTTCTCTCCAGGCGTGCTTCTTTATCCGCCAGCTCACGTTTTGTCCTCTTGTGAGGGGACCATTTCCTCCTTACTATAAATAGCTAAAACCTTTATTATTGGGGATATCTTATCTTTTATGCTTTTTGCCTTCTTCGTCTTTTGTTCTTGCCACCATTGTTAAGGTTTTGAAGCTTTTTGTAATCGCACTTTTAGATTATATAAACAAGAACTTGTCTTTTTAATCTTAATCTTCTTTCTCCTTAACGTTAATCATGTCAAGCATTTCGAATCTTATGATTATGGAGTGTTTGATTATGATTAGCGAGTAGTAACTTTAAGGTTTGAGGCTGAGGGGTTTAGGGAGGTTTAAGGGTTATATCTAGTGGTTTAGCATGTTTTCAATCCTTTGCTCTTCTTGGTTTGGAGGGATTAATGCCAAAGAGTCTCGATGGAGATCTTTGAGCCTATAGAGATTTCCTTATCTCATAAGGACCTAGGAATCTCATAAACCCATCCAAGAGATTATCTCCTTTTAAGCCACGACGGTGGAGATTAGGATTTAGTTAACCCAAGTTAAGAAAGGAGCTTTCTTGCTCATCAACCGATCCTCTCCTCCACTAACCGTGAGTTTGGAAGGATTGGTTAGATGAATAATCGGAGCCAGTAACCGTGGGATGATTTATATTTGTTTCTTAGGTTTAGAGTTAGCTCTTGTAATGAGTAGACCTATCTTTCTAGAACCCAAGATCTAACCTTGAATCCCCTTACATTAACCGTCGGCCTTGAATCTATCTTTTATATTTGTCAATCAAGAATCAATCTTTTGTTGCTTAAGTTGCTAGAAATCTTTCATATTTGCATTTGTAGTTTTTAATCTTCAAGCTTTGATATTTTGTTGCTCTATAATTTTAGAAATTGCCTCAAGTAATGTTCTTTAGCCTAGTTGTCTTTTTAGATTTGTTTATTTTGCTTAAGTAGTTTTTATAATTCAAGAAAAACCATCTAAATTCAAATATGGCTTAGATTAATCTTGTTCTTGCATTCCTTTTGTCCTTTCCTTTCCAATTTGGATTGATAACCTCAAATACTACAATGACATGAGTAGTGTTGAGTATTGAAAAGAGGGAAAAACTCTACTTATCACTATTATATAAAAAAAAATTATGTGACTCATACAAAATTTGTTTATGGATCCGCCCCTGTCGACGAAGGGGATGATTCAACTATCTAAATCGGCTTGCTCCAAGCTCCTTGCATGATGCCAGATTATGTAGAAGAGTTTTCCCTTAGAACAGTTTTCAGTAATGTAGGAGAAGGAAGATGATGATTAGTGATTGTAACAACTTATTGCAGAAGATTATATTTTGCACCGACATGTAGCATAGGAGAACCCGCTTGCAGCAGAGGCTCGTCTTCAAACTGGATCAATGATGCTTGAATGATGATGTCTTTATCCTGCGTCATCTTTTTAGTTATGAGTTTTAAAGTAGATTATGTAGTTTCTTGGCTACAACCTAATGTTGAGGGTAAAATGCCAAATGTGTATTTAAAGTATGGTATTTAAAAAAATGATTAGAAATGATCATAATAAAAACTCATAACAAAAAAAATGGAACTTCAGTTCCTTTCTGATCAAATTCATAACAAAAATTAATGAATTACTCGCAAATAAATAGATTTCCTTAAAAAAAATGTTAAACTTACGAAATCGGTGCCAAACCGCAACAACATTTTCTGGAATGACAATTTCGAAGGCAATGCAGACCCAGTCACTATGCACATCAGCGCATCCATCCTTCACAGTCTTTTCTAGTTTTGGAGGGAAAATTGAATGGAGTGGGCTATCATCATTTGCTAATGCGACTATAATAGGTTTTTGATGTGCGTAGACTCTCAATGGATGGTGCATACCAATAATAACAGACGGGTGAGTGCTATAATGCAAGGTCAAAAAGTCCTGTTCGACTCTTCCTTCTATCAGTTCTCCATAGCAAAATGTTTTTTTCACCAATTTTAAAATATACTACATTTTAAAAAAAATCACAATTATTTATTAATATTTTTATATAAAAAATTTATGTGCCTCATACAAAATTTGTTTATGGATCTGCGCCTACCGACGAAGGGAATAGTCGAACTATCTGAATCGGCTTGCTACAAGCTCCTTGCACGATACCAGATTATCTAGAGAGTTTCGTCTTAGAAATGTTTTCAGCATTGTAGGAGAAGGAAGATGATGATTAGTGGCTGTAACAACTTATTGCAGAAGTTGTTGTTTTGCACCAGAATGTAGCCTAAGAGAACCCGTTTGCAGTTGAGGCTCGTCTTCAAACTGGTTCGATGATGCTGGAGTGATGAAGTTTTTATCCTGCATCATCTTTTTAGTTATGAGTTTTAAAGTAGATTATATAAAGTCTTGGCTACAACCTTATGTTGAGGTTAAAATACCAAATGTGTAATGTTTAAATTATCAAAAAAGGGATGGTAGTAAAAGGAAATTTTATTTAATATTCAAAAAAAGATATATATTTTAAAACCTAACCATTGTTTTCAAAAGTTATAATTTAACTTCTATATTAAAATAAGAAAAAACACTAATACCATCATTATTTTTGAAAATGTACAACTAAAACAAATAGATACTTTATAACATGAGTTCTCTGAACTTAGTTTTTGTTCATAGAATCAATACCCCTTGAATACGATAGATAAATTTTGGAATGTACTGAAATTTTATGATTTGTTTTTTTGTTTGCAACATTAAACATGATGGTTCTCATAAATATATTTAATACTTTAAGACTATGTATAGTTGTGATTGTGAGGCTTCGAATATGTATTTAAATCCATTCAGAAAATTTTGAGGTCAGAGAAAATCTATACTAATAATAGGAGCTATTTGGGACTCCTCAGAGGCTCCACATCAGCATTTTTAAAGCTCCAAAGCGATGCCACGTCAGATTCAGTTTCTCAGTTTAGATTCGAACACCTCTCATTCGACAAAAAACATTTATTGGGTCAAGCCCATATAATCAGTAATAACCAAATCTCTTTCTCAAACCCAATAAAGAATTACATAAACATAAACAATAACCAATAACCATAAAAAAAACTATTTTTCACCAATCTCTTCGTATATCTTCTGCCCTAACATTTACGTATCCGTTCCAAACAGCATCGACAATTATTAATTACAATCCCTCACAAATTCATCGATTCCTATCCCTACCAAAGTAATCTAATCGACTGCCAGATTGGTGTTTCAATCACTCAATCCATAATTCCTCTTGATTTAAAGAATTTACTGGCCACTACGTTAGACGTTAAGCTTACCCCTCAAAGATGGTTATAAATTACCGAGTTCCACAACTCCACCATCCCACCATCTCTCTCGCTATTAGAAAAACATGAATCATAACATCACCCCACCACGTACGCTGGCCTCTTTGAATCCTCTAGCCACCCAAAATGTTTGATGACCTACAAGGAGATTTTTGCAAAGAAGAAATTCAGGTCAAGCTGATTAGTTTTTGGGAGGCTCGCTATTTCAAGCAAGGCAATGTACTGATGGGTGTAGAACTACTCCTCATTGATACAAAGGTATGCATGAATTTTTTTTATAAAACATGTTTTTCTGGGTGGGCTAAATTTTATGCAAGCCCTTCATTTCATAAATGGCGGGTTTCCAAATTATTGCCCAGTTGGATAGGACTACACCTACTATATAGTGGAATCCTGCTATTTAATTACGTCTGTAGAGTGAATCATAATATCTAGTTAAATCCCTGCAGTCAACAACAATGCAAGAATTCATATCCGCCAACCGACTATTCCGCTACAGAGACAATCTGAAGTCCAACTCAATTTTTTCTAGCTCAGCAAGTTCATCACCAATCCTTCCAAAAAGCTCTACAAAGTCATATCGCACAAATACGGCATCAGCTTCACTGTATAATCCTTCACCCAAAGCAAAATGCGTGCCAGTTTGCCATATGATATAACTTCCTGGAAGTCCAACCGTTCTACATTTCGTCCATCTAAACAATTAACCTTGAATCTTGATAACATCATCAATTGCCATCTCAAATTTAACCCATCAAACTTTTACCCTCCCTTTGCTTAACATAAATAGATTCGATCGATTATCGCTATAAATCACATCCCGCATAAGGAAAACACTATTGTAAGGTTCATGTTTCTCTCACACATGATTCCTCGATGGATCATCCATCCTACCATTGTCATCGCCCATAAGATTCATCTGCTAGCAAGTACAACAATATTGATTTATGAAAATCGTCATATCTCTACTTTGGTACCTATCCTTTTTTTTATTACAGGAGGTGGCATTCTATAGAGCACCTTGATAACTAGCTTTTTAGCAGGTTAAACAAAACCTAAAGCTTGTCTATGTCATTGTAATACTTCAGGTCATCAATCCAAACAAGGGTGTGAAAGGTATTAAGAATACAAGAGCTTGAAATAAAGCTAAGCAGATTCGAGTTAAATGGGGAGAAATTCTCTAAAAACTACTTGCAACTATAAAACAAAGATGAAAACTATTTTAAAATCCCTACTGAAGGGTTATACAACTAATAGAACGCTTTTAAACAACTAGATAATCGATCAAACAATTTTACAAAATCAAAAACTAAAACCGGAATTATTAATAGATTTGATGGTGAGTAGCTAGATTAAACAAAAATTAATTCTAAAAATAAAACAACTAACGAAATCAAACCAGACAGTAAAGAAAGACACTAAGCAAATTGTAAAATACTAAAAATATTAAAAACACAATTTTACAAATAATAACCATAAAGCCAATTTAAACTTATCTAGGAGATTTTTAGTAAAAATAACACAAAGCTAAAGGAAAATGGTTTTAAGTTCAAATATAGAAAATAGAATCAAGGTTGGGATTCATTCTTAGGGAGGTTGAAAACTTGAGCTTGGGGTTTTGAAAACATATTTTTACACACTAAGGTGCTATCTCTAAGCCTTAAGAAGCTATATTAGATTTACCCATGGTTTGTGGTGTAAATCCTTTCTTCACCCTTTCCTCCTAACCCATGGTGTTTGGTGGAAAGATAGGGTGAAGAACATTAAGCTTTGATCTTAAATAATGGCCTTACTAACCCCCCTCACATCTATGGTGTATAGGAAGGGAAAGATTAGTATCTTGGATTTGGTTTTAGGGGATTTCCTAAGTCTTTTTGAGATAAGGAAATCCCTAGAATCAAAGAGATCTTTCTCAAGAGTCTCTAGGCTTTAATCCATCCAAATCCAAGAAGAGAAATAGATGAAGAACAAGAAAATACCCAAAATCTAATTTCAACCCCCTTAATCATCCCAACCCCAAACCTTAGTGGATTACTCACAAGACATGTTCAACCCTCTCTTAAACATAAGTTTAGAGCTGATGAACATAATCGATGAAACTTAAAAGAGAGACTTGATACTAGAAAATACTATGAAAAATAAAAAGACAAAGGATTTTCACAAAGAGTTTTTCGAAATTTAATAAGAAAGACTTGACATTAGAATGAAAATTAAAAAGAGTTTTTATAAAAACTAGAAGTAACTTATAAAAAAAACTAAGAATTTAAAAACACTCAAGAATTAGAGAAACTTACAAGAAAAATAAGAAGACTTTAAAAAGAGAATAAGAGTTTTTCTTGACTTATTTAGACTAAGAAGAGTTGATTGAAAACTGAATGATTATTACAAGCACACACACACTCCTTATATAGAGTTTTAAATATGGCTCTTGGCCTAAAAAGAGGGGTCAAGGGGCAAGGGACAAGGGGCAAGGGACAAGGGACAAGGGGGAAGGGACAAGGGACCTATCTAATCCCACTTTTACTAAAGCATAAACACTTTTTTTGGAGCAACTTGCAAATGATATCTTTTGGTTCGGGTGCATGGATTGATCGATCTGTATCTTTTGTATTACTTCACAGTTTGACTTGAAATCACCGCCAAATGAAAGCTAACACAATTTCCTAAGACTTTCATGAAGAACGTCGAGGCTAAATCGCAAGAAAAACCCTTCATACGAGCTGATCTTTCAGTTAACGAAATTGGTAGCCAAACTTTCAGACGGACATGTTGTCACTTAAATAGCAGTATCTTCTGAACCACTGACCATAATGGAATGAAACAACCTCTGAACGAAAGGTAACTCAATTTTCTATGAGTTTTTTGAAGATTTCGGAGGCTGAATCAGAATGAAAAGTCTTCGTAGGGTCTGATCTTTAAGTAGCTTTAGGTGGCATGGACTTGAATCGGTTGCAACATCTCAGTACAGCAAGTCAGATGACATCAGTTTGCTTCTTACTCTTCTCTACTTGTTCTTAGCTCATCATCTTATGTTTTCAGCTTCCACATTCTCGGCAAATCCATACAATAACATGAAATGATGCATATATACAAAAGAAAATGTAAATGCTAATGCAAATGTTCTAAATCCTATAAATGATTAAATAGTATGATTATACTTAGTTATAAATGAAATATGGATGAAAAATTATTATAAATGTATGATAAATATATAGAAAATATGAGTATATCACACCTACAAACAAAGAAGAAATTGAGGTTTTCAAAACAGCTCCCAGAGTCTATGGGTACAAAACGACATAAATCAACAATCAGGTAACCCATGTCTTATTATCTCCTTTCTTTAGTTATTTGCTTATGGAGATTGATTTTAAATGACACCATAATATACTGATATCCTAATGTCGGATCAATCTTTCTAAGAGAGTTATGGCAGGTTTGAGGTACAGTGGAAGCTAATCAAATTGATCCAAAGGAGAAAGCCATATAACTTATTTGCTGCTGCTTTGTTCTAATCCTCCAACTAAATTATATATTATACCATAACATTTTTAAGTGAATTGATAGAACCCTAAACAAGGAGGAAAATGAAAGAATCTAATCCCAGACATCATGATCAACACTTGAAACACCCTAAATCTAACTCATCCCTAGATCCTAAGGAAACTACTCACTAAGCATGATTAGACCCTCAAATCCTATGAAAGAGATGAAGATAAACATGATTAGAGAGATAGATAAGAAAGATTAAGAAAGATAAGTACTAAATTGCATAAACTTAGATAAATGTCTTACAAAATCACTTAGAAAACCAAAGAGGAAGGTTTTCAAAGTAAGAAAAAAATATTAAAAAATACTTAGGAAAATTTAGGTCATTTACTATTTATAGTGAACAGTGGACGAACCAGGTCAACCCGGAACAAACCGGGTATTGACCCGGTTTAAGTATTAAAATCGGGCAGCGTATCGAGCTTTCTATGTCGATATCCAGCTCGATACGCTGCTAAAAACTTTCTTCAAGGACCGTGTCGAGCGTGGTAGCTCGATATAAAGCTCGATACGCCAGGTTTGATCTTCGGCTGAGGTTTGTATCGAGCTTGCTAGCTCAACACAAATGCATGATATGCTCGCGACTTTTCTCCGGATGGGCTTTGTATCGAGCTTAGCTCGATACAAACGTCCGATACGCTCCTCTCGTCCTTCCTGCCAGGCCATATCGACCTTGGTAGCTCGACACCAAGGTCGATACACTTCTAAAACTCGTCTGCTTCTTGTTTGGCCATATTCGCTTCTTCCTCCTTGTCATCCATCACTCCATAAGGCCCTCCAAGCTTTCAAGACACCTAATAAGGACTTAATATGTACAAATATGCAACACCTTAAGCTAAAACTCACTAGACTCTAATATGGATGCAAATGGGACTAAAAGTGGCTAAATGAATGCAAAAAAACATGCGAAGCTATCTAAAATGAAAGCTAAAATATGCTAATTTATGAGTATATTAATAATCAATAATAACCAAACATCTTTCTCAAATCCAATAAAGAATGAAGCCCTCTTCTTTTTTTGTCGCAGCCGCAACACTCAGCGACTCAAAAATATAAAGGAGAAGAAAATAATTGACGGCACGGTACTTTAAGTTTCTGTCACTGGTTCTTTAAGAAACACCGAAGTCCTCCGACTTTTTCATCGCTGGTTTCTATAGCGTCACAAATTCTTTGAACTTTCAGTCGTTGTGCTCCCGGTGTCCAATTCTAGCAACAGTGAGAGGAAGGGTTCAATCATCATCAAGTCTATTTTTTCAGTCGCTGAACGCTGACGCTGCAGCAACAAAAAGAACATGGCTTTACATAAACAATAATCAAAAAGCATAAGAAAACCCTTCTTCCCCAATCTTCATTTAACTAATAGTTTCAACAATTTCAAATTAGTGAAAATTTTAAGTTAGATCATCATATATCTTTTAATGTATTATTATTTTTAATTATTAAATATATTAAAATTAGTAAATTTATCTACCAAAAATATTAACAAAGTATTTTTAAAACAAACCGCGCGTAGCGCGGACTATCCCCTGGTTATAATTTAAAAGGAGACACATAAACCATCTCTAGTAACTATTGCCCTTGTTCAAAAATGTGGCTGCTACAACAACTTAATCGCTTGTAAAACGCTTAGCTGCCGAAACTGCTGTGTTTTGAGATTATTCGGTGAACTAATCGATAATAATAAAAAATTATCTTTTCATATGTTTTAAGTTTAATATCAAAAGTTGTATTATAGATAACCAACAAAATTAATAAGCAAAACCAACAAAATCGTGAAAAAAATATATATAAAGGCATAAATTACCTCATATAGAATTCCCAAATATGAGGTTGAAAACAAGGGTTTACTCGTTATTTTATACCTTGATATCTTATATCTGACAAATTTAGCTTCATTTGCGTATTTTACATACAAAATTAGGGTGGGGAGAAGTTGTTAGTACTCGCCCTTGTTCAAAAAGGCGGGCGCCTAGACGTATAATCGCCCGCCTTGTCGCTCGGCAGTGACACTCCGCCTCGATTAGCATCAACTCGGACAACTTAATCGCATGTCCATGTAATCGGGCGCCTAAACCGATTACTCGGTTTAATATTCGATTTTAACCGAATTATAAGGCTTATTTTTTTTTACTTTTAGATAAGTCTTTGGGCTTTTCGAAAGCCCATTTGGTGATTGTATGATTTGTATCTAAGAGAAAATGTGTTAATTTATAAATCATGCTAGATACCTACCTTTCTTTCACTAACCGATGTGGGAAGTAAGTTTTTTCATTTTATAAAACTTTTTTTCTTTGTCGTTATTCATATTGGGCTTTTTAAATAATTGAGCTATTTGAATTGGATCAATTTTATTCTAATAACTATTAAAATATTTAAAATATATTAAATTATTAATAAAATTAATCCCCGATTACTCTTCGATTACTCTCTGATTTTTTCAAAAATCGCTAGGCCCAGACCGAGCGCCCGACTAACGCCTAACGAGTTTCCGAACAAGGGTACTAGCCAATCCTGCAATTGCATAATAATAATAAAAATTAAAACATAAATACCTGAGTGTACGATCTCTGCTTGCGCTTTCCTTTGGCAATCCCTTCGACAAACCCGAAATCCAGTGTGTACAAGTAGTCAAGCACAGTCCCTTCAGCCTTCAAAATTTCTCCGGAAGCCTCGAGGTTCATAATTGAACAATTTCTCTTTGCATAATATTCAGAATTTGGCATCTGATCGACCAATTTTTGAACAGAGGGTGATTGATCGCTTCTTAAACGGTCTTGTAACCTCAATGCAGCTTGTAGTTGGCCAATCATAGTGATAGCCAAACATATATCTACATTAGAAAATAGTTAAAATTCACACACATTATAAATATAACCAAACACAACCAATAAAAAAGAACTTACCTTTAATTGTTGTAGGACAGCACGAAGAATGTCAGCTCTAACAAATTCTCCAAAAGAAATTCTCTTGTTCATTATAAAGTATGCTATTTAAAAAAAAGATTAGAAATGATCATAATAAAAACTCATAACAAAAAAAAATGGAACTTCAGTTCCTTTCTGATCAAATTCATAATAAAAATTAGTGGATTACTAGCAAATAAATTGGTTTCCATAAAAAATGTTAAACTTACCAAATCGGTGCCAAACCGCAACAAAATTTTCTGAAATGACAATTTCGAAGGCAATCCAGACCCAGTCACTATGCACATCAGCGCATCCATCCTTCACAATATTTTCTAGTTTTAAAGCAAAAATTGAATGGAGTGGGCTATCTTCATTTGCTAATGCGACTTTTATAGGTTTTGATGTGCGTAGACTCTTAATGGATGGTGCATACCAATAATAACAGACGGGTGAGTGCTATAATGCAAGGTCAAAAAGTCCTGTTCGACTCTTCCTTCTATCAGTTCTCCATAGCAAAATGTTTTTTTCACCAATTGCAGACGAGAGGATTTTATCTAATTAAACACCAATTTTAAAATATACTACATTTTAAAAAAATCATAATTATTTATTAATACTTTTATATAAAAAATTTTGTGCCTCAAACAAAATTTGTTTATGGATCCGCCTCTACCGACGAAGGGAATAGTCCAACTATCTGAATCGGCTTGCTCCAAGCTCCTTGCACGATACCATATTATGTAGAAGAGTTTCCCCTTACAAAAGTTTTCAGCACCCGTTTGCAGCTAAAGCTCGTCTTCAAACTGGATTGATGATGCTGGAGTGATGATGTCTTTATCCTGCATCATCTTTTTAGTAATAAGTTTTAAAGTAGATTATATAGTTTTTTCCTACAACCCCATGTTGGGGCTAAAATGTCAAATGTGTAATGTTTAAATTATCAATAAATGAGTTTGTTGAGAAATTAAAAAAAGGATGGTAGTAAAAAGAAATTTGATTTAATATCGAAAAAATTATATATTTTGAAACCTAGCTAACCATTGTTTTCAAAAGTTTAAAATTTAACTTCTTTTAAAAAAACACTAATACCATTATTATTTTTGAAAATGTACAACTAAAACAAATAGATACTTTATAACCATGAGTTCTCCGAAACTTAGTTTTTGTTCATAGAATCAATACCCCTTGAATACGATAGATAAATTTTGGTATGTACTGAAATTTTATGTTTTGTTTTTTTGTTTGCAACATTAAACATGATGGTTCTCAGAAACATATTTAATACTTTGAGACTTTGTATAGTTGTGATTGTGAGGCTTCGAATATGTATTTAAATACATTCATAAAATTTTGAGGTCAGAGAAAATCTATACTAATAATAGGAACTACTTGGGACTCCTCAGAGGTTCCACATCAGCATTTTTAAGCTCCAAAACGATGCCATGTCAGATTCAGTTTCTCAGTTTAGATTCGAACACCTCTCATTCGACAAAACCATTTATTGGGCCAAGCCCAAATAATCAATAATAACCAAATCTCTGAAGTGGTTTGAGAGAAATCGCACGATTGGATCTCAAGTTATGAAGGAAGCAAGAAGGTCCGTCAAGCACCCGGAAGGACGAGCTGGCCGCACCACGGCCGTACCAGCCGACCAGTGGCCGCGCCACGGCCAGTCGCTCGCGCGGCCAGGCCACTCACGGATTCCCGAGCCCATTTGAAGCCCATCTCAAACCCGCAGCCGTCTAATGCAAGCCAAGACCTAATCCACGACCTAGGGCACTTGAAGACCTATATATACTCGTTGTTTAGGTTTTTTTTTAGGAAGAGACGAAACACATATTCATAGATTTCTTTTGGTGGCCGCGAATCTTTGAATCGTGGTTTCCACTTTGTTCTTTGAGGGAGATTGATTTGTTCTTGAACCCTCTTCTATTTTAATCGATTTATACAAGTTATGCATTCATCAATCACGTTTTCTACTTCTTCTTTTATGTCTGAGTAGTTTACTTTTGTTGGGTGTTCTTTAAGGGGATCTATGGGGAATTTCATTAACTGTTGTTGAACCGATTATTTAGGCCGAAGATTAGGATTTTCTGTCTCACCTTATTCGTTCTTATTGCATGAGTCTGGCGTCATGAACTATATTCTGATCGCAGGGTCTTGAGAACGACGAATGTCATGAATCTCAGATCTAGACCAAAATAGGGTAGAGAGCATCCTTTAAAAGATGTCTGGATGTTTATTGTCCCGATCCTATTGCGTGTTCGTCTAGGACGCATGATATGAAAGTATACATGTGGAATGGAAGTTCGCAGATCGACCTAGTTTGATAAAGTTAGGTTGTTAAAACCAGTGAATCAGTTTGGGGAAAATCGCCTAGTCTCGCTTGCTTAACTTTTGTGTGTTTGATTTCTAGTTAGAACCCCATAGATTTCCCGAGAAGATTCCCAACGTGTTCGCCCCATCTGCTTTTACATCGAGATTTACGCACTTCAATATTTACTTTTCCTGCACTGCTTGCTTGATTTCCTTTTTACAAGTTCTTAAGTTTGATTTCCTTTTCCCGTTGGTCATAGAAGAGATTGACAACCTCCTCTATATAAGACGTGATACTGCTTTCTTTATTTTCTGCAAAAACCGTGACACTTACCCCCAAACCCCAATTCTCTGCGTCTTTGGTTGCCCTGATTCTTCTGTTTTGCAGTTGACCTCCTCCCTGTGGATCGATACCCTAAGTACTACAACGCACGCTGTGCACTTGCAGCTTAGGGTCCTACAAATTCAAAGCCTGACGAGTCCCCAAAGAAATCCTCCAAACTCGGACGACTATTTAGACCCCATCAAGCTTTTGGCGTCGTTGCCGGGGAGGCTGCGTTCTGCTGTTCAAGACAAAAATCAGGATCACAACTCAAAGACATCCTTTTTCTTTAATTTCGATTTGTGTTTCTTTTTTTCAGAGACATCTAAGATGAAGGAAGCTCGCACCTTGATCGACGATCTTGCTGCGACCATCCACTACAATTCCACCAACTATGATAGGGTATTACACCCTATTGGTTCTCCTTCCAAAGAAGAATATAAAGAGCTCGTAGCCGCTGCGTATCTACGATCTAGTGATAATATCGACATGTTCGAATCAACGATGATTTCAGCTATCGACGAAGAATATCAGCTCAAGAATGAGTTAGAAGATATCAACGAAGTCATTCGAATATGCAACGTTGGAGTGGATGCCGAAAAGGAGTTGATTGAGAAGCTCTATTTTATTTATGGTTCCCTCCTAGAAGACGATGAAGTAGACCAGGAAGAGCACAGCAATGCCAAGACTGAAGAAAGCGAGCTAACACATGAGATGCATGAAGTTTCAGACGATGAAAAGAAGAGTGCAACAACTCTTGACGCCGAGGTGGAAGACAAAGATGATGATTCTCGAAAGAGGTCATTAGATTTGTGTTTCTCGGATGACCCCACTCATGCTAATGAAGCCATATACCAAAGAATAGAAGCTGGTCGTTCTATTCCTATTCCTCAAGAAGACTTCATCTCTACCGATCGTCCTGAGCACCTTGAAGACGAAAGTCCAACCAACAAGGAGCCTCAACCCCACGACCAAGGGAAGCCTCTTACTCCTTCTCATCACCACGTTGAGTGTGAATCAATACTCATGGAGAAGATGATGATGATGGCGATCCAAGAACTGCCTTTGACGACGGTTTCAAAGATATATGATCCGGGAATATTTTCGGCTTCATGCTCAATCAAGGGAGTTGAAATTCGTGCCTCTCTATATGACATATGATCAGATGTCAATCTCGTGATTAAGGCTATTGCATAAGTCATAGGAGTTTCAAGCTTCCAAGCCCCGAGAACATCTGTCGACCACGAAGATCCTCCGTCACCAAATCTGTTCGGTTTCAAGTCGAACTTGCTGCCTCAAGTTGAGGATGATTTCGTGCCAACTGTCTTTCATACTATGGATACAAAGAAGAACATGAGCCACTCGTTGTTCCTTGGTTCCACAATCGCTGCACCGGTTCGAGCTTTGATTGACATGCTGAACCAACAAGTGCGCTTCTCCAAGAACAGCGAGAGATCTTTCTATCCAGCAATGCTTACAAGGAGCATTCATTCCACGACCTTAGGCAATGGAAGTGAACCAATCTTAGACCCTGGAGGAAGTACAAAGGATGTCCAAAACGTCCTAAAAGAAGATCCACCCAGCATGCTCAAGGGACACGCCAAACAGAGGAGTTTGAAGCGCAAGGAGATCCCATATGATCCAGGTTCGATTTTCTTTCATATGAGACGTGATGGAGACATACATGAAGCCAAGGGGAAGCTTAGAAGGTCCTCAAGAGCCTCCCTGAAATCCGTCCTCATCACCCATCCGAACCAAGGAGAGAAAGGCGAACAACTTAAGAGAAGAAAGCTGAACGATGCATTTGTTCTTCGAGACAACAATAGAGATCCTCAAACGCTGAATAGAAGATGTCTCAAGCCAACAAGTGCGGAGTGCCGAGAAGTTAAAGGAGTCACGAATCCTTTAGTTGGAGTTGTTCCCATCTAAAAGCTCCACCAAAGTCTAGCTAAAAGACTCTAAACAAGAGCGGCTCAATGGGAGACAACCCATTTTAGGTATCTTCTTTCTTTTTCTCATCTCTCTAACCATACTAATTTTTAGTTTTGGTTTCTTCTTAGTTTACAGCTTTTATATAAACCCCAAAAGTCAAAAAAATCAGAAAACCAAGAAAAGCACAAAAAAAAATCAGAAAACCGAAAAAGACCCAAAAAAAAATGAAGGAGGAGTTTCGAAGAACACTCCCCGGGCGACGAACCTCACGTGGGCCGGCCAGAAGGAGCCTGGCCGCGCCACAAGCCAACGATGGGGCGGGGAAGACACCCCTGACCGCGGCCGCGACAACCCGTCGTGCGGCCAGCCTTCTTTTGGAACGTTTTCCATCCAGAACTTCAACAAACCGGACCTCCTTCAACCCCTTTCTAGTCTTGCAAGTTACCTTCTTGATTCAAGACTTGAACACGTCCTAAAGACCGCAAAGATCACTTCCACAACCGCGGTATATTGTTGTTGCATCAAAGACGGCGAGACAAGATAAGACTCCATCCAAATCGAGTTTAGTCAATGATCCATCTCATCCAATTTCTTCCTGTACGTTCGACGGACCTGTATCCACGAAGACGAAGAAGAATACAACGGTTATAGAGGATGAAAACCGTTGTGCAAGCTCCAGAAGGAAGAAGATGCAACTTCCTTCACCCAAACCGCAAAGAGGAAAGTTCACGAAAACTAGCTTCTCTCTTCCGCGACCAAGACCTTTACCGAAGCCAAGTAAGGATTTCATATGGCATTGAAGTTCATACTAGCAACACCTGTCTTCCGGGATCCCGAAAAGATCACTGGATAGGGCAGCATAGACCCAAACTTCAAGTCAAGTTTCTGAGGTGACGCAATCTTCAAGACGCAAGGACAGAAGATTTTGCAGCTCTCATTCACGGTGTTATCAAAGGTCAAGGAACCAAGACGAGTACTCAACAACCGGAGTACCTGTTCTTCTCAACAAAGGCGAACCAATCATCACCACCAAACGCCTATCACCATCCTCATCCATCACCCACACACGCCCACCACCACCATCCGAAGCAAGGAAGCTCAACCGCGCAACACATTTCCTTTCGAGCTAAGTTTTCGATTTCTTTTGTTCAATCAAATCGATTCTAAGCAGGGACATAAGGATAATGATCAAATCTTTAGCTCAATCATACCACACGCCCATCCACCCATACCAAACCCAACGCCACTTTCAAGTAAGTCTTCACAAGCTTGTACTTGAATTTACCTATCTTTTTCACCTCAACTCGATTTAAACAAACTGGGGACAGTTTGATTTAAGTCTAGGGGGGTTTCTTATATTATTAATTATGCTTTCATTTGATGAGTCTTATGCATACTTACATCATTTTTCGAGTCGTTTTATAGAGTCAAAACTTTTTTTCTTTTAGTCGGAAACTATGAACTTTGCTAGGTACAAGTCACTTTGAACAAGGAACCTTAATGACCATTCTCACGGATTTAGAAGCAAGGTTTAATAAGTTGAACACGGCGAGTGGATCATTCCAGCGGAGAAAATTCTAATCTCTAGAGTACTCGAAGGATCTTGCGTTGACTCCGCACCTAATGAATCAAATCTTCTCGTCAAGGGGCTTGAGATACTTCGAACTTTGCTCCTCTTTTAGACTCTAGCATGACTAAGTAGATGCAATGCAACCTCTCCCTGATCTTCCCTTATTATAGAAAAGAAAAAAAAATATAGAAAGAAAGGTTTTAGTTTGGGAATGGCAACCAGAGTTCCTTAAAGGACAATGACGGTTCGCAGCAATCATGTAAACTTCAAAGAAGTGATCATTCTCAAGCTAAGAAGAAAGAAAGAAAAAAAATGGAATAAGAAAGTCGATAGAAAAAATAAAATGATACCCTAGAAAAGTAGGGAGAAATCGACTAAGGGAAGAGAAAATAGGAGAGTTGTATCTGAAATGTCTATGTCTAGATGTTTGGAAGAGAAAGTATAATGTCTCGTCGACCAATACTCCCTCGATAGAGACCGCACGCCTAAATGAATAAAGGAGTCAACAAGAGGGAGCTCGAAATACTCAAAGGGACCATGAAGCGTATCCGGGAAGGGTGAAAAGCTCAAGGTAACTAGACCCAAACGCCTTGAAGCTGAATTCAGAGTTATGTGCCTCAACAGGTCGATTGCTAGACTTGATGAGTTCCCAAGTATTGGTGAGTTTCCACATTTTTAAACCTCTTTTCCTTACTTCGATTTCTGTTTTGTTTGAGGACAAACAAAGGTTTAAGTCTGGGGGAGTTGATAACATGCATATTTTACCCGTTTTTACTATCATAAGTGAGTGCTTTAATAAGCATTTCACTAAGGTTTTGATGCATAAACACTAGATTTCGAGTATTTGGTTGTTCAAGACTCTTTTCAGGTAATCTTAGCAAAAGACGCATAATTTAGAGCAAAATGGACAATTCCGGAAACCGTGCCCGAGGACAGAAGTTCAACACCAAATGAAGGCCTTCCCACCACGAGATCATTCTCATATTTGGAGACAAGGTAGCCTTACCAGCTGTCTTTCACCTCGAAGTGGTTTGAGACCAATCCCACGGTTGGATCTCAAGTTATGAAGGAAGCAAGAAGGTCAGTCAAGCACCCGGAAGGACGAGTTGGCCGCGCCACGGCCAAACCAGACGACCAGTGGCCGCGCCACGGCGAGTCGCTCGCGCGGCCAGTCCATTCACGGATTCCCGAGCCCATTTGAAGCCCAACTCAAACCCGCAGCCGTCTAATGGAAGCCAAGACCTAATCCACGACCTAGGGCACTTGAAGACCTATATATACTCGTTGTTTAGGGTTTTTTTTGGAAGCGACGAAACACATATTCATAGATTTCTTTTGGTTGCCGCGAATCTTTGATTCGTGGTTTCCACTTTGTTCTTTGAGGGAGATTGATTTGTTCTTGAACCCTCTTCTATTTTAATTGATTTATACAAGTTATGCATTCATCAATCACGTTTTCTACTTCTTCTTTTATGTCTGAGTAGTTTACTTTCGTTGGGTGTTCTTTAAGGGGATCTATGGGGAATTTCATTAACTGTTGTTGAACAGATTGTTTAGGTCGAAGATTAGGATTTTCTGTCTCACCTTATTCGTTCTTATTGCATGAGTCTGGCGTCATGAACTATTTTCTGATCGCAGGGTCTTGAGAACGACAAATGTCCTGAATCCCAGATCTAGACCAAAATAGGGTAGAGATCATCCTTTAAAAGATGTCTGAATGTTTATTGTCCTGATCCTATTGCGTGTTCGTCTAGGACGCAGGATATGAAAGTATACCTGTGGAATGGAAGTTCGCAGATCGACCTAGTTTGATAAAGTTTGGTTGTTAAAACCAGTGAATCAGTTTGGGGAAAATCGCCTAGTCTCGCTTGCTTAACTTTTATGTGTTTGATTTCTAGTTAGAACCTCATAAATTTCCCGAGAAGATTCCCAACGTGTTCGCCCCATCTGCTTTTACATCGAGATTTACGCACTTCAATATTTACTTTTTCTGCACTGCTTGCTTGATTTCCTTTTTACAAGTTCTTAAGTTTGATTTCCTTTTCCCGTTGGTCATAGAAGGGATTGACAACCTCCTCTGTATAAGATGTGATACTGCTTTCTTTATTTTCTGCAAAAACCGTTACACTTACCCCCAAACCCCAATTCTCTGCGTCTTTGGTTGCCCTGATTCTTCTGTTTTGCAGTTGACCTCCTCCCTGTGGATCGATATCCTAAGTACTACAACGCACGCTGTGCACTTGCAGCTTAGGGTCCTACAAATTCAAAGCCTGACGAGTCCCCAAAGAAATCCTCCAAACTCGGACGACTATTTAGACCCCATCACTACCCTCACAAACAAGGAGGAGGAGCAAAACAATTCGTGACCTACACGAATCAACAAGGCTTTGTACCGCGGTTCCAGAACCATAACGGCTATCCGCCACGACATCAAACCGGTGCACCTCCTGGCTTCCCACAACAACAACAATGAAACCCAAATGCTAATGCTGGCTTTGACTTGGAAGGAACGCTGAAGCAACTTCTACAAGGTCAAACACATATCCAGGCGGATATGCACAAACGTTTTGCTGAAGTGCATAACAAGATTGATGGTGTCCACACGGAACTATCCGGGAAGATTGAAGACTTGACCGCTCGTGTCAAGACACTTGAAAACAACAAAGGCATTGCGTCTACAAGCCAAGCAAGCAACCTTCCTGGAAAATCTGTCATGAATCCAAAGGAGTACTGCCAAATAATCACCACTTTCGACGAGGAAAACCGGGATCTTCCCGATATCACTTCTACAAAACGGGCTCAAGTCGATGCGGATATCGACATCCTAAGAAGGGGAGGGAGTTCGAAAAATTTGGAAGCTTCTGAGAAAAAAAATACCCACTGATCCCCCAAAAGCACCATTCTTGCGAGTCTATAAACCGCCAATGCCATACCCCCAGAAGCATAAGAAAAGTCTTATAGAGGAACAAGAGGCCGAATTAATTGAAACATTGAAGAAAGTTGAAGATCTCTTCAACAATACTGACAAAACCAAGCATATTCCAGATTTTCTAGTAGCTTTGAAGGATAAGCTCTATGCTCATGCAATGGCGACGATAGGGAGGAATGTAGCAGCTCGTGAGGAGAAACCTAAGGAGGAACCCTTAGTAGTTAAGAAGCTCGAAGATCCAGGATCATTCACTCTACCATGCACACTCGGAGGAATTACCTTTGAAGATTGTTTGTGTGACCTCGGAGCAAGCATCAATGTGATGAGTCTCGCCACGGCTAAGCATCTCGGGTATGACACCTATACCGACTGCAAGAAGACGTTATCACTGGCCGATGGGAGTGAAAGGAAAACTGTTGGGAAGCTGCTGGACCTACCCCTCATGATTGGGAACGTGCTACTGCCAAGCGACTTCCTTGTGATAGAAATGGACCAAGATGTCAAGGAAACTCTCCTGTTGGGGAGACCTTTACTAGGCTCTCCCGGTTGCATGTTTGATTGCAAAAGCGGCAAGGTAGAGCTGAGACTAACTGGAAGCTTGGTAATGCACTTTGACACCAAAGGGAAGAAAATCAATGAGAAGGAACACGCATACTCCCTTGTGCTCAAGAAGACAATTGAGAAGACCAAAGATCCATCTTTGGATATATGCTATGATGGAGCTAGCTTTGATGAGGTCTGTCTCAATGCAATATTCGAAGGGCAACCAGGACAAGTCCAAGAAGAAACAAAAGAGGTGATCACTTGCAAGAAGTCCTACGTGAAAGGGCCGACCCTTGGCAATCTTGTGGAAGGTATGATTCTCAAACCTGTTCTCTCTGCTGGTGGTGAGATGAGATACAAGCTGAGATGCAAGGGAAAAGTTAGACCCTTTGCTTACCTTAAGGTGATAAAAGACACCGATTTGACCAATCAAAAGGGGTCTAAGGAAAGCAAAGAGGGAACTTCCAATGTATCTCTGGCCGATTTCATCACGATGATCAAGGAAAGCAAGGATCCTCCCACAGGATCGAGGGGTGTTCATTTCCTCCTTTCGCACTAAAAGATGACCAAGAAAAGTCAAGCTAAGTAACTCAAAACAAAGCGCTCTTGGGAGGCACCCCAAGCTTATCCATGTACATATTAATGCTTTTCCTAGTTTAATTTAATGATTCCAGGATCCCATGAAGAATAGGGTGGGGAGACTTACACATAAGAGGAGCTAAACCAATGTGAGAAGTTGTCTAGCTCAGTGACGGGATGTAATATCGGGTTAACACCACGATATTCTCCCTAGGTATTCTTTGTCGGGCAGGCACAACGGCTGGTAACAGGTTTTCTCTGTGCTCAAAAACCTTAGTATGCTCATGTCATTGCAATACTTAAGGGTCAATCCAAATGGGGGTCGAACAATACCAAGAATACACAAGTTTTGTGAATCTAAGTGAAATCCGAATAATAGAGGGTAAATCCGAAATGAAATGCTTACAACTACAGAAAAACTTGGAAAACTATTTTAAAATCCCAGGTGGGATGTCTACTAGATAGCTAAAGACTTCTAAGAATTTTAAACAAGCGACTACTAGCTTTAGAAAATCGAAATCTAAGACATGACAAAAGAGAGAAAATCTAGCTAAGGAAAAGGATTTTTAAGAACTAAAAATAACAATCTAATGACTACGAAATTCTACCAGGATGCGAAATACTCTACTTGGGGATTTTTAAAATACTAGAAAATGCAAAAACACTACTTGATGAATTTATAAAACTATTAAGTAAGGAAAAGACTACTAGATGACTTTTAAGCTAAAAGATCAAAAACTTGAACTAAAGGAAATTATTTTTTGTGTTTTTAAAAGCTAAGGAAGGATTTGCGTTTGGGGATCATGTTTAAAGGGGTTCAAGTTCGGAAAGTTGGCTATTTCATGCCTGAAGTATAGGCAGATGTTAAATGTATACATGAACTATACTACTGTGCTAATTTATACCTCAAGTTAATAAAAAAATTAAATTTCATACCTGATCTTCAATTTTTGTGCTTAATCATACAACCGAGTTTACGGTGTTAACGAACTGTTATCTCTTGTCGACGTAGATGTCATGTATGACACGATGTAGTCTGATATGAAATGCAGATGCATTGTCAAATACCAAATTGACGCCGTTTTGTGCAAAACACACTCTTAAGTTACAAAACGACGTCGTTTTATTATGTGTCTTTTCTTCTTCTTCTAACCCTCGAAGCTCTCGACGAGACAAATAGTATTTGGTGATTGTACTCAAATCGGCGAGTTGTACTCAAACTCCTTCTGGTTATCAAACTCTGCTTACAATTACCTCTTCGTCTCCTTCATCCAGATGCTCAAAGCCCTAAGGTCACTTGCCATTTACTCGATCGAAGTTTTGCTGAAGAAAGAGAATTTCAAATCTAAGACCATGACAAACATACTCTTGATCTACTTCGGTGTAGCGATCGTTGCTTACGACGAAGCAAAATTAGATGGAAAACAAATGAGACTCAAGATTGAGATCTTGTTTCGTCGAGAGCGTCAAGAGTTTGAAGAAGAAGAGAAAACACAGAATAAAACGACGTCGTTTTGTGAACTAAGTGTGCATTTTTCACAAAACGATGTCATTTTGGTGTTTGACAATGAATATGCGTTTCATATCAGACAACATTGTTTCATATGTGGCATCCACGTCGACAAGAAATAATAGTTGTTAACTTCGTAAATTCGATTGTATGATTAAGCACAAAAACTAAAGATCATGTATAAAATTTTAATTTTTATTAATTTGGGGTATAAATTAGCACAATAGTATAGTTCATGTATATATTTAACATATGTATATACTTCAGGCATGAAATGGCCAATTTTCCGTTCAAGTTCGAGCCTTTGGATTTTACAAAATGGATCTACTCATCTCTTGTGAGCTTTCTCTAGACCTTGAGATGCTAATCTAGTTTTACCCATGGTTTGTGGTGTAAAACCTTTTCTCACTCCTTCCTCCTAACCCATTGATCGTGGTGGAAAGAAGAAGTCAGAAACGTGAAGCAAAGCTCTCAAATAATGGTCTTACTAACCCCTCTCGCATCTATGGTGTGTAGGAAGGGATGAGTTAGTATCTTGTACTTGTTTTTAAGGGATTCTCTAGAACTTTCTAGGAACAGGAAATCCCTGGAATCATAGAAGTCTTTCTCAAGATCCTCATGCCTTAAACCCCCAAATCCAAGAAGAGATTTTGATTAAAAACTAAAGGAAACCAAGGCTCAAACCATGAAAACTCCCTTATCCCCCCAAACGCAAAACCAAGGAGGATTACTCACTCCTCATGATCGAACCACTCACAAACATAAGCTTAGAGAGATTCAACATGTTCGGATTAAGCAGAAAAGAAGATTGAAGCAATAAAAACTAGAAATACTTGGATTAAAAACAAGAACTACAAGGTTTTTCTCAAAGAAGAAAACTTAAAACATGAAAAGCTTGAGAGAATAATGGTTTTTCGACCTAAGGCAGAAAGATGACAATGAGAATATTCCTAGATGATCCCCAAAAAGAAAGGGATTAGCTGTCCTCTCTCCAAGTGGTCCCAAAAAAGTAAAAAGCATAAAGCAAAAGAGATAAGGCGGCGCCTGGCGTCAGAGATCGAGCGCAGCAGTCGATCTCTTGGGTCGATCTGGAGTTGGTCGAGTAACTTGGTCGATCTTCATACTTGATCTTCTTGCCGTCTATGCGAATGCTCTGCTTCGGTCGATCTTTCTACTCGATCTCTCGACTGATCTGGTTGGCTGCTCGATCGTCTACTCGACCTCGTCTAGATCGAGTCCTTTGGTCCGATCTGATGCTCGATCTCGGCTCTATTCTCCTTGTGTGAGTCCTTCTTGGTGCTTCCCCGAACTCCTAAGCCATCCTCTCGAACATTCCTCAAACTCCAGCATAGATTCCAAAGCTCCAAGTACTAAACAACCTGAAAAGTATGCAAATATGCAATAAACTATGCAAATGCTAATGCAAGGAGTTCTAGGACCTAAAATGTTGTAAATGATGCAAACCAAACTATAATGCAGTATTTATAGATGAAAACCTATCCTAAATGCAAGCTAAATATGCGAAATATGAGAGTATATCAACTCCCCCAAACTTGTCGTTTTGCTTGTCCTCAAGCAAACAAAGACTAATAAGGGAGAGAGGTTTGAAAGTGGGAGCTCAATATCCAAGATTGTAAACAATAATAATCAACTCAACATCCTAGTTCTTAGTTCTAAAGTGCAGGTGAACCATTCTACTCAGTAAGAGTTAGTCATGCCCATTTCAACATTCATTCGCACTAAGATTTCAATCAAAACAAGCCTCCCTATCAAACCAACTCTTTAACATTCATTAAGCATGTAACCGTGAATCATGACATTGCAAGGAAAGTGAATTCATTTGGTTTTAGGGTCTGGGCTTTGAGATAAGAATGATCTCAATTCATCCAGTTTTTGCATTTATGTAAGGGTGACACTCAAGAAAGATTGAACCATATGCATAATGCTAAAGGTAAGAAACAAGGGATGCATACAAGCATAGACTTTCATCTACCCAAAATGCTATCAATGATCCTATACCCCTCTCATTTATCTTTTTGCTCACTCAACCCTCTAGAATCTATCCTTTCCCAAGGCTTTTCATGCCTTGCTAAAAACCCTTTGAATTGCAAATACATTTCTTTCTTTTAAAGCACTAGGGGGAACTTCTTACTTAGGCGAATGGAGTAGTCTACATAACAACTTAGCTCTTTTTTTTTTTCTCTCTAGGCAGCCTTGTATATTTCTTTTCTTTTCTTTTTCTTTGGCCTTTTGACTCTTTTAATTTCTTAAGACCACATAGCAAAAAAAAAAATTCCTTTTTTATTTAGAGCTATTTTTCCTTTACAAACCTAGACTCTCCATTTCAAACCATGTTTTCCCCTTATCCTTGCTGAATCCTTTATCCAACTCTTTCTTTACAAACTTTTCCACAATCAACAAGTATAACCACGCCCAATCAAACCCCCAAATCCTAAGCCTAAAGCTAGCCTCAAGATGCAAGGCTAGAATCTTCATGAAAACATATACTTGTCGTCCCAAACCCAACACTTTATGCTAGGTTCAATCGAAATAAAGGTCTCACAAGGAATCACACAAGAACATTTGGCTTCAAAGGAGGTAAGGTTTGGTAGGGGTTCTACTTGAGCTAGCAAGAGGGTGGCAAAGTGAGTAAGAAAGCTCAAGTATTTCAATCCATGAATTCACTTTCAATGCAAGCATGATAATTATAAGTCCAAATTCGGTTCAAATTATTAGAGTTGGTTATCAATTTCAAGACCCATTTCAACCAAAATCTAGTGAAAATTGAGGTGGTCCAAGTATGGTTCTTCCTAAATTTCGATTGTATTCACAAGCACTAGAGAACTACTAACTAGGGTGTTGAATTGATTACCAAAGTCTAACAATCTACAAGGATTTTGCTCATCATTGCTCCCTATGCATATGCAAACATCCTAAATGATAAAATTCTAGACTCAATCCTAAAATGTAAATGCAAACTACATGAATTTTTTTGAAAATTTTTCAAATTTTTTTTTTTAATTTTTTTTTTTATGCACTTACATGAGACTCAAGGATGCAAACACAAAATAAGATCCAAATAAAAACATGTTAAAACACAAATACTCTCCCCCAAACTTGAATGACAATGTCTCGGTGTCACACAAGTCCAAGAGAGAGCAAACACACAATGCAAAAGAAAAATAAAACTAAAAATGCGTGGTATATACAATGGTTGGTGTTTAGGTACCTCAATCCTGCGAAGTGGAGGAGGA
>JAHZTW010000014.1:262171-278337 GCA_020283515.1 Alliaria petiolata | reverse complement strand
TTCTGAATTTCGGCACATCTATTTGTGAGAGTAGCTTCGCGGCTAATCTCTTTTGAAGTGTCGAGATCCTAGAAATCTTTTTCCACCTTCTTGTTATGGCACTTGACATGGCCAAGAGAGTTGGAATAAGGAGTATGGATTGGCATCCTACCAAGATCACTTTTGGAGATGGGTCTACAAGGAAACCTCTTGGTTTGGTCAAAGACTATCCGGTGAAGGTCGGGAATTGCTTGGTACCAACTGATTTTTTGATCATGGATATAGACAAGGCCAAGAATCTCCCTATGCTCCTAGGTACGCCATTCCTCAGTACTGTAGGTGCTGCAATTGATTTTGCTAAAGAAGAGGTCATCCTAAGGAATGTGAATAGCTTGGTTTCATACCCAATCACACCTCCTTTAGCAAAGTTTTGTGGAATGATGGAACCAGAGGTGGACTCTTTTGAGCAAGAGGAACGTGTCTGTAGGAAGATTAGAGAGGAGGCTGACTTGAAAAGGCGTTTGGAAGCCCAAGCTTTGGTAAAGAAGCAACTAGCAAAGAGCTTGCAAGACAAGCACGCGGACAAGGCTAAAAAACTTTGTGTATCAGGTAAAAGCAAGGATAAGGCCAAGCCTAGGGGCGAGTCTACTGCTCAAGAAGAGTCTGATGGTGAGTCAATGCTGATGCTGTTTGGCCATGAAGGAGAAGTAACCACCAAGAAGGAACCACCAACCAAGAAAGGCAAGGGTAAAGGAGCGTTAGTGAAATTGCCCGATGAAGCTGAGGATGAGATTGGTGATGGACGTGCTGCCCCTAGGAACACCTTGAGTTTACATCCTGTGGAACTCAAAGATGGCTCCGTTGAGTACAGAGTCAAAAAACCATTCTCAAAGGTAAGGTTCATTCTTCCACCGGGGTTAGAGAAGGATGAAGCAAGGGTGCAGGAGATGCTGTCTACTATCTACACTGTGGACATGCCTCAAAGAGAACACCCAGCCACGTTCTCAGCCACGCACTTCACCCTTAAGCCAGCCTAAAAAGATTTGTAAGGAAATTCAAGCTAAGTGACTTTAAACAAAGCGCTCTTGAGAGGAAATCTCATGTCTTTCCTTGTGTATACAGTTTTTATTTTTGTTCTAGATTATCCTTTTGAGTTTGAGTGAGCAGGAACAAGGGAAAGGAGATCCAAAACCAGGTTCTAGGGAGTTAAAAGGGCAAGGTCGAACCTCAGCTAGCTCCAAGGTACACCATCCACAAGCCTTGTAAATATCATGCATTTTTGGATTTTTGTTTTTGATTTTTTTTGGTGATGGTCTCTCTTGAAATTTTATTACACAAGGGACTGTGTAATTTAATTTTGGGGGAGAGGTTGAGAGATTTAATTTTGTGTTTTGTGTTCTTATTTTCCCTTTAGCATATTTGAGTCTTCATGCATATACATTTGCATAAAAAAATCAGAACATTTTCAAAAATTTCGAAAAATCATGTATCTTGCATTTGCATTTGTAAATTTTGTAGGATTGAGTCTAGATTTTTTATCATATAGGTTGCATCATTCACGTGCATAGGGAGCAATTTTCCTTGTAAAGTGTTTTAAACTCATGAATTGGTTCAAAGCCCTAGTTAGTAGTCCTTTGATGCTTATGCAAACTATGAAATTATGTTCTAACCATATTTGGATCATTTGTCTTGATTTTCTTGGCTTAAGTTGAAGCAAGCGTGAATTGAATCATTTCCTATCAAGTGGAACCTAAACATTAACTTTTAATTATCATACTTGTGCATTTGAAAAAGAATACATGGATTACAAAAAAAATATTTAGGCTTTCTTATTCCCTTCACCACTTTCTTGTGAGCCTAAATAGACTTCCACACCTTAACCTTTACCTCCTTTGAAGCCAAAATTCGTGTGTGTATGTGAGGCCTTAAATTTTTGATTGAACTTGGCATAAAGTGTTAGGTTTAGGACGACATGTTTTAGGCTCTCATATGATTCTAGCTTTTATTAAAGCTAGTTCTAGGCTTGATTTGGGTGGGGTTCATGGGTGTTGTCACTGAAAATCGAAACCTTGGTTAGGCTTTGAGAAGAAGTTGGTGTAAGAAGTGAATAAAAGGGATACATAGTTTGAAGTGGTTGGTCTTGGAATGTTTTGAAAATAAGCTCAAGTGTTTAAAAGAAAAAGGTTAGCTCTCTTATAAAAAAAAAAAAAAAAAAAAATGTGAAAGTAAAAGAGCCAAAGGGCCAAATGCATAAAAAAATATATATATGTGGAAAAGAGAGAGATAACCCAAAGAAATATAAAGAGCTAAGTCTATGTATGACCATACCTCTCACTATAAGAAAGGTTGAAGAAGTTTCCCTAGGATGAATTGGAATTGATGAAGTTTTAGTGGGTTATTGTTTGGTGTTTCTTGCCATGTTTGATTTGGGTAGTCTCTAGGAGGGTGAGTGAGCTGGAAAAGAAAATTAATGAGAGGGGTACTAGGATCCATTGTTAGTGTATTGGGTAGATGAGAGTCTAGTCATGTATTCATCAATTGCCTTTTACCTTTATCATTATGCATGAGTTCAATCCTTCTTGAGAGAAACCATTTCTTAGAGTACCCACTTAAATGAGATTTTCCTTGTCTCATAACCTTGTCCCTTAGCCAAATGTATTCGGTTTTAATTGCATAAGCATGATTCACGGTTTTTGATTTTTAATGAATGTTAAAGGGAGAGGATGATTTGATTGTGTGTGTAGGTTGAGATTAAGTGCATTGTATTTTGAGATGAGTGTAGCTAAGACCTTGGAGTAGAATGAATTCGATTTGCATCTTAGAACTTTAAACATGGACGTTGATTTGATCTCTTTTTAGTAGCATTTTGGACACCCATTTTCAAACCTCACTCTCTTGTTTGTCTTTGTTTGCTTGAGGACAAGCAAAAAGGCAAGTTTGGGGGTGTTGATAACTCCATATTTTACACCTTTTTAGCATGCATTTAGTATATGTTTTGCTCTCTTTTATGCATTTACTCATTAGTTTCGGTCCCATTTCCACTCATATTAGTTTTAGGGTAGGCATTGCATATTTTGCATGTTTGGAGTACTTGGCAGGTACTTTTGGAGCCTGTGGAGGTTCTATGGAGTTTGGGAGTAGAATTAATGAGCAGCCAAGGCAAGAAGGAGCAAAAGAGATGACTTCTACAGCCACCACGATCAGCCACAACGACATCATCCTGATATGAAACAAGATATCTGCTTCCAGATCAATCAACTAAACCGAAATGGACAAGCCATTGTGGAAAGATCAGCTCGGAAGAAGGGTTTCTGTCTCGATTTAGCCTCTGCTATCTTCACAAGATTTATTGAGGATCGAGTCAGCTTTCTTCTGGTGGAAGTATGAAGTCATTACGATCTGCAGTTCAGAAGTTACGGCGGAAATAGTGAGCTAGCGTATAACGGGCAAGCATAACCACTTGTGCCCGATGAAGCTTCTGCTGGGAAGATAAGAGCTTGGAGCCAATATCAGGGTGCCATATCAACATGAAGCCATTGCAGCATAATTCCAAAAGAGCACAAGAATCCAAAGAAGTTTGCTTTTAGCATTGGATCCCTTAAGGATAAGGTTCTCTAGGGTTTTTTGTGGTCTTCTATAAATATGTAGCCTCTTGTCACGAGCTACTCCTCTCTTCCCTCTTTTCCTTTTAGACATTTTTAGTTTTTGCTTAGTTCTCTTTTTATTTTCAAGAACCATGTAAATACTTTTTATTTTAATTTAATTTTGCACTTCTCTTAATTTATTTCTTCTTGTTCTTGCTTTCTAATCTTGTTTAGCCATATATTCTTCATCGAATTTCGTGGTTAGACATTATTAGGATTTAAATTTAAGCTTATATTTTGTTCTTGAGTTCAAGAACTTTTCTTTTTGGTTTAAGCTTAACCAAGACTTGTTCTCTAACATTTCTTGGTAAAGTCTTTGCCTTTATTTATTTCTTGTCATAGATCTTCTCTCTAATCATGCTTAGCTTTTATTTCCTCATGGATCTAGAGGTTAAACACATGAAAAGGGAGTAGATTTCGTGGTTATTAGGGTGTGAAAGATTCATGGTGATAGATCTTGATGCTTATGCATTTACAGATCTTAATACTTTCTTGTTTATTGTTCTCTATGCTTAGTCTAATTTGGCCAACTAGTCTAAAGACTATAGGCGGCTTGACATGAACGCCACATGCTTGCTTAGCCAAACCCATAAACAAGAGATCTACCTTTCCTAGGCTAAGACTAACCATCTGTCTAGGGGGATTTCGGCTTTATAGGGTTGGGGATCTATGCTTGCTGTTCTCATGGATCACTACGTGATAGGTTAGGTTGTAAGAATAGTAAAGTGACTTCTATCACGAAAGTGGATTAGTCTTTATTAGAAAACCTATGCCTAAGGATTACCATCCAAGACCCAAGGTCTAGATGTTGTTTTAAGCCATCATTGATCGCCCATGTGCATCACCCATATCAAATATCTCATCCTAATAAAAACCACTTTTGTCTTTTATTTTCTTAATCTTTGTTTAGGTTGTTAGATTTTGCTCTTTATTTACTTGCTCTTTATTTTCTGTTTGTCACTTAGGTTGTTAGCATTTAAAAACCTTCTCTATTAGCTTAGCTTAGCAAAGTTCTCTATATCTCAAGTGTCATTAGCTTCCCAAGTGGATTGACACCTCAAATACTACAATGATATGTGTGTTTGAGGATTGACAAGAAGGTTAAAAACCTCTCTTTCAATTAGCATGTTTGATTGCAGAAGCGGCAAGGTAGAGCTAAGGCTAATTGGGAGCTTGGTGATGCATTTTGACACTAAGGGGAAGAGAGTCGACGAAAAGGAACATGCCTACTCTCTCTGGCTCAAGAAGGCGGTTGAGAAACCCCAAGACCCATCATTGGAGATATGCTACGATGGAACCAGCTTTGATGGAGTTTCACTAAACGCTATGTTCGAGGAGCAGACAGAAGAAGTCCATGAAGCTCCAAGGGAGGTGATCACTTGCAAGAAATCGTATGTGAAAGGACCAACCCTCGGTGATCTTCTGGACGGTATGACACTCAAACCTATTCTCTCTGCTAATGGTGAGGTGCGATACAAGCTGAAATGCAGAGGAAGGGTCAGACCCTTTGCTTACCGTAAGGTGATAAAAGACACCGAATTGACCAATCCAGAGGGATCAAAGGTAAGCAAAGAGGGGACATCCGATGCAACTCAAGCTGATTTAATTTCTGCTATTAAGCAAAGTAAAGATCCTCCCACAGGATCGAGGGGTTTTCGTTTCCCCCTTTTCAAGCTGAAAAATGATTAAGGAAAGTCAAGCTAAGTGACTCAAAACAAAGCGCTCTTGGGAGGCACCCCAAGCTTATACATGTACATATTAATGCTTTTTCTAGTCTAGTTTAATGTTTTCAGGATCCCATGAAAGATAGGGTGGGGTCACTTGCATATAAGGGGAGCTAAACCTATAAGGGGGCTGTCTAGCACAGCAACGGGATTACATATCGGGAGAACACCCTGATATTTTCCCTTGGCATTCTCGGTCAGGCAGTCACAACGGTGTGTAGCCGATATAGGATGAAGCCCAAGCTAGACAGCCTTCACGATGGTCACATATCGGGAACCATCCGATATCCGTAACGTCAATCACACCATATCAAAGTCCACCCGATATGGCCGTCCAGGTAAAAGGGTGATTTGGCTTAGCCAATCCGATAAAGGCGCCCAAAATCATGGCCCAATTTTTGGATAAGGCAAGAATGCTTGGTTGGGGTTAACCGACAACTATTCTCCAAACCAAGAAACCCTAGTCAACCCTTCCTTTCCCCATGTCTCCTCTTAATAAAAACCCTCGCCTCTCTCATTTTCATTCTCCATCACTCTCAATCCTAGAAATCTGCATTTAAATTTTTATTTCTCAAAGTCGAGTTTGAGCATTCATCCAAGGATTTTCGCAAATATCGTTCTGAGGTAAATTTTGATATAAGACGATACTACTGATAATCTCTTAGAGTTGTTTAGATTTGCTGCATTAGGGATTTGAGAGTAGATGGAGAAACGTTTTAGTAGACAGATTTCGCATGAAAACTTAGGTTTTTTGTAAAGTTTTTCTGAATTTCGGCACATCTATTTGTGAGAGTAGCTTCGCGGCTAATCTCTTTTGAAGTGTCGAGATCCTAGAAATCTTTTTCCACCTTCTTGTTTAAACGCAATGCGTGTCTAAAAATCTGGATTTGTGAAGAACAGCTTATAAGTAAAATTCTTATTTCTTCACGATTTAGCAATTTCCCCGATCTAGTAATACTCGAATAACGTTTTTCTCAGGTCTCTTTAGTCATGAATAGAGTTGCCTTGAGTTTAAACATACATACCAGATAGCCCCTGTTCTTAGAATTTTCCTTGTGCTTACACACTTCCTAGTGTTTTTGATTGATAGGCACAATGCTTGGAGCAACAAGAAGCGGAGCTGTTCTTGGGAGATCGACGGAATACCAAACGGAAAAGAGAGAAGGAAAGAGACCAGTTGTAGAATCCAGCCAAGCGGCAGTAGTGCGTTCACCCACACCTGCGTCGGGAAGAAGAAGTACGGGATCCCGACATACCCTGGCCGAAATGCGTGCAGCATTCAGGCGAATGGAGTTCAAGGCCACACGCTACCCCCATGAGGAAACTATGATGGAGTTAGGCATCTACAAGGACTGCCAGATCCTCTTCAACGCAATGGGCTTGAAGAAATTCATGAAAAACGCTTATGCGTCTCATGATGAAGCAACCTTCCAGTTCCTTGCAACACTGGAGATAACGTTCTACGCGTTTGGAGAGATTACTCAGGAGGAAGTCGGTGATGGGCACATTCGCTTCAAGTATGGAAGCGATACTCACCGAATGTAGTCGGGAGCTGGAGTCGATATTCGGGTTCAGCCAAGGCGATATGCGTGAGATGTCCCTGAACATAGAAAGAGAGGAGCTGGAGGCACTGTGGATACACATTGGGGTAGGGACGTACAAGCCAGGAGTGAACAAGAGCACCAGGATAAGGCACCCAGCCTTGAGGTATGTGCAAAGAGCTATTGCACATACTTTCTTTGCAAGGAAGGAATGCGGAGCTGTCCTGACAAAGGAGCTGGAGATAAGGGACGACGGCCTGGTAGAGATCATTCAAGAGATGCGGAATGAGTTTGAGCTGAAGGGAAGCAGAAGGAGCACCGGGTTGATCACGATATTGATGAAGGAGCTTCTCGACTACAAATCGTGGATGATATCCACACCCAGCGACAGGCCTCAGATAGGCTGTGGAGGGGTTGTATCTGCTGTACTAAGAGGGGCTGGCATTGATCTCGAGGAGCCAACTCACGGGATCCGGTGGATAGACATTGCATATCTAAAGAAGTGCTAGTTTCTCGGGAAGCCATATCGGCATGGACACCGATATCAGTTCACCCGTGCATCAGGACAAGCTGGAGTACAGTTCTTGCCGAACCCATGGTTGACCACAATAAGGGAGCCAAAGAATCTGGATTTCGACCCCCAAGACGAGCATCTCTTCCCATATGGAGCTCACTTCAATGAGGATTACGAGGAGGAATATCGGGAAGGAGCCGATATAGTTGCTGAAGAAAAAGATGAAGATGAAGACGCCTATGATAACCCTACCGACGAGTTTGGTTTCCCTCTTTATGGAGCGGATCGCTATCACTTCGATCCAATTACCAGTGGACCACACCGAACTCTCAAGGCGGCTCACGATAGGATCAATGTGCTCCAACGATACTGCAAGTGGCAAGACCGTTCGATCAGGAAGTTAGTCTCCACAGTGAAGGGAATCAAAGGTCACGTGAAAGGCTTGACGGGGCAAATCAAGTCGCTCACCTCGAAACTAAAAGGCTCGACATCTTCGCCACGGTATGAAGCCGATATGTCTCCAGAGGAAGCAGAAGGAAACGAAAAAGAGGAATCGGACGAAGCAGACAGCCAAACTCCCCAAGAGAGTCATTCCTTCTCATTTCTGCTGAGAGAACTTGAGATTAGCGAGCCAGGAAGTGATGTGATCCCAAGTATCAACACGCCACCAACCATCCCTCTTCCAGCAATATACGCCCCACCCTTGACTAGAGCAGGAGCTAAGAGGCTAAGGGAGAACTTCAACCAAGCTGTGGAGTCATTGCTTGCCGATCAAGGGGTTGAAGACATAACCGAGCAGCTGACGAAGTTAACAATCTCCAAACCCGAAGTGCAAACCGAACCGGATCAAGAAGAGGAGTATTTCACGAAGGACGGTCAAGGAAAATACATGGACGAATGGCCACTCATCAAGCATGGACATGAAGTCTCCTTATTCACCATTCTCCCAACCTAGAAGTGTCCAGGTTCATCCACTCCACCAAGTCAAACAAATCCCACCAAATCAGCCAAGGTAAGACTGAATTAATTATATTGTTTGACAAACTTTCTTTGTTTTGTCTTGATTTTCTTGCATTTATTGTTGAATTTCGAATTTCCCTTAGATAAGGCAATTGTTAGCCAATTTCAATCCCTTTAATTTAGCTGCATTCATTGTAAATTGCTTCAAGACCCCTAGAAGGGCATAGCTGTTTGGACTCTATATAAAGTCCCCTCACAGCCTTGTATTTTTTACACAATCAATAAAGAGCAAAGCATTTTCTAAAAGAGTTCTCTCTTCTTCAGTTTTTCTAGGCATTTGCGATTGATGCCCAGTCTAACTTTGTCTTATCATTGCCTTCATCATCAGGCTTTGTGGGGACCTTCGATCCACCCATCTATTCATCATCATCCGATCAACCTTCTAAAGGAGTGACCTTAGTCCCTTGAAAAGGCCCCATCTTTCCACTTCGACCATAGTCCATCCGACCGATTGAAAGAGAGTGACTTTAGTCCAGCTTCCAGTCTCCATCCTCCACAAAAACGTGCCTCAACCTTTGAGGAACGTATCATCTGGTATCAGAGCTTAAAGCTCCTAAACCCAGGTTTTATCTATCCTTTTATCCTTGCATTTTCGTTTTGTTCTTCATTTCTTTTCAGAAAACTCAAAAAAAAAAAAAATCTTCAAACTTTTTCTTGTTGTTCTTCGTTCTTGATTAAAATTCTTGATTTAAAAAAAAAAAAAAAAAAGGATTGAATTCGTTTTGTGCCTTGTTTATTTTCTGAATCTGTTTTCCATCTTAGATCATTTCATTTATACTTGCATACATTTTTACTTCAAAAAAAAAAATATATATAAATCATTGTTCCAAGTATATTTCATTCCCTTCTTATTCCTTAGAACACATTCATACACTTTGTTTTTTATTTTCAGGTACCAACTCGAAGAAGCCATGGGTGAAGCTGCAAATCAAACCGACCTTGCCCAGATTCTTGCCAACATCCAAACTTCGATGGAACTTCCTTGGCGCTCGCATGGACCGGTATGAACGGCGACCACATAGGGACCATGCCCGAGGTGCTCGTAACCAGAGGGAACATGAGGACGATGAAGAGAGCATGCCCGATTTAGACGACGATCCACCACCTCCACGACGTCAACAAGCACCACCCGAACCTGACGGATATCGCAACCACCGAGACCAACCACGGGACGAAAACCGAGGCGATGATTATGGCCGAGGAGGAGGCAGAGACATCAAACTAACTCCCCCGACCTTTGCTGGAAAGATCAACCCAGATTCCTACCTTGATTGGGAGAGGCGAATGGAACACATTTTCGAATATTACCAATATTCTGAGGTAAGAAAAGTCTCACTTGCTGCTGCCCAACTTACTGATAATGCTCTTGCTTGGTGGGATAGGGATGTTGCAGACAGGCGAAGGCATCAACACCCCCAAATCAATACCTGGAGGGATATGCGGTTTAGCCTAAGGAAGAGATACGTTCCAACTCATTACCACCGGGATATACAGAGGAGATTCCGCAAACTGTCTCAAGGGAGCAAATCGGTGGAAGAGTATTTTGAAGAGTTCGAAAGTCTTAAAAATAGACTGGACATTGAGGATTCAACCGAGACTCAAATGGCGCAGTTCCTTGATGGGCTCCAAGATAGGATTGCAAGGAAAGTGGAAAGGCAAAGCTACCATGACTTGGAGGAGCTTCTGTACTTAGCTATCCAAGCCGAGCAACACATCAAGAGGAAGATAGTCGCTACTAGCCGGAACAAGACTCCGTGGACTCCTCAACGCAACCTAGACAAGGGAAAATCCATTGCGACGGATCCCGGGTTCCAGAAACCAACGTTCAAGCCTGAGCAAGGTAAGTCCCAAACTCGACAAATTACGAGGTCTCGTGACATTTCTTGTTTTAAATGTAAGGGAAAGGGACACTACGCAAGAGATTGTCCCAATCAAAGGGTCATGATTCTCAAGACTAATGGAGAGTACGAGTCCCAAGATGAAGGAGAAGAAGAAGAGCTACAACACTCCGAGGATGATGTCACTAACTATCCGTAAGTAGGAGAAATACTTGTTGTTAGGCGAGCTCTTAGTGCACTCTTTGATGCTGAGGCAATCCAAAGAGAAAACATCTTTCACTCGAGATGCACCATAAACTCCAAGGTATGTAGTTTAATTATTGATGGTGCCTCTTGCACTAACGTGGCTAGCAAGTATTTGGTTGATAAGCTAGGGTTAGAAAAGACCAAGCATCCTCACCCTTACAAGCTAAGGTGGCTCAACGATGAAAGTGAGCTCAAGATAGCCGAACAAGTCACTGTGCCATTCCAAATAGGCAAGTACACGGATACTGTTGTGTGTGATGTTGTCCCCATGCAAGCCGGACATCTCTTACTAGGGAGGCCGTGGCAATTTGACAAAGAGGCTATGCACAATGGGCGGACTAACTACTACAGTTTCATTCACAACAAACGTAAGCACAACCTAGCGCCCCTCACCCCTCAAGAAGTACACGAAATGCTGAAAGCCATGTCAAGAGGAACCGAGGTAAGTAAGACCAGTCTCTATGTTTCACCTGGCAAAGTGATTAAATCATTAGAAATGAAAGAGCAGGTGCTACTAATGGTCTTTAGAGAATGGTATTTTTCAGGACCCGAGGAGGACAAGCACCCGGAAGAAGTACTTAAGCTGTTAGAGGACTTCAAGGACGTTTTCCCTGAAGACCTTCCCACCGGCTTACCACCCATCCGTGGGATTGAGCATCAGATTGACCTTGTGCCCGGAGCCCCGCTACCCAACCGGCCGGCCTATAGAGTCAATCCCGAGGAGGCTAAGGAACTTGAGAAGCAAGTTCAAGACTTGATGAGCAAAGGCTATGTCCGTGAGAGCCTTAGCCCGTGTGCAGTACCAGTCCTCTTGGTACCTAAAAAAGATGGCACATGGAGGATGTGCGTGGATTGCAGGGCCATCAACAACATTACCGTCAAATATCGGCATCCCATTCCGAGACTGGACGACATGTTGGATGAGCTCAGTGGCGCCACCATCTTTTCAAAGATAGACCTGAAGAGTGGCTACCACCAAGTCAGAATGAAGGAAGGTGACGAGTGGAAGACAACATTCAAGACCAAAAGGGGTCTATATGAGTGGCTGGTCATGCTGTTTGGTCTCACCAACGCACCAACCACCTTCATGAGGCTCATGAACCACGTTCTAAGGGCCTACATCTGTAAGTTTGTTGTTGTGTATTTTGATGATATTCTAGTATACAGCACCAGCTTGGATGAACACCTTAAACACCTTGAGAAAGTTTTGGAAACTTTAAGGCTAGAACAATTATATGCTAATCTCAAGAAATGTGTTTTCTGCACTGATCAATTGGTATTTTTTAGGCTTTGTTGTTAGTTCACAGGGTCTAAAGGTGGATGAAGAGAAAATCAAAGCCATACAAGAATGGCCCACGCCAACCACCATTGGTCATGTTCGGAGTTTTCACGGCCTAGCAAGCTTCTACCGACGTTTTGTCAAGGACGTCAGCACCATTGCTACTCCTTTGACTGCGGTGATCAAGAAGAATGTTGCCTTCACTTGGGGGCCGAAACAGGAAGAATCTTTTCTTAAACTTAAAGATAGCCTTACTCATGCACCTGTCTTAGTTTTACCTAACTTTGACAAAACTTTCGAAGTTGAATGTGATGCTTCAGGTACAGGTATTGAAGCTGTCCTAACTCAAGGAGGGAAACCAGTTGCCTTCTTCTGTGAGAAACTGAATGGAGCTGCACTCAACTATCCCACCTATGACAAGGAGCTCTACGCCCTAGTAAGGTCATTGGAGACGTGGCAACACTACCTTCTTTCCAAGGAATTCGTCATTCATACCGACCATGAAACGCTCAAGTACCTAAGGGGCCAAACCACACTGAAGAAGCAGCATGCCAAGTGGCTCGAGTTTGTGGAGACTTTCCACTACGTGATCAAGTACAAGAAGGGCAAGGAGAACATTGTAGTGGATGCCTTGTCCCGGAGACATGTCCTGATTTCCACCATGGAGGCCAAGATAATGGGATTCGAGCATCTTAAGGACTTATATGGCCGCGATCCAGACTTTGGAGAGCTCTACCAGCAGTGTACGAAAGGTGCTATTGGTCCTTATTATAAACATGACGGTTTTCTTTTCAGGGACAAAAGATTATGCATTCCGCAGAGTTCGATGCGAGAGTTGATCCTTAGAGAAGCCCATGGAGGAGGCCTTATGGGACACTTTGGGATGCAAAAGACCAAAAGCATTGTCGATGAGCACTTCTATTGGCCGCATCTGAAAAGAGATGTGGAACGATTCTGCTCCAAGTGCATCATCTGCCTAAAGGCGAAATTCAGGTTGCACCCTCATGGTCTTTATATTCCATTACCTATTCCTAACATGCCTTGGGAAGATGTGTCTATGGACTTTGTTTTAGGACTGCCCAAGATTAGAGAGAAGGACTCCATATTTGTGGTAGTAGATCGGTTCTCCAAGATGGCACACTTCATCCCTTGCAACAAAACCAACGATGCCACACAGATTGCTGATCTGTTTTTCAAGGAGATTGTCAGAATTCACGGATTGCCAAGGACCATTGTCTCAGACCGGGATACCAAGTTCCTAAGCCACTTCTGGAAAACATTGTGGAGGAAGCTCGGGACTAAGCTTCTCTTCTCTACCACGTGCCACCCCCAAACAGATGGACAGACTGAAGTCGTGAACCGCACACTATCCACCCTCTTAAGGGCCACAGTCGGTAACAATTTACGAAATTGGCTTGAGTGTCTTCCTTTCATTGAATTTGCTTATAACCGGACACCACACTCTACTACTAAATTCTCTTCTTTTGAGCTTGTGTATGGTTTTAAGCCTAGCACTCCCTTGGATTTCATGCCATTACCCCATAAGGAACAAATTAGCCAAGATGGAGAAGCCAAGGCCGAGTTTGTTAAGAAGCTACACCAAAAGTCCAAGGAGCACATCGAGAAGCGAAACGAGCAGACCGCAAAACGTGTGAACAAAGGCCGTAAGAAAGCCAACTTTGCACCGGGAGATTGGGTCTGGCTACACATGAGGACCGAAAGGTTTCCACACCAAAGGAAGTCCAAGCTAGCACCCAGAGGAGACGGACCATTCAAAGTGGTTAAAAAGATCAATGACAACGCCTACCAAATTGATCTCCCAGGTGAGTTTAACATTTCCACAACCTTTAACGTGTCTGACTTAGCTCCTTATGATGCAGATGAGACAGTTCTGAGGACAGAACCTTTACAAGAGGGAGAGGATGATGTGATCCCAAGTACCAACGCGCCACCAACCATCCCTCTTCCAGCAATATACGCCCCACCCTTGACTAGAGTAGGAGCTAAGAGGCTAAGGGAGAACTTCAACAAAGCTGTGGAGTCATTGCTTGCCGATCAAGGGGTTGAAGACATAACCGAGCAGCTGACGAAGTTAACAATCTCCAAACCCGAAGTGCAAACCGAACCGGATCAAGAAGAGGAGTATTTCATGAAGGACGGTCCAAGAAGATACATGGACGAATGGCCACTCATGAAGCATGGACATGAAGTCTCCTTATTCACCATTCTCCCAACCTAGAAGTGTCCAGGTTCATCCACTCCACCAAGTCAAACAAATCCCACAAAATCAGCCAAGGTAAGACTGAATTAATTATACTGTTTGACTAACTTTCTTTGTTTTGTCTTGATTTTCTTGCATTTATTGTTGAATTTCGAATTTCCCTTAGATAAGGCAATTGTTAGCCAATTTCAATCCCTTTAATTTAGTTGCATTCATTGTAATTTGCTTCAAGACCCCTAGAACGGCATAGCTGTTTGGACTCTATATAAAGTCCCCTCACAGCCTTGTATTTTTTACACAATCAATAAAGAGCAAAGCATTTTCTTAAAGAGTTCTCTCTTCTTCAGTTTTTCTAGCCATTTGCGGTTTCTGCCCAGTCTAACTTTGTCTTATCATTGCCTTCATCATCAGGCTTTGTGGCGACCTTCGATCCACCCATCTATTCATCATCATCCGATCATCCTTCTAAAGGAGTGACTTTAGTCCCTTGAAAAGGCCCCATCTTTCCACTTCGACCATAGTCCATCCGACTGATTGAAAGAGAGTGACTTTAGTCCAGCTTTCAGTCTCCATCCTCCACAAAAACGTGCCTCAACCTTTGAGGAACGTATCAGGAAGATATTCCTGCCAAGAGGAAAGCATATCGAGGAAGAGGCGTGCAAGCCAGTCCCTGATACCCGAATCAGACAATCCTTCCTTCTCGACCAGTGAGGACACCACGTCCTCATATCACACCGAACAGTGAGGTACCACTCCAAACCATTGTACATAAGCATTTCTTTTTATTTCTATCTTTTCTGCTTTTTGTTTAAGAATTTTCGCATCATATTAGGGCCGTATTCTTCCTCTCTTCAATCACACAGGGAACATGCGATTTAAGTTATGCAGCATTTAGAATAACCATTGCATTCGTAAAACTTGCATAGAAAAACACAAAAAAATTTGTTCCAAAAAAATATCCATGTAGTTGCATTTCCATTTTAGGATCGAGTCTAGAAGCATTCATTTAGGATTCATAAGCATTCGCATAAGGTGTTAAGTATAGTGAATCCTTGTAAATAGCCATTTTTAAGTCATGAATTCAATGCCTTAGTTCTTGTTTGTCTGATACATTTTGAGTTAGACCGAGCTTAAGGCAGCACCACATTTGGAATTTGTCCTGTGAAATTCAGTTTTGACTTGATGCATTTCGACTTGAACCATTTCCCTATTAAACTTGAACCGTTAATTTGAAAATTTAATAATCTCGTTCATATTTGTCGAATAGCTCATGGATTTCACTTGGATTTTCTTTTCCTTTTACCACCCTCTTGCTAGTCCAAGTACCAGACCACACCCAAAACCTTAACCTTTGTTTTTAAACCGATAAACACTCTTGTGAGAGCATGTGAGGCCTTTGCACCATTTTCGAATCTTCTTAGGCAAAAAGTGTTAGGTTTAGACCGACAAGATTAGATTACCATGTAGACGTTGGCTCACATCTCGGGTCAACACTAGGTTAAGTTGTGTAGAAACGGAAATCGGCAACATACCAAAATAGAAAGCCGATATTACTTGGTAGACTAGGAAAAAGAAAAGGGGGGGGGTGTATTTCGATTGATCGCATTCTTACAGAACGGAAAGGAAAGAAACCAAGGAGTCAGACGGGGACACGTATTAAGGAGATGGCAGCACCAAAAAGGCTTGGAAACAAAGAAGAAAAAGGCGATTCCAAAAGAAAGCAAAAGAAGGCCAATCAACAAAGTCTAAATCCGGCCAACAACACCAAAGGTGAAACGCAAGGAACGCAACAAAGAATCCAGAAAGCTGAAACCGATCTCCTACAAAGAAGAAGTCCCCAGAAATGATCAGGAAAGGTAAAATCGAGAAGCAATAACGGGATAACGGCGAAATGCCGAGAGAAAGGGTAGCTTAGGAGGGAACAATTTAGACTAGGGTAGAAAACAAAATAGATGTTCTGGGTAGATGGTAGTCTAGCCTTGTATGCATCTATTGGTTTTTACCCTTAGCATTTTGCATTAAGAAGGTTCTTTTCAAGAGTGATCCCATTAAACACTTAACCCGTTCGCACTACGAGTTCATACTTAGCTCGTGACCTTACCCTGAGCCAAATGAGTTAGTTGACAGGCGTGAATGAGATCCACTTTTTAATTTCATAAT
>JAHZTW010000014.1:197607-254667 GCA_020283515.1 Alliaria petiolata | reverse complement strand
GTTCTTCATCTGGATTTGTGTTTAATGCTTATTCTAGCTTCATGACCTAGAATCTGATCTTAGGTTAATTAATAGATGCGAGAGTATTATTGATTGCCTGAACTAATGTTAGATGAGCAAAATACCTATTCGCAAAGAGATTTGGTTTAGAGTTTTGTGAACAATTGAACCTGAACTTTAATGCTTGTCTGAATTGATAGGATTTGCAAAGAGATTTGGAATTCTAGGGTTTAGACATAGAAAGTCTTCGCAGCGAGAGTTGGTTGATTTTATTGTTGTGCTTTGAGTTCGAGAACGGATCTTCATTATTCCTAACATTCTCTCTAGACCTGCAATTTGGATCACCTAAGAATTTCCCTGAACCTAGCGTTTCGTCTCCTGAATCTAAATCGTTTAATTGCTTTCTGTCTTTTAATTCCATATTGTTTCTTAGCTTAATTCGAAATTAGAAATTTGCTGTGTGACTATCCCTTCTCTGTGGATTCGATCCCTAAGTACTACAACTGATCTCTTAATTTGAGAGAGTTGCTTAGGGTAAATTTGACCCATATCATTAAACCCAAATTTAAAAGAAGTGGTTAAGAAAGAAATTTTAAAACTTTTAGAAGCTGGCGTGATATACCCCATTAGTGATAGTACTTGGGTATCTCCTGTTCATGTAGTACCTAAAAAGGGGGTAACACTGTCGTGAAAAACGAAAAAAAAGAATTCATCCCTACTAGGACAATAACCGGTCATAGGATGTGCATTGATTATAGAAAACTTAATTCGGCCACCAGAAAAGACCACTTCCCCCTCCCTTTTATCGACCAAATGCTGGAACGGCTGGCTAACCATCCATACTACTGTTTTCTGGATGGCTATAGCGGCTTCTTCCAGATACCGATTCACCCAAACGACCAAGAGAAATCCACATTCACATGCCCTTATGGTACCTTTGCATATCGAACGATGCCATTTGGGTTATGTAATGCACCAGCGACCTTTCAAAGATGTATGATGTCTATTTTCTCTCATCTTATAGAGGAAATGGTAGAAGTGTTTATGGACGATTTCTCCGTATATGGTTGCTCTTTTGCTATCTGTTTGTCGAACTTGTGCAGGGTCCTTAAGCGGTGTGAAGAGACAAACATGGTATTGAATTGGGAGAAATGCCATTTCATGGTCAGAGAAGGGATAATGCTTGGTCACAGAATATCGGAGAGAGGTATCGAGGTTGATAAGGCGAAAATAGAAGTCATGATGCATTTGAAGCCACCTACCACAGTGAAAGAAATCCGTAGCTTCCTTGGGATGCAGGCTTCTATAGGAGGTTCGTCCGTGATTTCTCCAAGATCGCTAGGCCACTCACCAGGCTCTTATGCAAAGAAGCCGAGTTTACTTTCGATGAAGATTGCCTTCAAGCGTTCAACACAATCAAGGACGCACTTGTGAGTGCTCCCATAGTCCAAGCTCCTGATTGGGACCTCCCATTCGAGATCACGTGCGACGCGAGCGATTATGCCGTGGGAGCTGTTCTCGGGCAGAGGAAGGACAAAAGGGTACACGTGATCTACTACGCGAGCCGAACGCTAGATGATGCCCAAGTGAAGTATGCCACGACCGAGAAGGAGCTATTAGCAGTTGTGTTTGACTTTGAGAAATTTAGAAGCTACTTGGTGGGATCAAAAGTGATCGTCTACACAGATCATGCTGCCTTAAGATAGATCTATGCGAAAAAGGATACCAAGCCGAGGCTGTTGAGGTGGATCCTTTTGCTGCAAGAGTTCGATATGGAAATCCTAGATAAAAAGGGGGTAGAGAACGGTGTCGCCGATCACTTATCCCAAATGAAGATAGATGATTTGATCCCTATCAACGATGCCTTACCGTAGGAACAACTCATGATCGTGGACGTCCTTGGAGTGATGTACTGAGTAAACCAAAGTCTAGAAACGGTAGCCAGCTGATAACAGGTTTTTTCCGTGATCAAAAACCTTAGTATGCTCATGTCATTGCAATACTTAAGGGTCAATCCAAATTGGAGCTGAACATTACTAAGAATACACAAGCTTTATGTGAATCTAAGTGAAATCCGAATAATTGGGGGTAAATCCGAAATAAAATGATTGCAACTACAGAAATACTTGGAAAACTATTTTAAAATCCCAGGAGGGATGTCTACTAGCTAGCTAAAGACTTCTAAGAACTTTAAACAAGCAACTACTAGTTTTAGAAAATCGAGATCTAAGATGCGATAAAACAGAGAAAATCTAGCTAAGGAAAAGGATTTTTGAAAACTATAAATAAAAATCTAATGACCTTGAAACTTTACCAGGATGCGAAATACACTACTTAGGGATTTCTAAAATACTAGAAGATGCAAGAACACTACTTTACGAATTTATAAAACTATTACTCAAGGAAAAAACTACTAAATGACTTTTAAGCTAAAAGATCAAGACTTTGAACTAAAGGAAATTGATTTTGTGTTTTTAAAGGCTAAGGAAGGATTTTCGTTTTGGGATCATGTTTAAAGGGGTTCAAGTTCGAGTCTTTGGGTTTTATAAAAGTAGATCTACTCATTTCTTATGAGCTTTCTCTAGACCTTGAGAAACTAGCCTAGTTTTACCCATGGTTTGTGGTGTAAAACCTTTTCTCACTCCTTCCTCCTAACCCATTGGTCGTGGTGGAAAGAAGAGGCCAGAAACGTGATGTTTAGTTCTCAAACAGTGGTCTTACTAACCCCCCTCGCATCTATGGTGTGTAGGAAGGGATGAGTTAGTATCTTGGGCTTGGTTTTAAGGGATTCCCTAGAACTTTCTAGGAACAAGAAATCCCTGGAATCATAGAAGTCCTTCTCAAGATCTTCTAGCCTTAAACCGCCAAACCCAAGAAGAGACTTTGATTAAAAACTATAGGAAACCAAAGCTCAAACCACTAAACCCCCTTAATCCACCCAAACGCAAAACCAAGGAGGATTACTCACTCCTCATGATCGAACCACTCACAAACATAAGTTTAGAGGGATTCAACATGTTCGGATTAAGCAGAAAAGAAGATTGAAGCAATAAAAACTAGAAATACTTGGATTAAAATCAAGAAGTACAAGGTTTTTCAAAAGAAGAAAACTTAGAACATCCAAAGCTAGAGAGAAAATGGTGGCTAGACCTAAAGGGGAAAAGATGACAATGAGAATATCCTTGCTTGATCCCAAAAGGATTAGCTGTATCCTCAAAAGTGGTCCCCCACAAAAATACAAAAAGCAAAAAGCATAAAGCAAGGAACAAGAGGATAAGGCGGCGCCTGGCGTCAGAGATCGAGCTCGGTAGTCGATCTCTTGGGTCGATCTGGAGTTGGTCGAGTAACTTGGTCGATCTCCCTACTCGATCTCCTTGCCGTCCATGCGAACGTTTCGCCTCAGTCGATCTTCTTGCTCGATCTCCCGAGTGATCTGGTCAGCTACTCGATCGTCTACTCGATCTCGTCTAGATCGAGTCCTTTGGTCCGATCTGCTCCTCGATCTCGGCTCCATTCTTCTTGTGCGAGTCCTTCTTGGTGCTTCCACGAACTCCTGAGCCATCCTCTCGAACATTCCTCAAACTCCAGCATAGATTCCCAAGCTCCAAGTACCAAACAAGCTGAAAAGAATGCAAATATGCAAGGAACTATGCAAATGCAAATGCAAGGAGTTCTAGGACCTAAAATGTTGTAAATGATGCAAACTAGGCTACAATGCAGGATTTTTAGATGAAAACCTATCCTAAATGCAAGCTAAATATGCGAAATATGAGAGTATATCACCAGCATGGAAGAAAACACGATTCCTTGGTACGCAGATTATATCAACTACTTGGTAAGCGGAGAGGTGCCAAGCGACATTGATCCTTACCGGAGAAAGAAGTTTTTTAAGGAAATTAACTACTTCTTCTATGACGAACCGTATCTTATCAAAAGAGGGATAGATGGGGTCTACATAAGATGTTGATATATCATGGTTTTTACCCGTTTTTGGACCATGATATAAGTCTTTTTATAGAGTCTTTTGGTATTTTTAGAGTCCTATTAGAGTCTTTACAGGTTCAGGTACAATTGGAGATAAATTGGAGGTTTGGATGCATTTTGGAGCTTAATGGAATGAAGTCACGAATTGCAACACGATGAATGTCGATCGACACCAGCTTTTCCAATTTCCAGAATCGAGAAGTTTCCATATTTTGAAGAAAAGGAAATCTCCAAGACTTTTCCTAATCTTCCAGGGAATTGAAGATTCGTACCTAGGCCTATAAATACAGTTTTTCAGCCATTGTTTAAGTATACAACACACAATAATTTAGAGAGAGATTTTAGAGAGTTTTTGGGGAGAGAGATCCTATACTTTGTTCTTGAGATTTTGAACCCCTTTATTTCTTCTATTGATTTCTCTTATGCTTTCTATTCAAATTATGATTTATGTTTCATTAATCATGTCTGAGTAAGTTTGCTAGTTAGGTTTAGGGTTTTTCAAAGGTGATTATGAATTGTTAGGTTGAATTAAATTGTTAGGATAAAATCATTAGAGTTCTTCATCTGGATTTGTGTTTAATGCTGATTTTAGGTTCATGACCTAGAATCTGATCTTAGGTTAATTGGTAGACACGAGAGTGTTATTGATTGCCTGAACTAATGTTAGATGAGCAAAATACCTATTCGCAAAGAGATTTGGTTTAGGATTTTGTGAACAATCGAACCTGAACTTTAATGCTTGTTTGAATTATTAGAAGTTGCAAAGAGATTTGGAATTCTAGGGTTTAGGAATAGATAATCTTCGCAGCGAGAGTTGGTTGATTTTACATTAGTGTTTCGAGTTCAAGAACAATGCTTAATAATTCCTAACATTCTGTCTAGACCTAAAATTTGGATCACCTGAGAATTTTCCCTGAACCTAGCGCCTTAGTCTCCTGATTTTAAGAACCTATTTCGTGATACATAATTTATTTCCTGCTTTATTTTACTTTCATACGATTCGACTTAGCATAATTCGAACTTAGAATTTTGTTGTGTGACTATCCCTTCCCTGTGGATTCGATAACCCCTTATACTACGATTGCTTTTGCTGTGCACTTGCAGTAGTTTTATTAGGGTAAAACTAGACCCCTATCAAGTTTTTGGCGCCGTTGCCAGGGAAGGAGATTAGTTGCCTACAGATTTCTAGTATTAGAATTTTGTCTAGGTTTTGTTTTTTTGTTACTGATTTAGTTTCTTATCTTTGGTTCCAGGTGCATGCCCAGTACCAGAAGCAACAAGGAAGAGGAACTAATCCCATTGAACCAGGAGGTCGATCATCTCGAACGCACAAACCGAGCATCTGCACGAGCGGCGATCGACACAAAGAGCGTCGATCGACACCTTACCTCAGCGTCGATCGACACATCTAGCATCGATCGACACCCGACGCACACAGAGATGGCAGACATTGTGGTTCTAGTACGTGACGCAGAAGGCAACCTATTTGACCTTCAGGGCAATAGAAGAAACGCCCAAGGACAGAGACTTGATGAGGCTGGCGCCGTCATAGTCGAACCAGCGATGCAAATCGCACCTACAGAATCTGGACGTGGAAGAACATTAGGCGAGTACAACCGCCCAAACCAGTTTTATGCTAATAGAGCTGCGATCCGTCCTCCTGCATTCCAAAGGAATGACTTCGAGCTGAAGCCTGCCTACTTCTAGCTCGTAGCTCAGAATCCTTTCCACGGTCTTCCCAACGAGCACCCCATGGATCATATCGAGAGATTCGAGGACTTGGCTTCAAGCATTAAGGCCAATGGAGTTACATATGATTATCTCTTCTGCAAGCTTTTCCCTTAGTCGCTTGCAGGAGATGCATCATACTGGCTGAAGCAATTGCCACCAGGATCTTTGACCACATGGGAAGACACAAAGACTGCATTCTTATGCAATTTCTTTTATGACGCGAGATCAGAAGAGCTGAGGACGAATATCACTACATTCTCCCAAGGACCCATAAAAGCATTCAAAACTTCTTGGGTGAGATTCAGATCTTACCAGAGGGATTGTCCACACCATGGTTTCAGTGAGCCGCAGCTTATTGGAATATTCTACCGCGGGATCGATTGGAGATACCAGATGGCCTTAGATGCTGAAAGCAATGGTAACTTCAACACCTGATGCCCAGAAGACGCAGTGGTGCTTATAGAGAATTTGGCCTCTAGTAACAGCACCAAGAACGCAGACTTCGAAAGAAGACTACACGCTGGAGTAACTGGAGGAAGCCAAATAGCTGAGGTTAACAAGAAGCTGGACATCTTGATGGGAAAGAAGCAAGTCCAGTTTGCTGCAGAAGTGGAGACTTTTGAGCCTGAAGAAGAATAGGTTAACTACATAAATGGAGCTGGTTTTCAAGGACAGAGATTCAACAATCAGCAAGGCTATGGTTCTTTTTATCAGAAGCCTTTTCAGAGCAACAGCTTCAATAGAACTTATGGTTCTTCTTCTTACCAGAAGCCTCCTGCACAAGACAATAGAGTGGAGTCTATGCTGGAGCAACTTCTGGAGGGCCAACAGAAGATGACAGCGGACTTCAATGGGAAGATTGATGCATTGTACACGGATCTGAATGGAAAAATTGAGTCTCTAGGCACTCATGTCAGGCAATTGGATGTTCAAGTAGCTCAAACTGCGAGCTTTGAAGAGACAAGAAGGATTCCTTCCTAGAAAGACCGATGTGAATCCGAGACACCATGTGAATGCCATCAAGATCCAATATGGAGGGAACTTTCAGCCTGTGCATAAAAGAGGGCAAAGTACTGAAGAAATCGAGGAGTCTGAAGATGTAGAAAATGTTGCAGAGTCGATGTCGATCGACACTACTGTGTGTCGATCGACACCCAAGGAGAAAGCAGACGATTGAAGCTCGGTCGACGCAACATCCTCGACACAAACGCTTAGTGTCGATCAACACCAGCTGGGTGTCGATCGACACCCTTCCCAGACTTGGACAAACACGCCTGAAGCTGCACAAGTTGCATTGGAAAGAGTCTACAAGGCCAAGGTTCCAAATCTTCCTCTACCCAGACATCTAAGGCCGCCCATTAGTGCAGAGAAGCTGGCTGCTTTCAACAAGAGGGTGGAGATGATTCCCAAGGAGCTCTCCTTTGATGAAGCTTATGAGAGATATCCCTTGTGTGCCTTCTTCCAGAATAACAGAGAAACCTTTGAAGAGATGGTAGAAATTTTTCACAAGGCGAGAGAAACACCACCACCAATGAAGCAACTGCTTAAGGTTGAAGACCCTGGGATGTTTATGGTTCCATGCTCCATTGGTGGAGTTGAGTTTAAACAATCCCTCTGCGATTCAGGAGCTAGCGTGAACCTCATGACAAAAGACATTGCAGAGAGGCTAGGGATTGCTGACATTCACCCTTCAAGCATGACTCTTGAATTTGCCAATAATTCTACCGCAGTCTCATATGGTACAATTCCAAACCTACTTGTCAAAGTTGGGAGTTGCCTGGTTCCAACCGATTTTCAAGTTGTGGAAGTAAGCAGAACGTCTAGCATACCATTCATCCTTGGAAGACCATTCATGGCCACAGTAGGAGCTATTGTCGACATGCCCAATAAGAGAATGTCATTCTCTAATGTTGACAAAGAAGTATTCTACAAAGCTATCCCTACTACTGGAACTTCCAAACCCATCTCCTGTATTGCTGTGATTGCTGGAGAAGAGCTGGATTCTAAAGAGCAAGTGAACAAACTGGTTGTTCAAGAGGCATTAGCTGAGAATTCTAAGAAAGATGTGGAGCTTGCAGATTGGAGTGGAAACAATCATACCTTCAGGACATTGAGCGAAATTGAAGGTCTAATCAGTTCTAAGTTGATGGAGGACGACGTTTTCATAATGGAAACAAGGATTGCGGAGCTGAGTTGCAGAAAAAGTGCAGAGATTCGAGCTGCAAGCTTGGTGTCGATCGACACCACCTGTGTCGATCGACACTCTTCGCGGATCACACCAGAAGCTGTCTCAAATACTGCAACTCCATCATATGCTGTCAAACAGATGCCTCCACATCCTATAGCCCATAAACCTCGACGGAAGCAAAGGTACGCATTTCCTGGAATGAATTCCAAACCTCAAGATCTTGTCAATAAGAATTTTAAAGGTTCAAAGGATGCTGCGCACTTATCCAAGCCACGAGATTCTCGTAGAGGGCTTGGTGTTTCTTTTGATAATGCTGCAGGAAAACGAAGTGTCCCACCCGAAGTCAAGTCCCACCCTGCTGCTGTTCCTCATTTCCTTGGTCGCTTTCATGCACCTACTGCTTATACACCACCTTGGATGAGAAGACATTCGTCTGGGAAGCATTCGATGCCACCTTCTGATCCACCAGACGTTTGAACCCCGACACAGTCAAGCTAATGACTGAAAACGAGCGCTGAGTGGGAGGCAACCCACTGTTAGGTACATTTTTATTTTTATTTTATTTTGGTTTTACTAAGTCCTAGTTTTAGTCAGTAGAAAAAAGTGACATTGGACTCGACATAGACCAGTGTCGATCGACACCATTATAGTGTCGAACGACACCACGCGCAGACGAAGGTAAGTCTTCTATCTGGTCTTTTATGTTGTTTCTAATCTTTCTTTTAGCCAACTTCGGGCTTGATAACACTGGGGACAGTGTTTTTTAAGTCTGGGGGAGGTGATTACTAACTTTGTGCTTTGTTTTGAGAGTCAAAAATTTTGTTTTATTGAGTCAAAATCAGTGAAATTTTCAATTTTCAGAAGAACTAACCGCAGAAGATTGTCACTTGAAGGACCATTGCCATAGCAGTTGATTGCAGGTCTTACTAAGTAGAAAGCTGCAAGTGGATCAATCTAACATGGCGAGTTCAAATTCCTTTGTAGAACTAGGTATGCACAGAACTTGATTCCTCTTTCAGCTTTGATAAGATTAGAAATATGCAGTCTCTCCTTGATCTTCCCTTGAGAAAAGAAAAGAAATAAGAAGTCTGATCAAGGAATAGTGCAAAGAACCTCATGAACCTGTCTCCTCACAAGGAACAATATTAGTGAGAGCTCATGAACCTGTCTCCTAACAAGGAACACAAGTAGGAGCAGCACTATTCCAAGACTTAAGAAAAAGTCAATGAAAATATTTGTAGGACACCCTGAAAATGGGCAGAAGTTGACTAAGGGAAGAGAAAATAGGAGAGCTGTAGAAAGTATATCTTGTTCAGGCACTAAGGAAGGGAAAGAATCAGAAAAGTTCTGTAGCATTACTGATAACAAGCTTTTTAGGCATGTTAATCAAAACCTTAGCATGCTCATGTCATTGCAATACTTAAGGGTCAATCCAAATTTGGGCTTGAACAATACCAAGAATACACAAGTTTTTTGTGAATCTAAGTGAAATCCGAATAATTGGGGGTAAATCCGAAATAAAATGATTGCAACTACAGAAATACTTGGAAAACTATTTTAAAATCACAGGAGGGATGTCTACTAGATAGCTAAAGACTTCTAAGAATTTAAACAAGCAACTACTAGTTTTAGAAAATCGAAATCTAAGATGTGACAAAACAGAGAAAATCTAGCTAAGGAAAATGATTTTTAAAAACTAAAAATAAAAATCTAATGACTTCTAAATTTTACCAGGATGCGAAACAAACTACTGAGGGATTTCTAAAATACTAGCTAATGCAAAAACACTACTTTATGAATTTAGAAAACTAATAAGCAAGAAAAAGACAACTAAATGATTTTTAAGCTAAAAGATCAAGACTTTGAACTAAGGGAAATTGATTTTGTGTTTTTAAAAAGCTGAGAAAGGAATTGTGTTTGGGGATCATGTTTAAAGGGGTTCAAGTTCGAGTCTTTGGATTTTATAAAAATGGATCTACTCATTTCTTATGAGCTTTCTCTAAACCTTGAGAAGCTAATCTAGTTTTACCCATGGTTTGTGGTGTAAAACCTTTTCTCACCCCTTCCTCCTAACCCATTGATCGTGGTGGAAAGAAGAGGCCAGAAACGTGATGCTTAGATCTCAAACAATGGTCTTACTAACCCCCCCCCCCTCGCATCTATGGTGTGTAGGAAGGGATGGGTTAGTATCTTGGACTTGGTTTTAAGGGATTCCCTAGAACTTTCTAGGAACAGAAAATCCCTGGAATCAAAGAGGTCTTTCTCAAGATCCTCTTGCCTTAAATCCCCAAATCCAAGAAGAGATTTTTATTAAAAACTAAAGGAAACCAAAGCTCAAACCATTAAACCCCCTTAATCACCCCAAACACAAAACCAATGAGGATTACTCACTCCTCATGATCGAACCACTCACAAACATAAGTTTTGAGAGATTCAACATGTTCGAAATAAGCTAAAGGAAGATTTAAGCAATAAAAACTGGAAATACTTGGATTAAAATCACGAACTACAAGGTTTTTCTCAAAGAAGAAAACTTAGAACATGAAAACTAGAGAGAATTTGGTGGCTAGACCTAAAAGAGAAAGATGACAATCAGAATATTCGCTTGATGATCCCCAAAAGGATGGGATTAGCTGTCTTCTCTCAAAAGTGGTCCCCCACAAAATTACAAAAAGCAAAAAGCAAAAGCAAGAGGATAAGGCTGCGCCTGGGTGTCAGAGATCGAGCTCGGCAGTCGATCTCTCGGGTCGATCTGGAGTTGGTCGAGTGACTTGGTCGATCTTCCTACTCGATCTTCTTGCCGTCCATGCGAATTCTCTGCCTCGGTCGATCTTCCGACTCGATCTCCCGACTGATCTGGTTGGCTGCTCGATCGTCTACTCGATCTCGTCTAGATCTAGTCCTTTGGTCCGATCTGCTGCTCGATCTCAACTCTATTCTCCTTGTGCGAGTCCTTCTTGGTGCTTCCACGAACTCCTAAGCTATCCTCTCGAACATTCCTCAAACTCCAGCATAGATTCCAAAGCTCCAAGTACCAAACAACCTGAAATGTATGCAAATGTGCAAGAAACTATGTAAATGCTAATGCAAGGAGTTCTAGGACCTAAAATGTTATAAATGATGCAAACTAAGCTATAATGCAGGATTTATAGATGAAAACCTATCCTAAATGCAAGCTAAATATGCGAAATATGAGAGTATATCAACTCCCCCAAACTTGCCTTTTTGCTTGTCCTCAATCAAACAAAGACTAATAAGGGAGAGAGGTTTGAAGGTGGGAGCTCAACATCCAAGATTGTAAACAATAATAATCAACTCAACATCCTAGTTCTTAGTTCTAAAGTGCGGGTGAATTATTCTACTCAATAAGAGTTAGCCATGCCCATTTCAACATTCATTTGCACTAAGATTTCAATCAAAACAAGCCTCTCTATCAAATCAACTCTTTAACATTCATTAAGCTTGTAACCGTGAATTATGTCATTGCAAGGAAAGTAAATTCATTTGGCTTAGGGACTGGGTTTTGAGATAAGAATGATCTCAATTCATCCGGTTTTGCATTTGAGTAAGGGTGACACTCAAGAAAAATTGAACCATATGCATAATGCTAAAGGTAAGAAACAAGTGATGCATACAAGCATAGACTTTCATCTACCCGAAATGCTATCAATGATCCTATACCCCTCTCATTTATCTTTTTGCTCACTCAACCCTCTAGAATCTACCCTTTCCCAAGGCTTTTTATGCCTTGCCCAAACCTTTTGAATTGCAAATACATTTCTTTCTTTTAAAGCACTAGGGGGAACTTCTTCAACTTAAGCGAATGGAGTAGTCTACATAACAACTTAGCTCTCTTTTTTTTCTTATCTCTAGGCAGCCTTGTATTTATTTTTTTCTTTTTCTTTGGCCTTTTGGCTCTTTTGATTTCTTAAGACCACCTAGCAAAATTTTTTTACTTAGAGCTATTCTTCTTTTACAAACCAAGACTCTCCATTTCAAACCATGTTTTCCCCTTATTCTTGCTGAACCCTTCATCCAACTCTTTCTTTTCAAACTTTTCCACAATCAACAAGTATAACCACGGCCAATCAAACCCCCAAATACTAAGCCTAAAGCTAACCTCAAGATGCAAGGCTAGAATCTACATGAAAACCTATACTTGTCGTCCCAAACCCAACACTTTATGCTAGGTTCAATCGAAATAAAGGCCTCACAAGGAATCACACAAGAACAATTGGCTTCAAAGGAGGTAAGGTTTGGTAGGGGTTCTACTTGAGCTAGCAAGAGTGTGGCAAAGTGAGTAAGAAAGCTCAAGTATTTTAATCCATGAATTCACTTTCAATGCAAGCATGATAATTAAGAGTCCAAATTCGGTTTAAATAATTAGAGTTGGCTATCAATTTTAAGACCCATTTCAACCAAAATTCAGTGGCAAGTGAGGTGGTCCAAGCATGGTTCTTCCTAAATTTCAAATGTATTCACAAGCATTAGAGAACTACTAACTAGGGTGTTGAATTGATTACAAAAGTCTAACAATCTACAAGGATTTTTGCTCATCATTTCTCCCTATGCATATGCAAACATCATAAATGATAAAATTCTAGACTAAATCCTAAAATGTAAATGCAAGCTACATGAATTTTTTTGAAAATTTTTCAAAATTTTTCTGATTTTTGTTTTATTTTTTTTATTTTTTTTTATGCACTTAGATGAGACTCAAGGATGCAAACACAAAATAAGATCCAAATAAAAACATATTAAAGCACAAACATTCTCCCCCAAACTTGAATGACAACGTCTCGGTGTCACACAAGTCCAAGAGAAAGCAAACACACAATGCAAGAAAAATAAAACTAAAAATGCGTGGTATATACAAGGGTTGGTGTTTAGGTACCTCGGAGCTAGGCATGACCGGAGCTTGAGGTTGCTCCGATCCTCCTGCTCTTTCTTGGGGTGTCTTGGAGTATTCCCTTGTCCTTGCTTCCTGTTGGACGTTCCTGGAGTGAGAGACGCCTAGCTTGATCACTTCCTTGGGGTTCACGGATCGTTATGCTACCGGTTGAGTGTCTCGGCAATGTCTCGCCTACTTCCTCAGCCTCGTCACTCAAATCCATCTCTGATGAGCTCTCCTTCTGAAGGGTCTTGATCTTTTGGACCAGCTTCTTGATCATCTTTCCTTGCCACTTGCTCACCTTGCGCTGTATCTCAACAACCGAGGCAAGGAACTTTTCCGCTTTGGTGCGTGGCTCATAGTCCAGCTTGGGGAGCTCGTAACTTGTTGGCATTTTGTCTTCTGAGGCAGGGGACTCCGATGACGTATGGGTGACATGAGGTGGAGCTGCTAGTCCTGCCAGTGGTGCTTAGCATTCCTAGTCGGTTGGCAGGAACTCTATGTTGCCAATGCAATTTAGTTGTGTTTCCCTCGGATTTGGCAAGACGCAGATCTTCTTCTCATTCTTTTCGTTTTTGAACAGGTTGGCATAGAAGCCCGAAGCTGGTGGAGGTCCAAGAGAGTCAGTGTTCACCAAGTAGACCTGATCCATATATGCTCGTTCCGCACAAGGCTGAAATTCCGTGAGAGGCACTCCGACTTGGACGAACAGCGGTGTGAGAAAGCCCCCGATGAAAGATGTATTCGCCCTGGCTCGTATTGCCCAGGCTTTGTATCTGACCAAGGAGGAGGCCAGGATACACCCGTAGTTCACGTCGTCTCCAAGCTCATCGTCCATCGGATTCTCGTTCTCCTCTCTATCGCATAAGATCTTCTTAATGCCTTGGAAAACGAAACACAGCTCGTTTCTTGTCACCGTGGATGCTGTCATTCTTCCACTGAAGGTGTTGGCCAGCAGCTTGATGGTGTATCTTAGCAAGGGACTTTGCACCTTCCCTATCTTCGCCGTATTGGACTTATAGTCCCCATCGCTTATCAAGTCCCAAAGAGCGTTTGCGGATTTGAAACTTGGGAACTCCACAAGTGATGCTTCAGCGTCGAGACCATAAGCTTGGCAAAGCTCAGGGATGGATAGGTGGTAGGCTTGCTTTCTTATCTTGAAAGTGAGATGCCCTTCGGTTGGGGTTGGTGCTCCCGGATCTTCGTACGCGAATTTCAAAGTGGAGAGAAAGTGGAGTGTAGCTTCGGGGTAAACCGGGCAGTCCATCCTTGATAAGCAAGCAAGGCCAATGTCCTTAAGTAACTCCCCAAATCCTTCTAGCAGACCCATCCTTTGCAAAAGAGCTCTGCTTGCAAACTTGGTTGGCTCAAAACGCAACCTTTCCAACCTCTTCCTTGTTTTCTTTTCTTCCTTTGTCCACTTGGCCGTTGGTTCCACCACTTGCTGCGCTTCCTCAAGAGCTGCCAATTCTCTTCTTCTCTTTCCTCTTGTTGCCATAGCGCCTGAAATTCAGATTCTCAAAAAGGAGAGTGAGTGTAGGTGGCGATTGGAAGAGAGAGATATAGGAAGACAAGAGAGAGGATTCCTTAAATATAAGCCCTAGATTTTCTTGAAATATTTTTAATGTGAAGATAATTTGAGAAAAGGGAGATTTTTGTAGATAAGATCAAATCAAGGAAATTTTCCTAATGTCTAATTATTTCTAAAAATTCCCAAATCTCTAGCAATTATCATTCAACCAATTCAAAGGAAGATATTTTGAAAATAAAATTTGAAATTCAAAAATTCGAAAATACCTTGAAATGGGACGAAAATAAAATGTTCTTGTCTCTTAAAAACCAAAACCTACACACTCTCTCTCTATTTTCGAAAAGTTTAAGTTGCAAGTATGTGAATGGAGAGTGTGTAAGGGGGGGTTTATAAAGAAAAATCTTTGGACTTATTCAACAAGTGGATTTTGGAATTTGTGGTCAAGGCACAGTTCCCCATGTCAAGGAGGACCAGCCTTGACTAAATTTCAAATTTAAAAATGAGAGGGAAGAAGAAAGAAGGGGAAAAATTTGAATTTACCTCGGCATGAGATCGAGTCAGAATGGTCGATCTGGACCTCGATCTCATACCTGATTTGTCTGCGATCGAGCGCTACTCTCGATTCTGTGGTTGATTCGGCGAAGATCGAGTGATGTGATCGATCCACCAGTCATTCTTAGCTCGAAGATCGAGTGGTCCTAGACGATTCGCACCTCGATCTTAGATGCGTGTCAATGCATGGGTGTCTCGTCCTCTTGGAATCGACTAGCTGACCCGATCTTTGACTCGATCTTGATGATGTTTGAGTGAAGTCATTCGATCACGGACTCGATCCAGTAACGATCGATTCAGGGTTATTCGATCTATCACTCGATCTTCTGCCTAAGCTTCTCCCTTCTCAGCCTTTTTAATTCCCAATGGCGAGATTCATGTACCCTACCTCCTTGCACCTGAACAACTAAACTTAAAATCATAAAATTCAAACAGAATTAAACCAAAAATATGTACAATGATAGTCATGGGAATGTCTCCCAAGTGCGCTTGTTTAACGTCGTCTAGCTCGAATTTACTTGGTTAGGCAATAGGTGGATCTTGGAGAAGCAGTGTGGTGCTCTCCTTGCTGCATTGACTTGCCATGTATGGTGATAACTAGCTTTTTAAGGGTTTTAATCAATCCTAAAGCTTAGCATTGTCATTGTAATACTTTAGGTATCAATCCAAAGGGGTAGAGATTAAAAACATTAGGAATGCATGAAACTATCTAATCTAAGTCATTTTCGGGTAAAATGAGGGAAACAAACTATAAAAACTACTTGCTGCAACTAAATGACTACGAAAACTATTTTAAAATCCCGACTAGGATGTTAACTAACTAGCAGAAGACTTCTAAGAATTTAAATGAGACAACTACTAGTTTTATAAAATCGAAAGCTAAAACCGGACAAAACGGGAAATTGCTGAAATCCTAAGATGAATTTTTAAAACTATTAAATAAAATCTAACGACCTTAAAACGATTACTAAGCTACTAAATGAGACTCCAGGCAATTTCTAAAATACTAAAATCATCAAGAACACTACTTTATGAATTATGAGACTCTAATGCAAGCAATAAGAAGGCTAAATTCGAAATGCAAGAATTAAAAGGGCAAGGATTTAAAGATGGGGTAATTGAATAAGAGGATTAATATGGCTAACTTGATGTTCATACTCCAACAATTCTCATTTTTAGATATAGGAATCTCATTTAGACTTTCCCATCTTAGGTGGTACTAATCTCATTTGCAAACCTAGATTTTCCCAACTTAGGTGGTACTAATCTAGTGTTAATCCTCAACCCAATGCCTAATTCTCATTAGCAAGGGGGAGAATTGCAAAGGTGAGAACCTAATCCTAAATGAATCAATAAACCCTTTAGACAACCAATATTTTGGTGTAAAAAGGTAAATCTCTTCATTAAGTGGGTTGGGCATTTCATCAAACACCTTGTGGGTGAGAAATGCCCTTGTGTTTAGATTGCATGATTTATGCAAATCTAACACTAGAACCACTAAATGAGAAAGGGTTTTATGAAATTAAGTCCTAAACACCAAGCTTTCCACTTAAATCTCCCTAATCTATCCCATCTTCAAATCCAAGAAAGACTACTCCTTATTCATGTTCAAACCCCTCTTAATCATAAGAGAAGAGGTGTTAAACATGATTAAGGTAAACAAGAAGAAAGATTAAGGCTTAAAATGCAAGTACTTAATTAAAAATCAAAGGTTTACAAAACTAAAGCTTGAAAATAGATAAAGTGTTTCAATGGTGATCCACAAAACCCAAAAATGGGGAAAGAGGCTAAGAATTTCGTGGCTCCCCTAAATGAGAGAGAAAAAGAGGGTTTTAAACTTGGTGGCTACACAAAAATTAGGTAAAATGTTCACTTTGGACCACACACAAGTGGTCCCCTCACTAGAAGACAAAACGTGAGTTGGCAAGGAAGGAAGGGAAGGAATTTTGAAAGAAGATCGATCTGGTCCGTCCGATCTTGGGATCGATCTTGTTTGAATCGATCTAGGGTGGTCGATCTTCTTGCTCGATCCAAGGCTGGAACGGGCAAAACCCATCGATATTTGGCTCGATCTCAACTCCACTTCTTTTGGCCGAGCTTTCTCTTGATTCCCATCAACTCCCAAGCTCTTCTTGAACCTTCTTGTCCATGCTCAGCATCCAAGGCAACTCAATGCACACCATATAACCTGAAAATGATGCAAATATGCAAGAAATATGCAAATGCTAATGCAACATGTCCTAAAACCTAAAATGGGACAAAAACTACAATAAATCTAAGTATGAGTGCAAAAGTGAGTGCAAACCTATCATAAATGGGTGCTACATATGCGAAATATATGAGTATATCAACTCCCCCAAACTTGCCTTTTTGCTTGTCCTCAAGCAAACAAAGACAAATCCGAGAGAGAGGTTTAAAAATAGGGGTTAAATTCCAAAAGTGGTTTTCAAATGAATCAATTCAATGGTCCTAGTTCTCAATTCTAGGATGCAGTACACAAACTTCTACTCCAAATAACTTAGCCATATCCATCACATATTGAATCTCAAATCATGACTCGCCTATTCCAAACAATCCAAGAATCCTAACCTTTAACATTCAATTAAGCTCAAACCGTGAATCACACTTATACATTTAAAACCGAATACATTTGGCTAGGGACAAGGTTATGAGATAAAAATGATCTCATTCATGTGGGTACTCCAAGCAATGGTTTATCTCAAAACGGATTGAACTTATGCATAATGCTAAAGGTAAAAGGCAATGTATGCATACATGACTAGACTCTCATCTACCCAAATATACTAACAATGATCCTAATTCCCCTTCTCATTCATTTTTTTAGCTCACTCACCCTCCTAGAGACTACCGAAATCAAACATGGCAAGAAACACCAAGCAATACCCCACGGAAATCATCAATACATTTTTACCAAAGGAATTCTTCTTCATCATTTAAACAAGCGAGTGATATAGTCTACATTCTAGCTCCTTTTCACTTTTTTTAGGGTTAGCTCTCTTTCTTTTTCATATATATATATTTTTTATTTGGCCCTTTGGCTCTTTTCTTTTTCTTTTCTCTTTTTTTTTATGAGAGAGCTAATCCCTTTTCCTTTTCAAATACATGAGCTCATAATCAATGCAATCAAGACTTATCACTTCAAACTATGTTCCCTTTTAATTTCATACTTTCAAATACCATTCTTTTCTCAAACCGAAACAAGGTAAGCATTTTCTTTTAACACCATTGAACTCCCACCCCAAATCAAGCCTAAAATTTTTTTTATATGTAAAGTTAGCATCATCATGAGAGCCTAAACATGTCGCCCTAATTCTAATACTTTATGCCATGTTCAATCTAATAAATAAGTCCTCACAATTTGCAATCATACAAGAAATTTGTCTTGAAATAAGGCAAGGGTTAAGGTGTGGTATTCTATTTATGCTTACAAAGAGTGGTAAAGAGGAATAAGAAAGCCTAAATATGTATATGTAATCCATGTATACTTTCTCAAATGCACAAGTATGATAATTCAAATTCATGTTAAGGTTTTACTAGATAGGAAAGTATTCAATTCAAGTTTGTTTCAATCTTAAGCCAAGAAAATTAAAACAAATGATCCAAATATGGTTAGAGCTTACTTTCAAAGTTTGCACAAAGCATCAAAGAACTACTAACTAGGGCCTTGAACCAATTCATGAGCTTAAAACACTTTACAAGAAAAATTACCCCCTATGCATGTGAATTCAAGCAACCTATATGATAAAATCTAGACTCAATCCTAAAAATATTCTACAAATGCAAATGCAAGCAACATGAATTTTTTCTAAAATTTTGAAATTTTTCTGATTTTTCTATGCAAATGTATATAGATGAAGACTCAAATATGGTAAAGGCAAAATAAGAAAACAAAACACAAAATTAAATCTCTCAACCTCTCCCCCAAACTTAAATTACACAGTCCCTTGTGTAATAAAAGTTCAAGAGAGATCATTAACAAAAAATAAAATTCAAAAATTCAAAAATTCAAAAATGCATGGTATATACAAGGTTTTGAAATGGTGTACCTTGGAGCTAGCTGTGCTTTGGACTGAGATCGAGCAGCTTGATCGATCTAGGCACCATTCTGTCCATAAGATCGAGTGGCAGTCCTCAATTCATCCCTCGATCTTTGCATGAATCGACCATGGCAGGTCGATCTAGCCATCGATCTACCCGACATGCTTCAGGTTCCTTGCCTTTTAAAGCCCCAAGAACTTGGATTTTGATCTCCATCTCCCTTTGTTCCTGCTCACACATACTCAAAAACATAATCTAGAACAGAAATTAAAATAATATACACAAGCATAGTCATGGGATTGCCCCCCCAAGTACGCTTTGTTTAAAGTCTCTTAGCTTGACTTTCCTTACTCTTCCCTATGTTGGTTTTAGGGTGAAGTGGGAGGCAGGAGACGTGGCTACACTTGAACTTTGTGGCATCTCAGTAGTGAAGATGGTGAACATTATCTCTTGCACACGTCCGTTATCCTTCTCATCCATACCCGGAGGGATAATCGCTTTGGCGCTCACAAGAGGATTGCAAAGGCATGTGGTCTCAGCCATATATTCTTTAGCATCAGCTTTGAGTCTCAATGGGTGAAGACTCAAAGTTTTTGTGGGCTGAGCAAGTGTAATAACCACGTTCTTCTTCTTCTTTGGCCTCTTCCTTGCCCTCCTTGCCTTCCTTGGCAATTTCACCAAAAGCTTATCCAACTTGGGCTGATCAATCAAAGCTTGAGTTGTGGAGATAGAAGCAACTCCTTTACCATTCTCTAAATCCTTGATCTTGGAGGCTAATGTCTCAAGTGTGGAGTGAACATCCTCCTTAAGATTACCCATGTTGGTATGGATCTCATCCAACTCCTTATCAATTTTCATTGCGCCATTCACTTGACCATGTAAGAGTTGTTGGAGCATACTTTGAATGACATCTTGAGAATGAGAACTAGAAGCTTGACCTTGTTGCACAGAACGTGGGTCTTTAACCATGGAATTGGCTCTCTCATGGTGTTTCTCATGAGCCAAAACAACTCCTCTTGGTTTCACTTGTATGAGTTTCTCCAAGCGCTCCAATTTATCTTGCAATTCCTTCCATGTGGAGTCTTCACATGATCTCTTTAGAGGTGTTGCATCACGCCCTTCATAGTAGCTTTCACTAGTCTTGGTCAAGTTCTCAATAAGTAGCTCTCCTTCTTCTATTGTGAGGTTTTCAAAACGCCCTTTGCTAGCCACATCCAATGTACATTTGTGATCCTTAGCAACACCCCAATAGAAAATGCTAAGGATTGCTTCTTTCTTAAACCCATGATGTGGACAATCCCTAGTGTATCCTCTAAGTCTCAACCATGCCTCATGAAAGATCTCATGGATGCCTTGCTTGAAGCTCAAGATGTCCCTCCTCATTTGGACTGTTTTTTTTAGTTGGATAGAACCTTTGAAGGAAGACTCTTTGACAATCATCCCAAGATTTGACCAAATGAGATGGTAGAGCTCTCTCCCATTTTTGCGCATTTTCTCCAAGTGAGAAAGGAAAGAGGATGAGCTTGATGCTATCTTTGGGCACACCTTCAATGCTAATCAAGTTGCACAGCCTCTCAAAGGACTCCACATGATCATAAGGATTCTCCATTTCATTCCCTATGAACTTAGAGCATTGAATTAACCTCACAAGACTTGGCTTGATCTCATAGGCCGTGGCTTCTATTGGAGGAGGATTGATTCCAAATCTTAACTCATGATAATGAGGAGCATCAAAGCTCCCAATTGTTCGCTTGTTCCCTTGAGCTTGGGGAGGTGTAAATACACGTTCTTGAGGTTGTGGAGCTTGGTGAATGTTTCTTTGGTTGTACTTCTCCAAAACCTCAAGTGAGCTTGTCTTTCCATGTCTCTTCTCTTTGGTTTGGTACCTTTTAAAGCATAAGAGAATCAAGGAAAACAAGTTAGTACCAAAAAATAAGAAAAAATTCATCATCTTCAAAAGAGATGAGAAAACAAGGTAAAATAAAAGCTTAGTCTCAAATAGATTCAAAATCCTAATGTTTAATGCTAGACACCAATGGCAACGGCGCCAATTGATAACTAGCTTTTTTAGGGCTTTAATCAATCCTAAAGCTTAGCATTGTCATTGTAATACTTTAGGTATCAATCCAAAGGGGTAGAGATTAAAAGCATTAGGAATGCATGAAACTATCTAATCTAAGTCATTTTCGGGTTAATTGGTGAAACAAATCGAAATAAACTACTTCCGACTACCTTAAGACCACGAAAACTATTTTAAAATCCCGACCAAGGGGTTAAACTACTGCTAGACTACTTCTAAACGATTAAATGACCGAGCCAATAATTTTAGAAAATCAAAATCTAAAACCGGAAAAACTAGGAAATTTCTAAAAACCAAGGATGAATTTTAAAAACTAGTAATTAAATTCTAACGACTACCGGATGATTACTAAACTAAAGAACACTACTCTAAGCAATTTCTAAAATACTAGAACCATTAAAAACACAACTTTTCGAATTATGAAGACTCTAATGCAATATTAAGCTAAATAGGAGATTTCTAACAAGCTAATTGAAATGTGCAATTAATAAAGGCAAGGATCCAAAGATGGGGTAATTGAATAAGAGGATTAAGATGGCTAACTTGATGTTCATACTTTAACAATTCTCATTTTTAGAATTAGGAATCTCATTTAGACTTTCCCATCTTAGGTGGTACAAATCTCAATTGCAAACCTAGATTTTCCCAACTTAGGTGGTACTAATCTAGTGTTAATCTTCAACCCAATGCCTAATTATCATTAGTAAAGGGGAAGAATTGCAAAAGTGGAGAACCTAATCCTAAGTGAATCAATAAACCCTTTAGACAACCATTATCTTGGTGTAAAAAGGTAGATCTCTTCTTTAGGTTAGTTTGGCATTTAATCAAACACTTTGTGGGTGAGAAATGCCTTTGTGTTTAGATTGCATGGCTTGTGCTAATCTAACACTAGAAACACTAAATGAGAAAAGGGTTTTCTGAAATTAAGTCCTAAACACCAAACTTTCCACTTAAATCTTCCTAATCTAACCCATCTTCAAATCCAAGAAAGACTACTCACTAATCATGTTTGAACCCTCCATAATCATAAGATAAGAAGAGTTAAACATGATTAGCTAAACAAGGAAGAAAGATTTAAAACTTAAAAGACAAGTACTTAAATTAAAATCAAGGTTTTTACAAGAAATGAAAGCTTAAAAGTACAACTATGGAAGAGAAGGAAAAACTAGATCTAAAAATGGAGAAGATGATGATAATTTCGTGGCTCCCCTAAATGAGAGAGAAAAAGAGGGTTTTAAACTTGGTGGCCACACAAAAATTAGGTAAAATGTTCACTTTGGACCACACACAAGTGGTCCCCTCACTAGAAGACAAAACGTGAGTTGGCAAGGAAGGAAGGGAAGGAATTTTAAAAGAAGATCGATCTGGTCCGTCCGATCTTGGGATCGATCTTGTTTGAATCGATCTAGGGTGGTCGATCTTCTTGCTCGATCCAAGGCTGGAACGGGCAAAACCCATCGATATTTGGCTCGATCTCAACTCCACTTCTTTTGGCCGAGCTTTCTCTTGATTCCCATCAACTCCCAAGCTCTTCTTGAACCTTCTTGTCCATGCTCAGCATCCAAGGCAACTCAATGCACACCATATAACCTGAAAATGATGCAAATATGCAAGAAATATGCAAATGCTAATGCAACATGTCCTAAAACCTAAAATGGGACAAAAACTACAATAAATCTAAGTATGAGTGCAAAAGTGAGTGCAAACCTATCATAAATGGGTGCTACATATGCGAAATATATGAGTATATCAGCACCCTGGTAGAATTTAGGAGTCATTAGATTTCTATTTCTAGTTTTTAAAATTCTTCTTGATTCTTTAGCAATTTCTCTGTTTTGTCCAGTTTTAGATTTACATTTTCTAAAATTAGTAGTCGAGCTTTTTAAATCTTTAAAAGTAGCTTTCTAGTTGTTTAACATATCAGACGGGATTTTAAAATTTTTTCCTAGTCCAGTAGATCGTCTTAAATAGTTTATTTTCATTTGTTCACTTAATTTGTCCAGATTTCATTTAGATTTACTTATAGCTTTTATATTCTTAGTATTCATTCAAACTCCTAAGTTGGATTGACCTTTAAGTATTTCAATGACATGAGCATGCTAAAGGCTTTGCATAACTCTATAAAAATATAGTTATCACTACCAAGGTTTCTTCCTTAGGTTTCTCTTCACGTGCTGCTGCATTCCTTCCTATGGTTGCCATTGCGTCGGCATAGAGCTTGTCCTTCAAAGCTACTAGGAAAGCTGGAACAGGCTTGGTCTCGTCGACATTGTTGAATAAATCTTCAACCTTCTTCAAGGTTTCGATCAATTCGGTATCTTGTTCTTCTATGAGACGGTTCTTATGCTTCAGGGGGTATGGCATTGGCGGTTTGTAGACTCGCAGGAATGGCGCTTTTGGTGGATTCGTCGCCGTTTTCTATTCATGGATTGCCAAATTTTTAGAACTCCCTGCCCTTCTTAGGATGTCGATGTCCTCATCGACTTGAGACCGTTTTGGAGAAGAAATTTGGGGTTGATCCCGTTTTGCCTCGTCAAAAGTGGTGATCATTTGGCAATATTCCTTTGGATTCATGACGGATTTGCCAGGAAGGTTGGTTGGTTGGCTTGTAGATGCATTAACGCAAGTGGCCAAAGCTTCAATCTTCCCGGATAACTCGGTGTTTACACCATCTATCTTGTTATGCACTTCAGCAAATCGTTTGACCTTAGAGAAGTTGCTTCAGAGTGCCTTCCAACTCAAACCCGGTTTCAGCAGGTGGATTTTCTTGCTGTTGTTGGAAACCAGGAGGTGCAACGGCTTGTTGTCGTGGCGGGTGGCCACCTTGAAATGTGTATCTTGTTACAAACCCTTGTTGATTCGTGTAAGTGACGAATTGTTTTGCTTCTCCTGCTTGTTGCTGTGGGTAGGTCTGGTCATGTGGGTTGTCTACATTTGTGCTGCGGTAAGAAAGGTTATTGTTGGGTTTCCAATTGTTGTAACCTCCTTGAGCGTTGATGTAGTTAACATCTTCATACTGAATGTCCTCCCCTTCTTGGACTTAAGTGAGTTCTACCATGAAGTGGACTTCTTTTTGAGTATGGACAAGTAGTAACTTGTCAAGCTTCTCGTTAAGCTCCTTGATCACTTTCCAGCTTCCATCTAATTTGTCTTCGGAGACACGGTTGGATCTGTTGTAGTCTTCGTGGTAAGAGGAGTCACTCTGAGCTAAGTTTTCAACTAGCTCGAGACCATCTTCTACGTCCTTTGCTAAGAAGTTTCCATTACTCGCCGTATCGAGCAACATCCGAATCTTGGGAATAACACCTCGGTATAGAGTACAGAGGAGTGACGCTTGGCTGAACCCATGGTGAGGGCACTGAGTAGTGTATCCCTTCAATCTTTCCCAGGCTTCTCCAAAGGTTTCATTGAATTTATGAGTAAATCCACTGATTTCGTTCCTCAATCGGGCAGTCCTCGATGTGGAGAAAAACTTCGTCAAGAAAGCCTTCTTGCATTCTACCCACGAGGTGATGGATCCGTGGGGCAGAGTCTTTTCCCAGGCGTGTGCTTTGTCTCCCAATAAGAAGGGAAACAACCTCAGCTTGAAGGCGTATTCGCTCACACCGTTGATCTTGGTCATGGCGCATACACGGTCGAACTGGTCGAGATGGTCGACTGGGTCTTCCAAAGGCAGACTGGGTCTTCCAAAAGCAGACTGAAGAATCGGTTGTTCTGCACCATGGAGATGAGACCACTTTTGATCTTGAAATTGTTGTTCTGCACTGGTGGTGGCTGGATGCCGTGTCGGCTTGCAGTCGATATCGGTGCATTTCCTGCACCGATTGGCCTCACAACTCTTGGAGCAGCTGCAACACAGGCTGTCCTTGAACGCCTTGTACGCCTTGTGGACCTTGAGGTCCTTGGTGGCCTTGTTGGCTTTGTGCACCATCTGCGCCTGCAGCTCCTTGAGCACCTTGTTGATTCTCCATCGTCACACGGTTTGCAATTTTGGATTCCCGATTTCGTCTGGCTGATCTTTCGAGCAAGTGAATATCATCGATTGGGGGGAACAAGAATTATTGTGCCGTGTGAACGTGGTTCATGTACCTGTTAGAACAGAGAAGTGTTAAAAAACTTGAAAAATAAAAACTTGTCCTTGCAACGACCAAGAACCGAAATGACTAAACTTAACCCCAAACGGCATCGGCGCCAATTGATAACAAGCTTTTATCCCTGTTAGGTCAATGACCCAACACTGTTAACCATATGCAGTATAGTGTATGGGGTATCAATTCATTGCAAGTCAAGTTTAAAATAGTGAAAGGTTGAGACTTTACTACTAGAAAAGACTAAAGACTAGATATTGTGTCACTCAAGACAATAAATACGCGAACTTTAGACTATCTAAGCGAGAAGTAAAGATTTAAACGGTAAAAAGATAAGCTTTCTATGTAAATGAAGGACTAAGATGCGTTTTACGAACTAGGTAACTCTCGGATAATTAATAACTAAAGCTTTTAGATCACATTAAGACTTGGTCTTAGATGGTGATTCTTAGGTAAAGGGATCCTCAAATCGTTTAGCCCATGGGTTTTCGGCCTTATCTCTTTGTATCTATATCACCATAGACTAGCTCTCCCTTAGCGGTACAATAGAAGAAACAAGCATGCTAAAACGTCCCTACTGAACCGTAAGACCCTTAGACAGATGGATCGTCTGAGCCTAAGGAATCAAACTCTTGCTTATGGTTTCGGCTAAGCAAACACGTGGTTTTCATGTCAAGCCGCCTATAGTCTTTAGACTAGATGATCAAGCTAGACTAAGCATTGAGAATGATAAACAAGAAAGAATCTAACTTTATGTTCTAACCAAGCAAGAAATCTAAATCCGAGAATCCCTTGGTTCTTTTAAACCATCAAAATCCTAAAAGGGACTACTTACGCGCCATTTAAGAGACCTCAAGATCCATAAGGATAAGAAAGTAACTCATGGCTTGCAAGATAGTCAAAAACAAGTAAAGGAAGAAGCTTTAACAAGAAATGCTATGAAACAATACTTGTAAACTTTAAAATATCATAAAAGGTTCAAGCTTTGAAACAAGCTTTAATGGCGAAAGACTAAGAGTTTTCGGTTCACAAGATGATGAGGACATCCAAATAGAACCAGACTTGACCAAACCTCAGCTCCAAGATACACAAGAAGTGGACCTACCAACTGGAGTTATTACAAGGCAAAGATCGAGGGCATTGCAGCACAAGTTTGATCAAGCCATCTCGCAAGCCTTTGAAGAAAACGCTCAAGAGAAGCCACCAGATACACATTGGACCGGGCTATGTGAAGAGGTTCAAGGAACCAAGGAATCAAGCCTCAAGAAGCTGAGCGAATGGCCCATGTTAACAAGACAAGCCCATTTCAATGTTTTCACGGTTTCACTCCAAAAACCAGAAGCTTGAAGACTGATATACTTAGATATTTCATGCATTCACCATGCATTTAGGAGATATTTTCATTAATATTTCATTCATACTTAGAATGATCATAGCTTTTGTCCCATTTTAGGTTCTAAAACATAATGCATTAGTATTTGCATATATTCTTGCATTTATGCATCATTTTCAGAACATTTGGTGTGCATGGAGCTAGTTTGGATAGTAGGCATGGACAAGAAGAGCTAAGGAATTGATTGGAGTCAAGAAGAAACATGGACAAAAAGGCTGAAGATCAAGGGATCGATCGATCCAACACAGACCGATCGATCTGAAGATTCACGGATCGATCCAGGTCAAGAACGAACAGCCAGCACATGGATCGATCGATCCACTTCAGATTGATCGATCTGAAAACGAACGGCTAAAGATGGATCGATCGTTCCACCACAGATCGATCGATCTACATCTATACGCATTCAGCCAAGCACCAGATCGATCCAAAGAACGAACGGCCGGTCGAGCTGAAGTCCAACGGCTAGCCACGGATCGATCGATCCACTACAAATCAATCCAAAGAACGAACGGCCGGTCGAGCTGAAGTCCAACGGCTAGCCACGGATCGATCGATCCACTACAAATCAATCCAAAGAACGAACGGCCGGTCGAGCTGAAGTCCAACGGCTAGCCACGGATCGATCGATCCACTACAGATCGATCGATCTCAAAACCAACGGCAAAGACGGATCGATCGATCCGTAGTAGATCGATCGATCCCTTCATCTGCTTTTCATGCTTTTTGGCTCACCAACCTCTATCTTGTCCGTAGTGAGGGTGCCATCATTCCTGAGCCTATATAAGACATCCTATCCTATCTTTCTGGAGAAGCCACAAAATTTTAGAGTTCTCTTCTTGTTGTTTAGGTCTAGCCTCCATCTTTAAAGGTTTTTATGCTTTTCTTGTTTTGTAAACTTTAAGCTTTGATTTATATCAAGTACTTATCCTTAATCTCTTTTCTTGTTCTTGGTTAAGCATGTTCATCATCTCAAATACAGAGTTTAAGAGAGATTCGAACATGGTTAGTGAGTAATCATCATGGTTTAAGGTTTTGGTGATTAAGGAGGTTTAAGAAGTTTAACTTGGGGTTTTTCTTGTTCTTCATCTCATTCTCTTCTTGGATTTGGAGGGCTAAAAGCCTAGAGATGCTTGAGAACGATCTCTTTGATCTGAGGGATTTCCTTATCTCAAAAAGACTTAGGAAATCCCATAAACCCAAATCCAAGAGATTAGCTCATCATTTTCCACACACCATGGATGTTTGGGGAGCTAATTAGGCCATGTTTAGGATATTTGCTTTATGTTCTTCAGCCTATATTTCCACCATACACCATGGGTTATGATGAAAGGTTGAAGAAAGGGTCTTTACCACAAACCATGGAAAGATCTAGCTTTTGTTTCTTAAGGTTTAGAGATATCTCATTAGAAATGTGTAGCTCTGTTTTTATAAAACCCAAGTTCGATTCTTAACCTCTCTAAGCATGAACCAAAAACTTGAATCTATTTCTAGTATTTGAATCATCAAAGCCATCTTCTCTTAGTTTTAAAGTTTAATCTTTTCTCTTAACTTGTTAAAATTGTCTTATTAGCTTAATAGTTTGTTTAGGGTTTCTTAATTAGAAAACTTTTGTTCTTGAATGTTTTATAGTTTTTAAATTAGCTTAGAGTATCACTCATTAGCCTAGTAATCATTTAGCAGTTGTTATATTTTTATAAGTAGTTTTCATAATTCATCTTAGATTGCTAGAAATTGCCCTTTTGGTTTGTCTTTAGCATTTCGATATTTGAAACTAGTAGCACTGTCATTAAAATTCTTAGCAGTAGTCTAGCAGTAGTTTAACTTATCAGTAGAATTGTTAAAATTGTTTTCATAGTCGTTTGATAGCTGGAAGTAGTTTTTACAATTTGTTTCCACCATTTAAAACAGAGAATCACTTAGATTTACACATAGCTCTTGTATTCTTGGTACCTTTCAACACCTGAATTGGATTGACATTTAAAGTACTGCAATGACATAAAGAGGCTTTAGGTTTTGATTAGAAACACGAAATAAACCATCTTATCAAATGGCGCCGTTGCCAACTTCGGTTTTGTTGAAAGTATTAAGATTTGGGGCTTAGTAGAGACTAAGTTTTTATTTTGATTTTGGTTACTGATTTTCCTACTTTGCTGTTTGTTTTTTCAGGTACATGAACTTGAGATCTAAAGGTGACAACAACTTACTCAAGCCTAAAGACAACATCCATCAATTTGGAAGTGCAAGGCATAGAAGAGAAAATCAAAAACAGTTTGAAGAAACTGTGCAAGAAGTCATGGCTGACCACGACCAAGTAGAGGATCCACCTCAATATGCTATTGCTGGTAGGATCAATGCAAACCCCTACCACCCTCCAAGGGCACCACAGATCATTGGTGCGGGTGATACACCAAACACCCATACAAATCGGTTCGGGATTACTGCACCACTGATGCAAAACAACCACTTCGAGATCAAGCCTGGATTTGTCTCTATGGTACAGAACAGCAAGTTCTATGGTCTAGCAATGGAAGACTCTCTTGAACATTTGGACAACTTTGAGAAAGTTTGTGGAATGATCAAGATCAACGGTATCTCCGAAGACAGCTTCAAGCTAAGGTTATTCCCATTCTCTCTTGGGGATAGGCTAGGCATTGGGAAAAGACACTTCCTCACGGGACAATCACCTCATGGGTTGATTGCAAGAAAGCCTTCCTGTCCAAATTCTTCTCAAGTACAAGGACAGCTCGCCTAAGGAGTGAGATAAGCGGTTTTGCACAAAGGCAAAATGAAACCTTTAGTGAAGCAATGGAGCGCTTCAAGGACTACACCATTCAGTGTTCTCATCATGGTTTCACAGAGGAGACACTCTTGAGCACTATATACCGTGGAGCATTGCCAAAAATTTGCATGCTATTGGACACAACAAGCAAAGGAAATTTTCTTGGACAAGATGTGCAAGAAGGAATGGAGCTCATTGAGAACTTGGCATTGAGTGATTGCAATTATTCTGAGGAGTATGACCGAGCACCAAGGGGTTATGAGCTGGAAGCACACAAGAAAGAGCTGAAGTCACTCCATGAGAAAATAGACAAGATGATGCTTGGCAACCAAAAACAAGTCCGCTTTGTTGGTGAAGCTTCAGATTTGTATGACAATCAAGAAGCAAATCAAGGAGAGTTTGAAGAAGCTCATTGGGTGGGTGGCTAAAATTATCATAAGCCACAGGGATATGTTCAAAGGTATCAAGGCAACAACAATTTGTCGTATAGAAGTACCAATGTGGAGAATCCAAAGGACCAAGTGTACCCTGCACAACAAGGCAATCAAGAAAAACCTTTTGTCCCTTACAACCAAGGTTGTTTTACACAAAGCAATGGATATCAGGGGCAAAGACAAGGTCAGTTCCAAGGACAACAACAACAAGGAAGCAAAAGCTATCCTCCAGGATTTGTGCCACAGTAACAACAAACCCAAGCTCAATCACAAGATAACATCCAAGCTATGCTCCAACAACTTCTCCAAGGCCAAGCTTCTAACAACTTGAAGTTTGCTGAGATAAACACAAGGCTGGACTCTTCCCTTACTGAGGTATCCACACATATCAGTAACATAAACAAAAAAATTAGCCAGCTAGAGAAAGGCAAGGCAAGTACAAGTGGACAAGGAAGCTTACCATGAAAGTGTGAAACAAATCATAAGGAGTATGCAAATGTGATCAATCTAAGGAGTGGGAAAGAAGTTGCACCACGGTCTACAGAGGAAAATGAGGACATTGTGATTCAAGAGGGGGAGCGTAATCTTTCAAAAGATAAACACCTTTGATAATGTCTACATTGAGAGCGCAAGGAAAGGCAAGGAAGCGGTTGTGGAAAAACAAGTGAGGGAAGCAAGCAAAGAGAAAGATGTTTTCGTACCTCCACCCTATAAACTCAAGCTCCCCTTCCGTGGACGTTTCAAGAAGCAGCTGGTTGAGAAGCATAGAGCTTTGTTTGAAAAACATTTGAGAAATGTTGAGTTGAGATTGCCTTTGCTTGATTGTTTGACCATGGTACCGAAGTATGCCAAGTTTCTGAAGGATACACTCGCCAAAACAGCTAAGGAAGGTCAAGAGGTCATGGTATTAAGTAAAGAGTGCAGCGCCATCATCCACAAAGAAATAGCACCAAAGAAGCTAGGAGATCCAGGCTCATTCACCATACCTTGTGCGATAGAGCCATTGAGGTTTAGCAACTACTTGTCTGATCTTGGAGCTAGCATAAACCTCATGTCTCACTCTATTGCAAAGAAGCTGGGTTTCACAAAGTTTAAAGAGTGTAGGATATCTCTCATCCTTGCTTATAGAAGTGTGAGACTTCTGATTGGTATGCTAGAAGACTTACCCGTGCGAATAATTGATGTGAGTGTGCCAACAGACTTTGTGGTATTGGAGATGGATGAAGAGCCTAAGGATCCTCTAATCCTTGGAAGGCCATTCTTAGCCACTGTTGGAGCCATCATAGATGTGAAGAATGGCAAGATCTCTCTACACTTTGGGAAAGATATTTAGTTAAACTTTGATATCAATGAAGTTTTGAAGAAACCAACCATTGGTGGCCAAGTGTTTTACATTTAGGCAATGGATGCTCTAGCTGATGAGCTCCTTGAAGAACTAGGCCAAGAGGACCACCTTCTGGTAGCCTTGACCCCGGAATGTGGAGAGTTTGGATATCTTAATGAGGAGACACAAGAGTATGCCAATCTACTAGACTCATGCAAGGTATTAAAAGAAGAGGAAGACACTTACTTGGAGCTGGATATGGAACGTCCTGCTTTTGGTATTGATGCTGGTTTAAGAAAGTACGAAGAGGACAGTAGCCTCAATACAAGCCAATGAGAGGAGTGGAGCGAGCTGCTTGCCCCAAAGGTGGACCTCAAGCAACTTCCAAATGGGCTAACGTATGCTTTCTTGGGTGCAAATGACACATATCCTGTAATTGTGAATAAAAATCAAAGTGATGATGAGTTAGACTCACTCCTTAAGGAGTTGAGGAAGTATAAAAAGGCCCTTGGTTATTCTTTGAGTGACATCAAAGGCCTTTCACCAATGCTTTGTACTCATAGGATTCACTTAGATAATGAAAACACATCCTCCATTGAACAACAAAGGCGCCTAAACCCAAATTTAAAAGAAGTGGTCAAGAAAGAAATTTTAAAACTCTTAGAGGCTGGTGTGATATACCCAATCAGTGATAGCACATGGGTCTCTCCAGTCCATGTGGTACCAAAGAAAGGGGGAATCACAGTTATAAAAAATGAGAAAGATGAGTTAATACCTTATAGGATCATAACTGGTCATAGAATGTGTATTGACTATAGAAAACTCAACTTGGCCACAAGAAAAGATCACTTCCCTCTCCATTCCATTGACCAAATGCTAGAAAGATTAGCATATCACCCATACTACTGTTTTCTAGATGGTTATTGTGGTTTCTTTCAAATCCCAATTCACCCAAATGACCAAGAAAAAACCACTTTCACTTGTCCATATGGAACTCTTGAATATAGGAGAATGCCTTTTGGGCTTTGTAATGCTCCAACCACATTTCGAAGATGCATGATGTCCATATTTTCTGACTTGATTGAGGAGATGGTTGAGGTATTCATGGATGTCTTCTCTGTGTATGGCTCTTCCTTTGGTGTTTGCTTGTCTAATTTATGCAGGGTGCTTAAGAGATGTGAGGAGACCAATCTCGTGTTCAACTGGGAGAAATGCCACTTCATGTTCAGAGAAGGCATAGTGCTTGGCCACAATATTTCAGAGAAAGGCATAGAAGTTGATAGAGCATAAATCGAGGTCATGGTGAAGATAGTGCCTCGGGTGAATGTTAGAGGGATAAGGAGCTTCTTGGGGCATGCTGGTTCTATAGGAGGTTTATTAAAGACTTCTCCAAGATAGCACGTCCTCTTACAAGACTACTGTGCAAAGAAACCGAGTTCAGCTTTAATGGAGAATGCCTTCGAGCCTTTAAGACCATCAAGGAAGCACTTGCCAGCGCACCTATAGTTAAAGCTCCGGATTGGGAGTTGCCCTTTCAAATTATGTGTGATGCAAGTGACTATTCTGTGGGTGCTGTCTTGGGTCAGAGGAAGGACAAAAAGTTTCATGTAATATACTATGCAAGCCGCACCTTGGATGATGCACAAGTCAAGTATGCAACCACCGAAAAAGAGCTTCTAGCTGTGGTCTTTGCTTTTGAGAAGTTTAGATCTTACTTGGTGGGTTCTAAGGTCATTGTGTATACTGACCATGCTGCCTTGAGGTACATAGACTCCAAGAAAGACACCAAGCCTAGACTCTTGAGATGGATCCTTCTCTTGCAAGAGTTTGATATGGAGATCAAAGACAAGAAGGGTATAGAGAATGGTGTTGCGGATCATCTTTCAAGGATGATGGTGAATGAGGTCTTGCCACTTGACGACTCTCTCCCTGAAGAGCAGCTTATGATAGTCAACACTTTTGTTTGTGCAAGGCTAGAAGAGAAGCTTGAAGAAGTTTTGAGTCTAAAGGAAGAAGATCTCCCTTGGTATGCAGATATAGTTAACTTCTTGGCTTGTGGGGAGAGCCTACTCATTTGAACCATTATCATAAGAAGAAATTCATGAGAGATGTCTCTCACTACTACTGGGACGAGCCATACTTATATAAAAGGTGTGTGGACAGCCTATATCGAAGATGTGTTACAAAAGTTGAAGCAAGAGACATCCTTCTCCATTGCCATGGTTTAACTTATGGTGGTCGTTTTGCCTCATTCAAGACAGCTACAAAGGTTCTACAAGCTGGATTTTGGTGGCCTACACTCTTAAAGGATGCACATGAGTTCACAAAATCATATGAAGCTTGCCAAAAGGCTGAAAACATAACCAAGAGAATTGAGATGCCACAAGTACCTATCTTTGAAGTGGAGGTCTTTGAAGTTTGGGGGATTGACTTTATGGGGCCATTTCTATCATCATATGGCAACAAGTACATTCTTGTGGCAGTTGACTATGTGTCTAAGTGGGTGGAAGCCATAGCCTCACCAACAAATGATTCAAAGGTGGTAATCAAGCTTTTCAAGACAATCATTTTCCCAAGGTTTGGAGTACCCAAGGTGGTGATTAGTGATGGAGGCAGCCACTTCATCAACAAGATTTTTGAGGGTCTCTTGAGGAAACATGGAGTTAAGCACAAGGTGGCCACGCCCTATCACCCTCAAACAAGTGGCCAAGTGGAGGTTTCAAATAGGCAAATCAAGACCATACTTGAGAGAACCGTGGGAGTTACTAGATAGGATTGGTCTAGCAAGCTTGATGATGCTCTTTGGACATATAGGACAGCCTTCAAGACTCCCATTGGAACCACGCCTTTTAACCTCCTCTATGGCAAGTCTTGTCACCTTCCTGTGGAGTTAGAGCACAAAGCTCTTTGGGCTGTTAAGCAAATTAACTACAATCTCAAGACAGCCCAAGAGAAAAGGCTAGTGCAACTTCATGAGCTTGATGAAATAAGGATGGAAGCTTATGAGAGTGCCAAAATTTACAAAGAAAGGACAAGAAGCTGGTCCATAAGGAGCTCAAAGAGGGAAGCATGGTTCTGCTCTACAACTCAAGATTGAGGCTGTTCCCTGGGAAGCTCAAGTCTAGATGGTGCGGTCCATTTGAGATAAACGAAGTGCTACCATATGGGGCTGTCACTTTGATTGGCACGAGTGGAGAGAGTTTCACAGTGAATGGGCATAGAGTCAAGCCATACATGGCGAGTGACTGCAACAAAGAGAGCATCACAGAACTTCTCCAAGACCCACAAACGGCCTAATCCGGTAAATTCAAGCTAAGAGACTTAAAACAAGCGCACTTGGGAGGCAATCCCATGTCTATCTTTGTTTTTAAAATTTGTATTTCATTCCTAGATTATGTTTTTAAGTATGTGTGAGCAGGATCAAGGGAGATGGAGACCCAAAACCAATTTCTAGGGAGATAAATAACAAGGGCAAAGAGGCATGCCAAGAAAGATCAATGGCTAGACCGAGTTGGTTTAATCGATCTCCAGCACCAAGCGGTGGCTGGATTGATCCATGCCACTCAATCTATTGCCAAGAAGGGTGCCTAAGGCTGACTCAGCTGCTCGACCTCAGGCCTAACCAGAACAAACTCCAAGGTACACCATTACAAAACCTTGTAAATATCATGCATTTTTGGATTTCGATTTTGATTTTTTTTTATGGTCTCTCTTGAACTTGGATTACACAAGAGACTGTGTAATTTAAGTTTGGGGGAGAGGTTGAGAGATTTAACTTTGTGTTTTGTGCTCTTATTTTTTTTAGCATATTTGAGTTTTCATACATACATATATTTGCATAGAAAAATAAAAAACAAATCAGAAAAATTTGAAAGTTTTCGAAACAAAAAATCATATACCTTGCATTTGCATTGTCAAATATTGAAGGATTGAGTCTAGATTTTTTTATCATATAGGTTGCATCATTCATGTGCATAGGGGGCAATGATACAAAAATTCCTTGTAAAGTGTTTTAGGCTCATGAATTGGTTCAAGGCCCTAGTTAGTAGTCCTTTGATACTTTGTGCAAATATGAAATTTAAGTTCTAACCATCTTTGGACCACTTGACTTGATTTGGCTTAAGTTGAAGCAAGCATGAATTGAATCCTTACCTAACAAGTGAAACCTTAACATGAACTTTAAATTATCATACTTGTGCATTTGAAAAAGGATACATGGATACATATACATATTTGGGCTTTCTTCTTCCTTTCACCACTCTCTTGTAAGCCTAGATAGATTTACAAACCTTAACCCTTACCTCCTTTCAAGCCAAAACTTTGTGTGAGTATTTGAGGCCTTAAAAGTTTTTTATTGAACTTGGCATAAAGTGTTAGGTTTAGGACGACATGTTTAGGCTCTCATATGATGTTAGCTTTGCTTTTTAAAGCTAGTTATAGGCTTGGTTTGGGCAGGGGTTCACGATTTCAGAATGAGAAGGTGTTAAGAGAAATGAATTAAAAGGGATGCATAGTTGTGGTGGTTGGTCTTGAATTGTTTTGTGTAAAAGCTCAAGTTAAAAAGAATAGGTGATAGCTCTCTTATAAAATGAAAAGAAAAGAGTCAAGAGGCCAAATGCATAAAATAAAAAATATATATAAGAAGAGAGCTATCCAAAGAAAAGAGAAGAGCTAATAATGTATGGCCTTACCACTAGCTATAAGAAAGAGTGAAGAAGGTTCCCTAGGACGAATTTGTTGAAATTCTTGTGAGTCTGTACATGGCATGTAGCGTTGCTTAGTCTTGGGTATCTCTAGAGGGTGTGTGAGCTGAAAAGAAAATGAATGAGAGGGGAATTAGGACCATTGATAGCATAAAGGGTAGATGAGAGTCTAGTCATGTATGCATCAATTGCCTTTTACCTTTATCATTATGCATGAGTTCAATCCTTCTTGAGAGAAACCATTGCTTGGAGTACAAACCTAAATGAGATCATCTTTATCTCTTAGCCTTGACCCTTGGCCAAATGTATTCAGTTTTAAAAAGGATAAGTGTGATTCACAGTTTGATCTTAAATGAATGTTAAAGGTTAGTATTCTTGGATTGTGAGTATAGACAAGACTTGATTTGAAATTCAATATATAATGAATATGGCTAAGTTCTTTGGAGTAGAGTTTGCATGATGCATCTTAGGATTGAGAACGAGGACCATTGAATTGATTCATTTGAAAAACATTTTTGGATTTGAGCACCCACTTTCAATCTTCTTCTCCTAGTTTGTCTTTGATTTGCTTGTGGGCAAGCAAAAGGCAAGTTTAGGGGAGTTGATATACTTAGATATTTCATGCATTCACCATGTATTTAGGACATATTTTCATTCATATTTCATTCATATTTCATTCATACTTAGAATGATCATATCTTTTGTCCCATATTAGGTTCTAAAACATGTTGCATTAGCATTTGCATATATACTTGCATTTATGCATCATTTTCAGGACATTTGGTGTGCATAGAGCTAGTTTGGATAGTAGGCATAGACAAGAAGAGCTAAGGAATTGATTGGAGTCAAGAAGAAACTTGGACAAAAAGGCTGAAGACCAAGGGATCGATCGATCCAACACAGACCGATCGATCTGAAGATTCACGGAATGATCCAGGCCAAGAACGAACAGCCAGCACATGGATCGATCGATCCACTTCAGATCGATCGATCTGAAAACGAACGGCTAAAGACGGATCGATCGTTCCACCACAGATCGATCGATCTACATCTCTACGCATTCGGCAAGCACCAGATCGATCCACAGAACGAACGGCCGATCGAGCTGAAGTCCAAAGGCTAGCCACGGATCGATCGATCCACTACAGATCGATCTATCTCAAAACCAACGGCAAAGACGGATCGATCGATCCCTTCATCTGCTTTTCATGCTTTTTGGCTCACCAACCTCTATCTTGTCTGTAGTGAGGGTGCCATCATTCCGGAGCCTATATAAGACATCCAACCCTATTTTTCTAGAGAAGCCACGAAATTATAGAGTTCTCTTCTTGTTGTTTAGGTCTATCCTCCATCTTTAAAGGTTTTTATGCTTTTCTTGTTTTGTAAACTTTAAGCTTTGATTTATATCAAGTACTTATCCTTAATCTCTTTTCTTGTTCTTTGCTAAGCATGTTCATCATCTCAAACACAGAGTTTAAGAGAGATTCGAACATGGTTAGTGAGTAATCATCATGGTTTAAGGTTTTGGTGATTAAGGAGGTTTAAGAAGTTTAACTTGGGGTTTTTCTTGTTCTTCATCTCATTCTCTTCTTGGATTTGGAGGGCTAAAAGCCTAGAGATGCTTGAGAAAGATCTCTTTGATCTTAGGGATTTCCTTATCTCAAAAAGACTTAGGAAATCCCATAAACCCAAATCCAAGAGATTAGCTCATCCTTTCCCACACACCATGGATGTTTAGGGAGCTAATTAGGCCATGTTTAGGATCTGTGCTTTATGTTCTTCAGCCTATCTTTCCACCATACACCATGGGTTAGGATGAAAGGTTGAAGAAAGGGTTTTTACCACAAACCATGGAAAAATCTAGCNAGCTGAATTCATCAAGAAACTTCACCAAACAGCAAGAGAGAACTTAGAGAAGAAAATGGAACAATATGTGAAACAAGCTAACAAGGGACGCAAGGAAGTCATTTTTAAGCCTGGAGATTGGGTCTGGCTACACATGAGAAAAGAAAGGTTTCCAAACCAGAGAAACAGCAAGCTCAAGCCGTGTGGGGATGGTCCTTTCAGAGTTCTTGAGAAGATCAACAACAATGCATACAAGCTGGAGCAACCAGGAGAGTTTAATGTTTCTTCTACATTCAATGTTTCTGACCTTGCTCTATATAATGCTGATGATCCAGTTTTGAGGCCACAATCTTGTCAAGAGAGAGGGAATGATGAGGACATCCAAATAGAACCAGACTTGACCGAACCTCAGCTCCAAGATACTCAAGAAGTGGAGCTACCAACTGTAGTTATTACAAGGCAAAGAGCGAGGGCATTGCAGCACAAGTCTGATCAAGCCATCTCGCAAGCCTTTGAAGAAAATGCTCAAGAGAAGCCACCAGATACACATTGGACCGGGCTATGTGAAGAGTTCAAGGAACCAAGGAATCAAGCCTCAAGAAGCTGAGCGAATGGCCCATGTTAGCAAGACAAGCCCATTTCAATGTTTTCACGGTTTCACTCCAAGAACCAGAAGCTTGAAGACCGTCCACATTCATTCAGTCAAACCAGAACCAACAATAGCTTTCACGGCCATCTATCTAAGGTAAGTGTTTTCAATACATTTCAATATGGTTTGACTAACGGTTTTTATGTTTCCTTTCCGTGTTTTTCTTAGCACCAGAATAGCTTTTTCTTTCAATGCTCTTTTGTATTTTTGGTTATGCATTTATGTATTTTCTTTATTTCCTTTTTACCTAAGCTGAAGAACCATATATAAGGTTCCCCTGCAGCATTGTAATTTTTCACCTTTGATAATCAATAAAATCGGCAGTTCACTCAGAACCTTAAGATTTCTGGCAAAATCTGTTCTTCTCTAGCAAAGTGAGACCAGTACCTCCTTGGCTTGAGAATCCGTGTTGTATCACAAGTCTTACACAACTTGTGTGGTGCACCTCGATCCCCTGGTTACAAATCATTTCCATTCAAAACCACCGAATCCAAGTCTTTGAGTTCCTCGACCTTAGATTCAAAACCGCATCCATTCCCATCTATTCGTTTGGCTTAACTTTGAGTTCCTCGGTTAATCTGAATCATACTTGGTCCAGAGTCGCTTAAGCTTGAGCCTGGAGATCATATAAGAGGAGGTGGAATCCAAATATTATATCATTTTTGGTATCATAGCTGAAGTTCCTTCAGCCAGGTTGTCTCTATCCATCGCTATCTCTATTTCGTTTCATTACATTTTTTTGTTTATAGATCCGTTTCTGTTGCAATCATATACCAAAAAAATATATATATACATTGTTCTTTCTGTTGGCATCTAGTTCTTTTCCTTTGTTTTCATTCATAAACTGATTAAAAAAAACCCAGAAATCAATCTGCTGCATCTAGTTTCGTCTTATAATTCACTTGCTTAAATCTGTTTCTGCTTTGTTTTGTATCACCACCGTGGCATCTAGTTTGCATTAGATTCATCATCTACATCAAAAAAAAAAGAAAACCATCTCTGTTTTTAATCCGTGAAGTTTTCTCGGTTACATTGTTCATCTTTGTGTTCATCCTGTTGCTTGACCATTTAGCTGTTGAATCGAGTTTTCCCCTTGATATTTTTGGTCAATCGTTTGCATTCAATTGGTGGTATTGTTGTTTCTAAAGTTAGCTTTATCATTTTCCTTTTCTTTGGTTTGAACGTTTTTAATATCAAGTCAACTTGCCATTTCTGTACTGAACCCATTTCTACGGTATTAAAACCTCAGTCAACTTTCTTTCTTTACCGGCATTCACTATTTCTTCTTCTTGTTTGAAGGAAAACCAGGGAACTAGCCATGTGAGAAGACGCTAGTGCTGCTCAGGATCCTACAAGCCTTATAATGGCAATGATGGTCCCCCACAACAGCAGTATAGAGGTCAGAGAAGACGCCAGCCACAAGTAAACTTTGGAGATACTGAGGAAGAAGATTATGCACCTCTTGATGATCCCCCACAACAGCAGTATAGAGGTCAGAGAAGACGCCAGCCACAAGTAAACTTTGGAGATACTGAGGAAGAAGATTATGCACCTCTTGATGATCCCCCACAACAGCAGTATAGAGGTCAGAGAAGACGCCAGCCCCAAGTAAACTATGGAGACGATGAGGAAGAAGGGTATGCACCTGCTGTTAGACAAAACCACACCATATTAAGCTGTCTGCACCAAGTTTTGCTGGAAAGGTGGATCCAGAAGCTTATATCGATTTGTAGAAGCGAATGGATCATATCTTTGATTACTACAATCATCCTAGACCCAAGAGAGTAGCACTTAAAGTAGCTCAACTCACTGACAATGTACTTATATGGTGGGATATAGTAATGTCAGACAGAAAAAGGAACCTCTTGAGAGCTATAGAGTCATGACTTGACATGAAAGATATGATGAGGCAGAGATACATTCCTCCTCATTTCCACAGAGACCTACAGAGGAAGTTTCGTACTCTCAGGCAAGGAACAAGGACAGTGGAGGAGTATTATGAAGAGTTTGAGAGGCTGAGAAACCGTCTAGAACTCAATGATGATGAATAAGCTCTTATGGCGCAATTCATTGATGGATTACAAGAGAGAATCAGCCGCAAGGTGGAAAGACAAGTGTATCAGAACTTCAAAGATCTCTTTTACCTATCCATACAAGCTGAGAAGCACATCAAGAGGAAGTCTCTCAACACCAGGAGCAAGCCTCAAACCCCCTGGATGCCAAATGCAAGCAAACCTCTAGACAAAGGCAAGGGTATTGAGATAGAATCTCAGTACAAAGGAAAGACTTCATAACCTAGCAGAGACACCAGAATGGAGCCCAACAAGTCTGCTATACCTCAACGTGCCAGAGACATTACATGCTTCAAGTGCAGAGGCAGAGGACATATGGCTAGGGAATGTCCAAATAAGAGAGTGATGCTTATAACAGATTCAGGAGATTATGAATATCAATATGAGGGAGAAGATGAGCTTCCAGGAGAGTATGGGAAAATAGAGTATCCTGATTCTGGAGAGATCCTTGTTACTAGACGAGTATTAAGTGCCATGGTGGAACCTACTGAGATAATACAATGAGAAAACATCTTCCATACTCGTTGCACCGTGAAGGGGAAGGTATGTAATCTCATCATTGATGGTGGGTCTTGACCCAATGTTGCTAGTGCTTATATGGTTGATAAGTTAGGACTTGAAAGAACTAAGCATCCTCGGCTATATAGACCAAGATGGTTAGATGACAAAGTTGAGCTTAAAATCAGTGATCAAGTAACTATACCTTTTCGTGTAGGTAAATATCAAGATGAGATAATATGTGATGTAGTTCCTATGCAAGCTGGGCATTTGTTATTAGGTAGGCCTTGGCAATTTGATAAAGAAACTAAGCATGATGGTAGGACTAATATGGATACTTTTATGCATGATAAGCGCAAGATTAGCTTAGCACCATTGTCACCATCTCAAGTCCATGATATACAGTTGCAAATGGCTAAAGAGAAAGAAATTAGTTCTAAGTCTAATTTTCTTATTCAGCCTAGCCATGTCAGGAAAGCTTATGCTTATAAACAAACAATTCTACTAATGATCTTTAAAGAGGCTTTGAGCGCAGGATTTTCAGCATTAGACTTGCCACCAGAGATCATTAAGCTACTTGAAGAATTCAAAGATGTATTTCCAGAAGAGTTACCTGAGGGACTACCACCATTGAGGGGCATAGAGCATCAAATAGATTTCATACCAGGAGCTGCTCTACCCAACAAACCTACTTACTGAATGAGTCCAGAAGAATCAAAGGAACTAGAGAAGCAAGTAAAGGAGCTACTAGACAGAGGATAGGTGAAGGAGAGCCTCAGTTCCTGTGCAGTTCCAGTTCTACTTGTACCTAAGAAGGACGGCTCATGGAGGATGTGTGTGGATGGTAGAGCAATCAACAACATCACCATCAAATACAGACATCCAATACCCAGGTTAGATGATATGCTTGATGAGTTAAGTGGAGCTAACTTGTTTTCTAAAATAGACTTGAAGAGTGGGTATCATCAAGTGAGGATGAAAGAAGGAGACAAATGGAAGACTGGTTTCAAGACTAAGCAGGGGCTCTATGAATGGATGGTGATGCCATTCGGCCTTACCAATGCTCCCAACACCTTTATGCGTCTAATGAATCAAGTTCTAAGAGCATATATCAGTAAGTTTGTTGTTGTATACTTTGATGATATTTTAATTTACAGCAAATGTTTATCTGATCATGTCACACATCTTGAGCTTGTTTTAAAGACACTTCGCCAAGAAGGACTTTATGCAAACTTAAAGAAGTGTGCATTCTGCACTGATAAGTTGGTTTTCCTAGGTTTTATTGTGAGTTCGCATGGCTTACATGTTGATGAAGACAAAGTTAAGGCTATCAAAGAATGGCCAGCGCCAACTAATATCAGTCAAGTGAGAAGCTTCCACGGTTTAGCTAGCTTCTACAGACGGTTTGTTAGAGATTTCAGTAGCATAGCAGCACCCCTAACGGCATTGGTGAAGAAAAGTGTGGGATTCACTTGGGGAGAAGCTCAGCAGAACGCATTTGATTTGCTAAAGGAGAGACTAATCAACGCGCCTGTCTTGGTGCTACTTGATTTCAACAAGACGTTTGAGGTGGAGTGTGAAGCTTCTGGCATTGGAATAGAAGCAGTACTAACTCATGAGAAGAAGCCAGTAGCCTATTTAAGTGAGAAGTTGGGAGGATCTACGCTTAATTACCCAACATATGACAAGGAGTTATATGCGCTTGTTAGAGCGTTGCAGACTTGGCAACACTATATGATGTCAAGAGAGTTTGTAGTGCATACAGATCCTGAGACATTGAAGCATCTCAAAGGGCAGACACATCTCAAGAGGAGGCATGCGAGATGGATGGAGTATTAGAGACCTTTCCCTACATTATCAATTACAAAAAAGGGAAAGAGAACATTGTAGCGGATGCATTATCAAGGAGGCACACGCTCATAAAACTACGGAGAGCAAAGTCATGGGATTTGAGTACATTAAGGCCTTGTATTCTGAAGAGAAAGAGTTGGGAGAAGCATACAGAGAGAGCAGTAAAGGAGCTTATGGGAACATATACATTCATGAGAGCTTTCTGTTCAGGGAGAAAAGACTTTGCATTCCTCAATGTTCTCTCAGGGATCTTATAGTTAGAGAAGCTCATGGAGGAAGGCTTATAGGACATTTTGGAGTAGACAAGACATTGGCAGTAGTCAAAGAACACTTCTACTGGCCACACTTGAAGAAGGCAGTAGAAGCTCATTGCGCCAGATGCATCATATACAAGAAAGCAAAGTCTAGAGTTCATCCCCACGGCTTATACTTGCCTTTGCCGATTCTGACAGCCCCCTGGGTGGACATATCCATGGATTTTGTGCTTCGATTACCCAAGATCCATCACAATGATTCCATCTTTGTCGTGGTGGACATATTCTCCAAGATGGTACATTTCATTCCTTGTGCTAAAGTGAATGATGCTTCTCAAACAGCATATTTATTCTTCAAAGAGGTGGTACGTTTACATGGAATTACAAGGACTAGAATATCAGATCGAGACAGCAAGTTCTTGAGTCACTTCTGGAGAACTTTATGGAAAAAGCTGGGAACTAAGCTTTTGTTCTCTACTACATGTCACCCCCAAACAGACGGTCAGACAGAGGTAGTTAATAGAACCTTATCAGCTTTACTAAGGGCCACCGTTGGGAAGAATCAGAAGAATTGGCTTGAATGCTTGCCATTCATTGAGTTTGCATACAACAGAGCACAACACTCAGCTACAAAGATGTCCCCATTCAAGATTGTATATGGATTCAACCCAGCAACGCCTCTTGACCTCACTCCCCTGCCATCAGCCGAAGTCTTGAACCTAAATGGAGAGAAGAAAGCTGAATTCATCAAGAAACTTCACCAAACAGCAAGAGAGAACTTAGAGAAGAAAATGGAACAATATGTGAAACAAGCTAACAAGGGACGCAAGGAAGTCATTTTTAAGCCTGGAGATTGGGTCTGGCTACACATGAGAAAAGAAAGGTTTCCAAACCAGAGAAACAGCAAGCTCAAGCCGTGTGGGGATGGTCCTTTCAGAGTTCTTGAGAAGATCAACAACAATGCATACAAGCTGGAGCAACCAGGAGAGTTTAATGTTTCTTCTACATTCAATGTTTCTGACCTTGCTCTATATAATGCTGATGATCCAGTTTTGAGGCCACAATCTTGTCAAGAGAGAGGGAATGATGAGGACATCCAAATAGAACCAGACTTGACCGAACCTCAGCTCCAAGATACTCAAGAAGTGGAGCTACCAACTGTAGTTATTACAAGGCAAAGAGCGAGGGCATTGCAGCACAAGTCTGATCAAGCCATCTCGCAAGCCTTTGAAGAAAATGCTCAAGAGAAGCCACCAGATACACATTGGACCGGGCTATGTGAAGAGTTCAAGGAACCAAGGAATCAAGCCTCAAGAAGCTGAGCGAATGGCCCATGTTAGCAAGACAAGCCCATTTCAATGTTTTCACGGTTTCACTCCAAGAACCAGAAGCTTGAAGACCGTCCACATTCATTCAGTCAAACCAGAACCAACAATAGCTTTCACGGCCATCTATCTAAGGTAAGTGTTTTCAATACATTTCAATATGGTTTGACTAACGGTTTTTATGTTTCCTTTCCGTGTTTTTCTTAGCACCAGAATAGCTTTTTCTTTCAATGCTCTTTTGTATTTTTGGTTATGCATTTCTGTATTTTCTTTATTTTCTTTTTACCTAAGTTGAAGAACCATTTATAAGGTTCCCCTGCAGCATTGTAATTTTTCATCTTTGATAATCAATAAAATCGGCAGTTCTCTCAAAACCTTAAGATTTCTGGCAATATCTGTTCTTCTCTAGTAAAGTGAGACCAGTACCTCCTTGGCTTGAGAATCCGTGTTGTATCACAAGTCTTACACAACTTGTGTGGTGCACCTCGATCCCCTGGTTACAAATCATTTCCATTCAAACCCACCGAATCCAAGTCTTTGAGTTTCTCGGCCTTAGATTCATAACCGTATCCATTCCCATCTATTCGTTTGGCTTAACCTTGAGTTCCTCAATTAATCTGAATCATACTTGGTCCAGAGTCACTTAAGCTTGAGCCTCGAGAACATAGAAGAGGAGGTGGAATCCAAATCTTGTATTACAAGAAAGACAGAAAAACTAAATCTGGAACGAGAGAGAGAGAGATAGGCGTGGGGAACAAAGTATTTATACATAAAAGAGGAAAAACTTAAAACGTTGGGACCACTTTCCCGAAATGGTACTCTTTTGGAATGTAGCAAATCGGCTTCACGTCGTGGGAAATAAGCCGATATGCCAACTTCTTGTGATTTATTCAAGCAACCTCCATATCGGGCAAGTGTTTTGGGATCGAGCCGGTGTGACTCATCTTCCTTGCTACTTGGATCGGGGTCTTCCCACTGCCTTGCTCCGATATCCGTCTTCAGTGAATCTTCTTGCAAGATCTTCGTTCCGGGTGCTTCTTTCAGCACCAAGTCGCTGCTACCTGTCGAGGTTCGTCAAGCGCTCGCCCATATCGGCTAAGGAGCCGTGATCTATGCTCGAGATCAACTTGTTCACCCTCCTTTCAAAATTTCTCTCCATGATTTCTTCTTCGGACCATCCTCATTCACCATAGCACATGAGAAAACACTTCAAAACATGCAAGAATATGCAATGACCTAACCTAATGCATCTATACCTAACATGAGTGAAAATGAGATAAAAGGTAAGATAAAAGTGCATGAATGTGGTCCTAACTAGTATGAAATGTATGCTAAAATGATGCAATTTAAGGAGATATAAGGAAGCTTTATCAATAAGGTTTTCGAGAACCTCTTGAGGAAACATGGGGTTAAGAACAAGGGAGCGACGCCGTATCACCCTCAAACAAGTGGGCAAGTTGAGGTTTCAAATAGGCAGATTAAGACAATTTTGGAGAGGACCGTGGGAGTGACCAGAAAGGATTGGTCGAGCAAGTTGGACAATATTCTTTGGGCTTATCGGACGTTCAAGACCCCCATTGGCACAACGCCCTTCAACCTCCTCTATGGCAAGTCTTGTCACCTCCCTGTGGAATTGGAGCACAAGGCGATGCGGGCTGTGAAGCAGCTGAATTACTCTCTGAAGAGAGTCCAAGAGAATAGGCTAATACAGCTTCAAGAGCTTGATGAAATAAGGATGGATGTGTACGAGAGTTCCAAGATATACAAAGAAAGGACCAAAGCCTTCCATGACCAAGAAACTGGTTCTGAAGGATCTAAGAGAGAGAATCAAAGTGTTGTTGTACAACTCACGGTTGAAGCTGTTTCCCGGGAAGCTAAAGTTAAGATGGTCCGAGCCGTTTGATATCAAGGAAATTCTTCCTTATGGAGCTATAACTTTGATGGACAAAGAAGGGAAAAGTTTCACAGTGAATGGGCACATAATCAAGCCCTACATGGCTAGTGAAAGCAACAAGGAGAGTCTCACATCACCTCTAAAAGACCCGGAGCCAGCCTAACACGGTAAAAGTCAAGCTTAGAGACTCAAAAGTCAAAACAAGCGCACTTGGGAGGCAATCCCATATTTTTCATCGTAAATCTTACTTTTTCCTCTTGTTTTAGATTATGTTTTTTAAGATTGTGTGAGCAGTGATAGGGAAAATGGGAACCAAAACCTTGTTACAAGGAGTAAGCGAGCAAGCACTACAAAAAAATCAATATTGTTACAAATTTTTATGTCACAATATATAAATTTTCCGTCACAAAATTTATATTGTGACGCTAATGTCACAAATTCTTAAAAGTCACAATAAAAGAGTCACAAATCCATTTTAATCTCAAAAAGGTCACAAAATGGTGTGACGATTGATAATAGTAACGATTTGTCACCACTTGTAACGATATTAAAACAGTCATAAAAACGAGACAATGTATGACAAAAACACAATTAGATCACAAATTGTGATAAAAATTGTCATATATTTATCACAAATTCTTACAATATTTAAGTTACTGATCCCTTATAAATTATGATCAAAATAATGTCACAAACTTTATTATAACTAGTGACTAAATTATAGTCACAAATTAACACAGTTAGTGGCCACAATACTATCACAAACCCCTCACAATCAGTGACTACTTTATAATCGCAGAATTATTATAAATTTACTTGTATTGTGACTTTTTTTTCTTACCAAAATCGATACAAAATATTACATAATTAGAAATGTGAAAACCATTAAAATTTAATCACAAACGGTGACCAAATTTTAGTTAATTGTAGTCACATTTTCTTAAAATTAAATAATTATACAATAAAATAGTAAATGTAAAATATAATAAAAACAATAATATTATTTAAAAAAACTAAAACCAATGTCAAACAAGGTTAATATACATACAATCGAAATTTAAAGAAAATAATGTTAATAAAATAAGAAAACTAAATAATACTAAGATAAATAGAAACTAAATTACTAAATTAGGTAGATGGTGGACGATAAGGATTTTGATTTGTTTCAGTTGAGTTTCCAATTCTTGCCGGCGATTTGCAATTATCTCTGCTTCTTTAGATGGTTGTGGTTACTTGGAGAGGCATCAGAAGATGGTAAAACAAATTCGCTTAAAGCTCCAGGTCCAAAGATGTGGCCTTGTTTAGATGATCCAGCAGCCTAGAACAAAGACCAAAAAATGGGCAAAGTAATTAGCTGTTGACAATGATATCTTTTAAAAAACTCAAACCAGAATCTACTTTGCTACGAATAAGCTCAAAACTAAATGAAAGAACTAATACAGCGAAACAACGAAAACGGAATGTCATTATACTCTATTTGACACATTTAGGCAGAAACAGAAAACACAACAGTATACACACGACCGAGTTACGCAGAAAACAAAACAGTATACACACTACTTAGCTTAATCCTAACCTAGGCTGAAAGCAAACAAAAAAGTTTGCTTCCTGCAAATTAACGAGCAAGTAAGGCTGTTTAAGCAAAATAGTTTATTTACAGATCAGTTTTAAAATGAAACAGTTGTGAAACGAATACGGATTCAATACAACAATACGGATGATGTTGATTCAAGAGAGCAATTAAACAATACAGATTCAAGAGAGAAATTAAACAATACGGATTCAATAGAGAAACCAATATGGATTTAAGAAAGCAATTTCATCTAAAACGGATTCAATAGTACAAAGATGAGAATTGATCTCTGTATTGAACATCAATAGAGCAACCAACACGGATTCAAGAGAGGATTGACACTTCATCTGAAACTGATTCAAGAGAGGAATTTCTAAATTGACCTAAAATACTATCTATAGAAGTGGAAATTTAGATCAAATCTAGCCAAATTATCTGGCACAATTTCAAGACGCAAATAAACCAAAGCTAAAAAACAACAGAGATCTCGAGTGCTTACACTAAGGAACATTTCAACCCTAGAATAACTTCTACAAATCCAGAAAATAAAAGAGAAAGTGACGAAAGAACGGTTTTGATAGGCAGTGGGAGAGATGGTTAAATATTTTTGACAACTTTTTAGGGTTTTTTAATGAGTGGGGGAAATTTTGGTAAAACTTAAAGCGGTTAATGAAATTTTAGGCTCTTTTGCGTAAGTTTATGGCGGTATAATAAAAATTAATAATATTTTGGCAAATCATTATATTAAATTAATAGAAGTACGTTAAATTTTTAGGTATCTCCTGTGCCTAAAAAATTAGATGCCTCTGGAATGTGAGCTTCTTGATCTTCTCTAGTACATACGCATCTCACTGTCAACCAAAAACAAGAATCAAATGCATATTCTTGAGCTCGTTGGTGCTAAAAGGGGGTGATTCAGATATCACTTACTAGAAGTGAGCTCGATCACGAAGTGTGAATCTTCAAGTCCATAACCAAGGAAAGCATTTGTATATTTTTCTTTTAGTATATCATGCTTGCGCAGAAGCTTCATTCCAAGACATTTAGATATAGAATCTGCATCAACTGAATGGTTCTATTAATCCTTAATGCTACACAAAATATTTAGGACTACGTTTAAAGATTAAATATCAAATCATATCACAAGGAAATCAACTTATGTACTTTATTATCCGGTCCAAATCGTCAACACAATAAACAACAAGGAGCATTCTTCTGTTGTCATCTTTCACCCACTTGAGAATATCGTCTTTGAGTAGTAAATGTGCTTGCTTGAGCTGCATTTGCAGATTCAGCTACTCCTAAGCAGTTTACACCTCTTCTCAAAAGCTTATGAGAATTTGTACAAAAGAGCTGTGATCGAGGAACACGTGCAAATGAACAAGAACAATCAGCACTGATATCTCCATATTTTACATCTTTTTAGCATATATTTAGTATAGTTTTTGCTCTTTTTTATGCATTTATTCATTAGGTTTTGTCCCACTTCCATTAATATTAGTTTTATGATAGGCATTACATATTTTGCATGTTTGGAGTGCTTGATAGGTACTTTTGAAGACTGTGGAGGTTCTATGGAGTTTGGGAGAAGAACTAGTGAGCAGCCAAGGCAAGAAGGAGCAAAAGAGAAGACTTCTACAGCCACCACAGTCAGCCACAACGACCCCATCCTGATATGAAGCAAGACGTGTGCTTCCAGATCAATCAACTAAACCGAAATGGACAACCCATTGAGGAAAGATCAGCTCGGAAGAAGGGATTCTGGCTCGATTCAGCTTCTGATGTCTTCATTCAATTTGTAGAGGATCGAGCTAGCTTTCGTCTGCTGGAGGTATCAAGTCATTACGATCGGAGGTTCAGAAGTTACTGCGGAAACAGTGATCATCGGTCTGGCCAGCTCGACAAGCTAGAGTATAATGGGCAAGCATAACGACTTGTGCCCGTTGAAGCTTCTGCTGGGAAGATAAGAGGTTGGAGCCAAAACAGGGTACCATAACTGTATGAAGCCATTGCAGCATAAGTCCAAAACAGCACAAGAGTCCAAGGAAGTTTGCTTTTAGCATTGGATCCCTTTTGTGAGGATAAGGTTCACTAGGGTTTTTGTGGCTTTCCTATAAATACTTAGCCCTATTCTCACAAGCTCCCTCTTTTCCCTCTTTTCCTTTTAGACATTTTTAGTTTGGTCTTAGTTTCTCTTTATTTTCAAGAACTTTGTAAATATTTTTGATAATTTAGTTTTTGCACTTTTCTTATTTATTTCTTCTTGTTCTTGCCTTCTAATATTGTTTACCCACATATTCTTCATAGGATTTCGTGGTTATGCATTATTAGGATTTATGTTTAAGCTTTTATTTTGTTCTTAAGTTCAAGAACTTTTCTATTTGGTTTATGCTTAACCAAGACTTGTTCTTTAGCATTTCAAGGTAAAGCCCTTGCCTTTATTTTATTTCTTGTCATAGATCTTCTCTCTAGCATTGCTTAACTTTTATTTCCTTATGAATCTAGAGGTTAAACTTATGATTATGGAGTAGATTTCGTGGTTCTTAGGATGTGATAGATTTATGGTGATAGATCTTGATGCTTATGCACTTAATGATCTTAATCCTTCTCTACTTACCATATTTATTGCTTAGCTTAAACTGATCAGTTAGGCTAAAGGTCATAGGCTTCCCTAACAAACGCCATGTTAGATGAAGCTTGAGCCGTTTGTAGAGGATCTACCCTTCGTAGATTAAGACAAACCATCTGTCTAGGGGGATTTCGGCTTTATGGGGTTGGGTATTCTTGCTTGCTATCCTTATTGTACCTCGGAGCGAGAGCTATTCTATGGTGATAAGATAGCAAAGTGACTTCTATGACGACAGTGGATTAGTCTTGATTAGAAACCCTATGCCTAAGGATTACCATCTAAGACCCAAGGTCTAGATGTTGTTATAAGTCATCATTGATCGCCTATGTGCATCAATTATATCATTATCCTCATCCTAGGAACAACTTTTGTCATTTCTTTTCTTAGTCTTTGTTTAGGGTGTGTTAGATTTTGCTCTTTATTTGCTTTCTCTTATTTCTTGTTTGTCACTTAGGTTGTTAGATATCAAACCTCTTCTCTATTAGCTTAGCTTAGCGAGTTCTCTATATCTCAAGTGTCATTAGCTTCCCAAGTGGATTGATACCTCAAATACTACAATGACATGTGTGTTTAAGCATTTATTTCTGTACTGATTTTCGTTTTATTTTGTTTCTCTTTTAGGTACAATGAGGGAGTCAAGCTAGAGACACAAAACAAGCGCACTTAAGATGCAGTCTCATGTTTTAACAAGTCAAGAAGGTCATGGAGGTCCGAACCAAAACCAAAAGGGACTAAAGGAGCTAAAACGGGCTTGTGCAACGGCTTGTGCCTGATATGACAGCCAAACGGTCTGATGCAATGGTTTGTGCTCGATATCGGAGCCACACTGAGCTGGTGCAACGGCCTGAGCCCAAGAGAAGCCAAAACGAGTTGGCATAACGGCTTGTGCCCGATATCGGCGCCACGCCGAGCTGGTGCAACGGTCAGACCCCGATATGCAGCCAATCCAATGTAAGTCTTCTTTCTCCCTAAATCCTACTCCACTCCTTGTAACTGCCATTACTCCTTGCATATTTATTGGGTTTTTGTGTCCTTCTCTTGAACCTCTATTACACAAGGGACTGTGTAATTTAAGTTTGTTGGAAGGTTTAGGTTATTTGACTTTGTGTTTTGTTTTCTTATTTTTCCTTTTGCATCTTGAGTCTCATGCATAAAAATTTTTTTTAAATCATTTAGATGCATTTACATTCTAAGATTGAGTCTAGTTGCATAGTATATAGGATTAGTTAGCATTGCATAAGGTGAATTGAGTCTAGTTGCATAGCATATAGGATTAGTTAGCATTGCATAAGATGAATTTTCTTGTAAATTACCATTTTAAGTCATGAGATCAACACCCTTGTTCCTAGTTGTTTGATGCATTTTGAGTAAATTCGAGTTTAAGGTTGAACCACACTTGGACCATATACTTTGTTATTTAATTCTTTGCTGAAGCACACTTGATTTAATTCCTTTCCCTAATTATACTTGAACCGAAAATATTGATTCATAATTATCATGCTTGTGTTTTGGATTTCAACTCATGAATATTTAATTTAGCTTTCTTTTTCCCTTTTATACCACTCTTGCTATTCCAAGTACCCTACCATACCTAAACCATAACCGTCGTTCCAAGCCTTAAAACACTTTTATGAGAGATATGTGAGGCCTTTGCATTATTTTTCGAATCTTCTTGGGCAAAAAGTGTTGGGTTTAGGCTGACAAGGTTAGATTCTCATGTAGACGCTGGCTCACAACTCGAGTCAACATAGGTTAGGTGGTTAACAGAGACAAAACGGCTTGAATCCGATATATTTGGTCGATATCTTTGGGTAGACTAGGAAGGGTGGGTTATGATTGCTTATATGTGGGTGAAGGGGTAAGAAAGAAAGGTTCAATGGAGTCAAAATGGGGACAGACAGAACAGAGAGATGGCGGCTGCAAAAGAAGCTCGAAATCAAAGAAGAAAAGGCATTTCCAAAGAAGCAAAAGAAGGCCAAACAACAAAGTCTAATCCGGCCAGCAACACAAAAGGTGAAAAACAAAGGAGCGCCACCAAATGAGCCAGCGAAAGCCAAAACGGATCTCAAAATAAGAAAGAAGAAGTCCAACCATGACCAAAGAAGGTGAAACGAGGAGTAAAATCGGGGTACAAGGCGAAATGCCTAAGGAAAAGGGTAGCTTAGGAAAGGGAATATGGTTTAGACTAAGGTAGAAAGTAAAGGTACTTGGGTAGATGAGAATTTATCTTTGTATGCATCGGTTAATTTTTACCCTTAGTGATACAAGATCATGCATGTCATCAACCCTGGAGCAGAGTATGTTCGTGGCCAGCACTGAAGTTCATCAAAAAGAAGCAATGCTAGAAAATGTTGCAGAAGTTGCAGAAGTTGCACAAGTTGCCGAGCTTGCATATGAAAGTGGAGCTAAGGCTTATAAATGGGTTGTGACCATTTGTACTCTATTTTCTTATCCTTGGTTTTATCCCAATGGGTTTTCCAGGAAAGGTTTTAACGAGGCAAATTGGTTCACATGTCTTAAACCCATTCAGAGCTCCAATGGACCCGATGGAGACCTGCGATCATTCATCGAGTCATTCCGGCCGAACCAAGATGATCCAAGCAACAATTCCAATTGTTTTGGAAAATCAACCCATCATAGAATCGTGCCGAAATAGAATCAGCTCAATCCGAGATCATATGACGAAGTTAATATTTTTACAAATTTGGTGAACCAGAGCTTTTCCGATTTGGACATAAGCGCACTAATTGAAGGATTCCGACCGAACCAGAAGTAATTTAGCTACAAACCAACTTGGCGTGGAATCTTGACTCAACCAGGGAGCTTGTCGAATTAGAATCACACCAAACCCGGTTCTGACGTGAAGTTTATGCAACTTGTAAGACAGAAGATCCTCAGCTTGCCTTATATGGAACCTTCCGGGTTTAGGAGGCTTCAAACTTATCTTTGGCGCCCAGGAGTCAATGAAAACCAACTAGAGGCTGTAAGAGACGCCCTTAGCTGCACCAACACCCAGAGGATCAGGCGGATCCTTCCCCATTTCGAGTTTCCTAACTTGGACTCAAGAGCATTCAACACATTTTGAGCATTAACTCTTCAACGACCCTTTTGCCCAAGTTTCTGCATTTGAGGCAACTTCAATGACGACTAGAATGTTCCAGAGAAGCTCACCTATCCCCTCAAACCGTCCAGATACAAGGAGCTCTCTCTTTCCACATTAGTTGGCCGATTTGCTCATTATGGCCAAAAGATAGTTTTTATTCAATGCTTTGATTTCTTTCTTGTTTTAATGTTTTTGTGAGCAGTATATAAGCTCAGGCTCGACACTCATTGTAAGATAACCTAGAATGAATAAAGTAAACACATTTCTTGTAAAAGAAACCCTCTAGCCGTCGGCTAAACCCTTTCATACTCTTTTGTGCGATTCAATAGAGTTTGCAAGTTGTGTCTTATCAAAGCTTCGTCCATTAAGCTTTGTGGTGGCATCTATTCCCCCTTGTTACTAATCCGCATCCATTCACTATCCAAACCAGAAAGAGTTGAACAGCCAGCTGTTTCGGATCCATACTCGTTCCACTTCATCCCGCAACCCATCCAACGATTGTAGCTGAGAGCGTTGAACAACCCATCCATCCTCCATACGAGATCCTACCCCCTGGATCTCTTGTCATCTGGTATCAGAGCCGAAAGGCTCCAATTCAGGTGTACTCTATCCTTTTTAGATCTGTTTTCATTGTTTCTGTTTAGTTTTCATATTTTATTTCTGCATATTCTTGAGTTCTTAGTTTTCTGCATTTCTGATCAGCATAAAAACCATAAAAAGAAAAACCTGTTGCATATCTGCTTGCTGTTTGCGTTTCATCTTTGTTATTGCACCATATTTCAAAAAAAAAAAAAGAGAACCATTGAATTTGTTGATTGCATATTGTTGTTCCTGTTTCTGCATAATCATTCAAAAAAAAATATAAGAAGCATCCGCTTGATTGCATAATTATTTCGTATTTCTGTTTCTAGTTTTATTGTTTCATTGCATTTCAGAAAAGAAAAGCCATAAAAAGTCATTGTCGTTGTTTGCATATTTCGTGTTTCATTTGCATAATCTTTCTGTGTTTATTACGTTTTGATTCAGTCTCCTTAAACGGAAAGTCAAAAAAAAAAATATTGTTTCCATAACCGTGTGATTGCATATTTATTTCCTGATTCTTTGCATTCAAATCATTTATCAAAAAAAAAAAAAAAAAAGTTTTGCTACCGTCAGATTTAATAGCATGAGTCATATTTTCATTTTGGGTGATAATTGCTAAAACTTTCGTGAATCTCTTTTCTTGTTTTGATTTGTACATTGCTCCTTTGGTAAATTTTCATTCTGAAATCTCTGTTTCTGTTTTGACGAGGTACATATACGAAACAATGGAGTATGATGACAATACAAGTGAGTCTAGTCAAGATTTATTTGGAAAACAAAGCTACGACTATGGAGATGGCTTTGATAATCATGGAGGAGAACAATCAGGACATGAAGATGATTATTCAAGCACTGAATTCGAAGATGATTATTCAAGCACTGAATTCGAAGATGAAGTAGGTGGTGAAGACTTCGAACCAGAACCACCAGACCCCTCCAACCCGTACGAAGCCGAGCAATACACCACAACGCCTCAAACGACAACAACGTGGAGCCAACATCGTTCATATGAGGATTAATACGAAGAAGAGGCAGAGGAAGATTCATACGAGTATCACGACCCTCCCAAGCAAGAAACAAAGTCCAACAGTTATGGAGTTGTTTCATACCGAGTACCAGCTCAATCAAGACCAGCAGGTCCAAGGAAGCAAGCCAACAAGAGGAGTAGTTACAGCTCAAATTCTCTAGTCTTCTCAGGTTCAAGTAAGAACCCGGAGGTGTACTTTTGTTGGGAAAGCAATATGGAGAAGTGGCTACAATCCAACAACACTCCCAAGGAAAAGCAGTTGTCACAAGCTGTTCAAGCATTCACCGGAAAAGCTTATGAATGGTGGCGAAAGGAGAACACGCCATTGTCTACAAGAAGCCGGTTTTAGATTGGAGAGATCTCAAATCTCGAATGCACAAAGAGCTTGTATAGAAGCAACAAGGCCAAGCAACAACAAGGAGAGCAAAGTCCACACCAGAACCGAAGCTTACTACTAAGCATAAGAATGCTTATTATTCTGAGCCCAAGAACGTGTCTACAAAGGCTTCACCAAGTCAAACAAAGGAAAAGAAGATAGTTCCAGCAGAAGGAGTTCAGCAGAAATCCATCACCACACTTGAATGGTGGGAAGAGTTCCAGAAAGACTACAACATAGGGGATAAAAAAATAGAGCAAAAGCAGAACTCTAAAGAGGAACCTATGAGAAGAGAAGTTGCACCCAAGGAAACCACGCTTAAAGCCATGACAAAGCCACCAGAGACGCCAACTCAAGATAAGTCTTCTGATTTTGTGAATTTTAAAGAGCCTACATGTTATAGATGCCATAAGACAAGTCACTTTACTGCAAATTGTCCCCTTAGAAAATCTATGAAAGAAACTTCACTAGATGAGAAAACAGAAAATTCTAGAAATAGTGATAGTTTATCTCATCCTGAGTTTTTAATTTCTGATTTTGCTAGTACTTGTCCATCTAGCAAATTGTTAAAGGCTGCATCACCAGAAACGAAATTGGAATTAATCAACACAAGTGATAGCTTAGTTCATTCTGATATTTTAATTCCCAATTCGAGACTCATGCACTTGTATTTGCCAAAGAGTTTTGATCCAGGAATAAGACATGAAAGAAGGGAAACAAGAAGAAAACAAAAATTACAAGGACATATTCTACAATTGAATTGTCCCAAGAAGAATGAGGAAACAGCAGAGGCACGACCAGAGGCTTTGTCCTCACCAGCAAAGCTAGCTATAACCACCTCTAGAAAAGATAACAGCCACCACAGTGGAGTTCAAACCATCAAAGAGCAACTCATGCTATAACTAGCTAACACCATCACTGTGAGTTTAAATATTTCAAAGCCTATTTCTATAATTTTAAACTCAGATATGATGCACTTGTTCTTGAGAGTTGTTTCAGGTACAGAATATACCAAGAAGAAACGAACAAGAGAAGTTTTGGAGAAAAGAGAAGACAGCTTCAAAGAGAAGCCACCAGACCATACATTGCATCACTTTACAGATTTGACTAGCAAAAACACAGAGAGTGTTTGTGGTGACCCGACCCGGCTATCCGTACCGCGGCCGTGCCCCAACGTACCAACCTACCGTACCGTCCATACTTAGTCAAATTTCGAGTTTTTAATTTCTTTAACAATTCCATTCAACAAGCGATTAACCAACCAATGCCTTTCATTAAACTTCCATTAAAAACACTTAACAAGATTCGGAGTTCATAAATCAGAAACAACAGGGATTGCTAAATAATACATCCAATCATCTAGCTCATCCTAAACGAAAAACACCAAGGCCCATAAACGAACAACACGTTCAACGATTCAATAACCAGAACATAAAACCCAAATCCCCCGATCCATCCATATCCATCACTGCCGCCGGTCTCGCTCCACTTACTTCTTAGAACCTGCACACTCCACACATAAGAGAGGCATAAGTATTACATAAATACTTTGTGAGTACGGTCATCCCGTAACACCTGACTAGAACCAATCACGCAATCATGCATCAGATTCTACATTCACATAAACGCTTAAACACATAAA